>OU342745.1:470868057-471257462 GCA_910589775.1 Avena eriantha
TAAATATGAGAAAGACTGAAACTAAATGTAGCTATTGCAACCTGAAATGGGTGTCCACCCCGCATTGGAGATGCATGTAATCTCCATTTACAAACATTACTTTCCCTATAGTGCACCCTAAATCTCTTTTGGTCGCTCTTTTCAATGATAAATTCGAACCCAACTCTGATTGCATAGGTTGCAACTACATATCTGCAGTCCTCCACATTATCAAAGACAGTCCCCTCATCAATTGTAGGATTGTCCCTATCAAAGTGTATCACTGGCCTGTCCACGTCTTCGTCGTCGTATCTACATCCCATGTCCACATCTTCACATTCCTCCTCATCATCAGTCCCATAGTCAGGCTCAAAGTTCGAATCAACCAAATATTCCCTACTCTCCATCCTATCAAGGTCAACAGCCACGTCTGGATATGCTTTCTCATCATCATCCGCACCGCCACATGTTTCAGTGCCTTCATGCTCGCTTGACAAAGCATCATGCTCAAGGACAAGCTGTACCGACGTCCTGCGGTTACCAACCCATATCCTTGGCATCACCACGGGACTATAAACGCTAATTGGGGTATGCAGATAAGGAATCACAGTTCTTACCTTTCAATGTGGATGCACGGCACCTTCTCCGGGCTCCATACCTCCAAAGCTCTGCACCCCGCCACCTCTCCCCCCGTTTTGTTGTCCTATGTGCTCTCCAGACTTGAAGGAGATTCCGTGCTCTCCAGCCGCACAGGACCCATATCCGTGCTCAAAAGCCTCGCATGATCCATCTTCGAGCGGGATCCGGATCACCAGCGTCGTTGGGCCCCTAACCTAACGGCCGACTCTCGGTTTTATTTCCAGATGCGCCTGGGCAGTGGGCGGCGGCAAGGAGACAGGGCAGGGAGGGGAGGGGAGGGGACGTGAGGGGATGGTAGAGAGGGGAGGGCGGGAGGACGACGGCCCAAGGGGACAACGAGAGTGGTGCACGACTGAGCAGAGTGGCGGCGGCAGGAGCAGAGGAGAGGAGCTGAGCGGAGCTGGTTGCGACAAAGCATGGAAAATTGCGCAATAATGTGTTGGTGGGTGGCACCAGCCCTCGAACCTGGGACGCGCGCCGTCGTAGGTGGAGGAGGCGGGCCCGCCTGTCAGAAAACATGCCACCTGTCAGCGCACTATACACGAGGAGCACTTCACGGAATTTTTAGCAGGTCCCACATGTCAGTCTGTTTGATCAAGACTTGCATGCAGTGCATGGCTGGTCCACACGCTAGTTCCGGAAAAAAGCCCGTTGATCCAAACTTGAATTGGTAGTTCCGCTTCTTCTCCCCCGTCTCATCGTCTCCTCACAGTGGCAGTTCCGCTTCGTCTCCCTCGTCTGTTATCGTCTTCTTCTTCTCCTCGCAGTGGTAGTTTTTCTTTCTTCCTTGATCAAAACATTCCCGCACGTAAGCCATGGCCAGTAGTCGGATGAAGAGGAACTGGTCCGATCTCCCGGCCCGACCCACTTCGCAAGATTGCCGACTATTTGCTGGAGAAAGAGGAGTACGTCGACACCTATGCTGCTTGTCGGGAAGTCTGCACCGATTGGCGCCGCACTTTAAAGGTGCCTGAATTCCATCTCAACAACTAGATCATGATAGATAACACACTTCCAGACGTTGGCGACTTCACCTTCCTCAACCTCGCCACTGGTCGTTGCTTCAGGACAAATCTAATGGACGTCCATCGCAGGTTCACATTCACATCCGATATTTATTGGTATTTTCCATTGTAAACATCTTAGTGGTAACTGATGCCCTCTTCTTCCAAAAGATTCTACTTCCTCGGTGTTTCTCCTGGCGTCATCGTGCTTGCTTAGAGGGTGGAGCCGTACCAGATTCGGCTTCTAAACCCAATTACTCACAAGTCTAACAGTGAGTTTCAAGCACACATACCATCTGATCTTCTGCAATCTGTCGTCGTGACGAAGTCCCCGACGATGGTGTTCGTTTGCACTAATTATCCATATCATATTGCATGGGCCGATGAGAGCACCCCAACGGGGCAAATCAATGGATCATTTGGAGAAGGATTGTATTCGCCACCCTCCTGATACACTTCTGGTCTGCATGACGGCATTCCAAGGGGAAGTATGTGCATTACTTGAGAATGGAGACATCTTGTCCACCAACATCCAGTTAGAGCAGCGCGCGAGCACTGTCACGATGGCCAAAATAATTTCGGCCCCAGTCTTTGAACAGGTACGCGGAACCTACAAATTTTACCTTGTGGAGTCAGATGGTGATCTGCTTCTTGTGTTGAACGGGGATTTCGCCAAAGGGCAACTGGTGTTGTACCGGGTGGACACGGAGAACCGCTCTCTCGAGGCCGTCGGTGACATTGGAAGTCGTGCCCTCTTTGTTGGTTAGAATCGGTCCATCTCCATTGACACCAGGTTACACCCCACAGTCAAACCCGGTTGCATATACTACAGGAATTTTATCAGACTGTACGATCATGAGGTTCAAGCCTGGGAAGAGGAACCAGCAATGGTAATGTATGGCTTAAGTCTAGAACATACACCGAGGCCTTACCCTATGTATGAGATACTGGCAGCACACTGCAGACGGAGAGAGTTCTCTCAACATGTGTTGCAGCACTCGGGAGCCGCCGACGACGAAATATAAAGGGGAGAATGAATCATATATTCATCCTAGGTTATTTGCTAGCATTTTCAGGTCTATTTTTCGAAGTAGAAATTTGTACTATATTTATATTATTTCGATGATCAGAATGCGTATTACCTTTCAGAGAAAATTGTAATGTATTTAAATTTAGTACTTCCAGAATTCAAAGTATTTATTTTTCGTAGCTTCTTTCAGAATTCTCTGTGTTCGACACGGGCATCAGCTCAGCACCGGAATTCAGGTCCCACATGGAAAATTGCACAATAATGTGTTGGTGGGCGGCACCACCCCTCGAACCTGGGATGCGTGCCGTCAAAGGTGGAGGGGCAGGCCCGCCAGTCAGAAAACATGCCACGTCGGCATCCCCTATTTCTGATGCCCTTTAAAAAAATAAAACACGCCACGTCGTTATCCCCTATTTCTGATCGTGTTGCTACACTCAACAGTACTTGGTGGCATATAAATAATATCATATAAACATAATGGCACAGTCGTCAACATTTCTAAAATGAAACCCGGTCCTGTCTCCTACCTGTCCTGGTACATTGCCCGATGAGGTGGATAGCCACGACCGATCTTTTTAATACGTTCGCACTCTTATGCTGAGAAGGGAAATAAAGATTGAGCTGTTAATGCAACGAGTGTCGAATTATTACCCTCTAAGGAAATGGGAAATGGTTATTTTCACGCGTGCCCGTAGTCCAAACCTACTGTCAGTATTTCACTCCCCTTCTCCGACTAACCACAGTTCACCTTGCGTAGCTCCTCTGCGCCGCAACAACTAGGGTAACATTGCCCCGCCTAAGCCACCGCCGCCGCGACAGCCGCCGAAACTGGGGTATTTAGCCCCTCTAAGGCAGGCCATGAAGCTCTACTTCAAGGCCGGTCTCCCATTGCCCTGCCAGGCGGATGATTTCCCCGAATGTGTTGAATCGGCCGTGGCGGCGACTGCGCCGTCGTCGGCGCCAGATGCGGCAAGCAGGGCCAAGAGAGCGATGTGGAGAAATTGTGTGGCGGCATTACGACATGCTCAAGGCAATGGGAACAAGGTACGTATCAAATCGGGTCATGAGAGCATGCCGCCGCCGAGGGTACACACCCTCGAACAGGGCAGCGCCAAGGTCTAGGAAATCTCGTGTCCACGCTTCGGCGCGGACTACCTTACCTCAGTGGGGTGGGTTGGGAGCACGCCGTCTGCGGCAAAGACGCTCCATCCTACGCACCGTCGAAGGCCATACCGTGGCGGCGACCAAGCGTCTACACTCAGCATGCTGGATTGTTCGACAGCCGGAGCCGGCGGCGGGCATGATCTCAGCCCCGGAATTCAGGTTCGAGTTCACACGGACCTACGATCCCGAGAAGGATATGTCGAATTTCAGTTTTGAAGAAATCATTGCGGCGGCGCGGATGGTCCAACTGAACTGGGACTGGCGCACGCAAATCGCTCGTGCATGAACGATGCAGATTTCTTGTAGTTTGGCGGCAAGGCAATAGATTAGTTTGGGTTAAATGATCAAAGAACTTATGTCC
This sequence comes from Avena eriantha, assembly GCA_910589775.1. Lineage (NCBI taxonomy): Eukaryota > Viridiplantae > Streptophyta > Magnoliopsida > Poales > Poaceae > Avena > Avena eriantha. The sequence goes on from OU342745.1 coordinate 470,872,235, forward strand.
TCTCAAGGCAATTGGCCAACCAACTTTTCTGGTGGAGATCTGTAGTTTCTTCAGTGTAGAATAGTTAAGTTCAGACTGAAGAATGGCTTTTGTAGATGAAATGCTGACGAATTGTTCTATAAACTAGTAGGAAGTTTAGCCCACTTTTGTGGAGGTATAAGACCCTTTTGTATGGAAGTACTACTATTGTAAGCAAATACTAGCAAGTACCTATTTCCTTGAATTACTAGTCATGGTTCAATCCAGTTAACTGGCATCTTTTTATCCCAGACTACAGATTTTGCGTCTGCTGTCTGTGCTGTAAACCATTTTTTCCTTTGTCTTGTGTTGCCTGCAAAATGGTCCTGCAGTTCAATGTGTTGAAAATGTGGCTACCTTGTACTCCCTCCGTTTCAAAATATAAGATGTTTTAGCTTTGTGAATGAAGTGTATCTAGTCCCCTTTTATTATGTAGGTTCATCTAGGTTTAGAAAGCACCATCACTAAAAGATGTCTAGATACGCTCCATTCACAAAGCTAAAACATCTTATATTTTGAAACGGAGGGAGTACTTGAAGAGGAGATGGACTACATTTTCCTGGCATCCACAGAATTGACATTGCTCATTGCCAGACCACCCTCTTTTCATGAGGTTGTCCTTGGTTATTCACAGAAATTATAAAGCACGGTGTTCAACTACATCGATTCAAACTATTACACGCACACAAACTATATCAAATTCATTACCCACACATACTACATCGATTCAAACTATTACACACACATACTACTTCAAACTATTACACACACGTACTACATCGATTCAAACTATTACACAATTTTAGTCGATGCTAACTTCCTGCTACGCTCTCCATACTACAAATTCATTAGCCACACATACCATGCAATTCACTAGAGCTCTGTCTTCACTCGAGGGAAATCAGAACCACCAGCTCGTCCAAGCCCGGTCCCCCCACCAAAACTGTGTGCCCCGTCGCGAAACGGTGGCGGTCCTGTGCCATCGATCCTTCTAGGCCAACACTGCAGGCGACGAGGGCGCTTTCTGGCAACCTCCTTGGGGCCCTGAATGCCATGTACCGAGTCCAGAACCTCCTCCAGGTGGATGATGAACGGGTGCTTCTAGCAAAGCTGTCGCCCTGCCCTGCTTGGAATCTGCACCTCGTACATCTTAGGGACGGCGTTAGGATCTTTCAGCCACACCTTTACCTCGATGGCCCATCTGTCGCTCGGTGGTATGATTTCCACCAGCTCACCGCCAAGGCTACTGACGACCTGCTTGAGGGCCTCCGGCTCCCAAGCATCCAATGGGAGGCCGTCAAAGCCGAGTTTGGAGAAGAAACGAAGCTGCCCCAAGCGATCGTCCCACCCACAGGCGTGATGCCAATGCATGAAGCTCATTTTCTCCCCGCAGCACTCGAAAGAACGGGAAGAATGCAGAACGTGCTCGGTGTCTGAATTGTGCTCGAACCGGACGAAAAAATCGAATGGCGGCGCGCATACCTCAATGTTGACCTCATTTCATCTGATCCCAAAACGAGACCTGAAAGCCGACAGCAACTCTGCCGGCGACACGGCAGGACGGACGCCCAGCATGGTGGCCATGAGAGCATGGTCGACGAACTGCTATGTCAGGGCTACCATGCCTGGGGTGCGCGGCAGCACGCAACTTCCCGAGGCCGGTCGCCGGCCTGGATCATCCGACGGAACGCGCTCCGCCGTGCGAGAAGGACTAGCCAAAGGCGAGATATTAGTCCGGGGAAGCGAAGCTCCGATAAGGTGGACGATGCAATGGCGATGGCTGCGAGCTTCGATTAGAGGCATGGGAGGTTGACCAGACATGGCGGAGACGCAAATTAGAGCAAGTGCGAGCTTTGATCTGAGACAAGCAGCCGGAGCTGAGAAAATGTTATGGGGAGGGGAGCAGGAGAGAAGACCAGAGCAGAGCAAAGAAATAGATCTCGTCCACTCAGGGATCTGATCCACGCAGGGGTAAGCTAGTCCACGACCGCAAAAGATAACGGGGAATACTGACATGGCGGGCCAAGAAGAGTTGACCTAACAGTGGTATTTGAGTTCAACCGTTTTTCGTCTGGTTCAAATGACCGTTTGGCCGTTAGACTTGTATTCACCCCCATTTGGCCCTTCTGGACAATTGGTGAAGCTACTATGGCCCCTCCACGCGATTGATGGCAACTCGGGTACCGTGGTGCGCTCACCCACCAAGTTTGGTACCGCAAACGAACATTCCCCACAAAAAGCTAGGTAGCACACTAGAATTGCTGCAATGGAAAGCAGAGGTCGGTGTGCCTGACAAGGGATTTGAAAAGTTGTTGAAGATAATGAAGAAGCTGCTTCCAAAGGATAACGAACTGCCCGATGGTACTTACGAAGCAAAGAAGGTTGTCTTCCCTCTAGGATTAGAGGTACAGAATATACATGCATGCATTAATGAATGCATCCTCTACCGCAGTGAGCAGTACGATAATTTCGATGGATGGCCGGTATGCACTGTATTGTGGTATAAGATCCGACGAGATGACCCTGGTGATGTTGAGGGGGAGCGCCCCAGGAAGAGGGTTCCCGCGAAGGTGATGTGGTATGCTCCTATAATACCACGGTTGAAACGTTTGTTCAGAAACGAAGAGCATGCCAAGTTGTTGCGATGGCACAAAGAAGACCATAAGAAAGAAGAGATGTTGAGACACCCTGCTGATGGGTCGCAGTGGAGAAAAATTGGGAGAAACTACCCGGACTTTGCAGGTGAAGCGAGGAACTTATGGTTTGGTCTAAGTACAGATGTCTTGAATCTTTTGGGGATCAGAGTTGCAGTCATAGCACATGGAATATGACTATGTGTATCTATAATCTTCCTCCTTGGTTGTGCATGAAGCGGAAGTTCATTACGATGCTACTGCTCATCCAAGGCCCGAAGCAACCTAGCAATGACATTGATGTGTACCTAAGGCCATTAGTTGAAGAATGTTTATAGTTGTGGCACGGATAAGGTGTACGTATGTGGGATGAGAACAAACATGAGGAATTCAACCTACGAGCATTGTTGTTCGTAACCATCAATGATTGGACTGATCTTAGTAACATTTCAGGACAAACAAATAAGGGATACAATGCATGCACACACTGTTTAGAAGAGACTGGAAGAATTTATTTGGATAAGTGTAAGAAGAATGTGTACCTAGGGAATCGTCATTTTCTTCCGCCCACGCATTCCCTAAGAAAGAAAGGCAAGCATTTCAATGGTGAAGCAGATCACCGGAGTAAGCCTATCCGTCGTACTGGTGATGATGTATTTGATATGGTGAAGGATTTAAAAGTAATCTTTCGAAAGGGTCCCGCCGAACAGTCCGTTCCGAAGGACGCTGGCGGACACTCCCCCATGTGGAAGAAGAAATCTATATTTTGGGAGCTACCCTATTGGCAAGTCTTAGAGGTCCGCTCTGCAATCGACGTGATGCACCTGACAAAGAATTTAGCGTGATACTGCTAGGATTCTTGGGCGTGTATGGAAAGACTAAAGATACACCAGAAGCACAGCAGGACCAACAACATATGAAAGACCGAGACGGCAGGCATTTAGAGCTATTTCAAGGTACTGCCAACTACACTCTTACCAAAGAAGAGAAGGAAATCTTTTTTGAATGCCTGACTAGTATCAAGGTCCCCTCTAGCTTCTCATCCAATATAAATGGAATAATAAATATGGCAGAGAAAAAATTCCAGAACCTGAAGTCTGATACATTGCAAATGTATCTATAATTTTTGATGTTCCATTCTTGGTTTTATCCACTTTCTTGTGTATTGTTCCAACTTTGGAGTAGTTTTCATATGATTTCTTGGAATAACCTATTAATAATAGCCACAGTGCCAGCTGCCTGTTTTCTGCTATATTTGGTTCCAGGAAAGTCAGAAAATGAATATTCTCGGAATTCGACGGGACAAAAGCCAAAGTGCCTATTTTTCCGGAAGTCATCAGATGCCAGAATACGAGACAGAGAGGGGCCAGGGGGCCACCACACCACCTGGCCGCGCAGCCAGGCCTGGCCCGTGCCAGGGGGTGGTGTGGCCGCTCCCGGCACCCCCTCGGCCTCCCCTTCCGACTATAAGATGCCCTCGTGACCTAAACCCTAAGTACCCGATCAAAAAATCCACGAAAGAGTTTGTAGCCGCCGTCATCTCCATCCCTAGATTGGGAGGGATCTGAAGCTCTTCTCGGCACCCTGCCAGAGAGGAGAATTCACCTTGGAGGCCTTCTTCATCACCATGCAAGCCTCCGGTGTGATGCGTGAGTAGTTCATCCTTGGACTACGGATCCATGTAGTAGCTAGATGGCTGGTTCTCCTCCTTTGTGCTTTCATGTTTAGATCTTGTGAGCTCCGTTCATGATCAAGATCATCTATTTGTAATTCTGCATGTTGTGTTTGCGGGGATCCGATGGATATTGAGATGCTATCAGATTGATTATTGATTCTATCATGTCTTTGTTATTTGTGATCTTGCATGCTTTCCGTTGTTAGTAGCTATCGCGGCCAAGTATATGCTAGCAACTCCAAGAGTTAGTATTTATGCTCGATAGTGGGTTCATGTCTCTGGTAATCTAGGGAAGTGACAGAAATCTCTAAGGTACTAGATGTGCCATTGCTACTAGGGAGAAAACAATCCTTTGTTCATAAAACAATCGTATTGTTTACTTTGAACGTAGTTCGTAAAGCAATAATCTGTTGCTTGCAACTTAATACTGGAGGGGGTTCGGATGATAACCTGAAGATGGATTATTAGTCATAGATGAAGTTGGATGGCGGTCTATGTATAATGTTTTAATGCCCAATCGAATCTCAAAGGAGTCAAGATGATTAGTATATGCATGTATTGCTTTCTCGATGTTTGTCAATTGCCCCGCTGTAATTTGTTCGCCCAGCATGTTATGTATCTAAGGAGAGCCACCTCTAGTGAACTATGGATCCCGGTCCTTTTATTTTCATACAATCTATAAACTGTTTACTTCTTTGTGTTTACTTTCTGCAAACTTTTACTTCTTTCCATTTGATACGTTTAATCATTTGTTTTCCGCAAAACATGGTGAGATTGACAACCTTGTCGCAAGTTAGGGACAAAGTTCTGTGGTTGTGTTGTGCAGGTCTCCACGTTGCTACTAGCACTGGTAGTGTAGTCTGCCAAAGCTCAGCTAGTAACACCTTTGGGGTGTTTCCTTGCTCCTACTGGTTCGATTAAACCTTGGTTTCATAACTGAGGGGAACTTGCTGCTGTGCTCATCATACCTTCCTCTTGGGGTTCCCAACGAGCTCTACATCAACACCGCACCAGCACTTTTCTAGGCGCCGTGCATTGAGCCATCAAGCATTTTTCTGGCGCCGTTGCCGAGGAGTCAAGGACATCTTCACAAGGGGAGTCCCTCATAACCAAAATCTTTACTTTGTTATTTTTGTTTTGCTTAGTTTCTTTTTGCTTTCTTTGCTTGTTTCTTTATCAAAAACACACAAAAAATAGTTTTACTAGTTTGCTTTCTTATTTGAAAACCCAAAAAAATGACTACTCTTGAAAACACTAAGTTGTGTGACTTCACTAGCACCAACAACAATGATTTTATGAGCACACCTATTGCTCCACATGTGCCTAAAGATACTTTCTTTGAGATAAAACTGCTTTACTCAATCTTGTTATGAGAGAACAATTTTCTGGTATTGGTAATGAAGATGCTGCTTCCCATCTAAATAACTTTGTTGAACTTTGTGAGATGCAAAAGCATAGGGATATAGATGGTGATATTATTAAGCTGAAATTGTTTCCTTTCTCTTTGAGAGGAAAAGCTAAAGAATGGTTGAATTCCTTAACTAGGAATAGTATTGATTCTTGGACTAAGTGCAAAGATACTTTTATTGGAAAATACTATCCTCCTGCTAAGATTATATCTATGAGAAGTGAAATAATGAAGTTTAAACAACTTGATAATGAACATGTTGCTCAAGCTTGGGAAAGAATGAAATCTTTGGTAAAGAATTGTCCCACTCATGGACCGACTGCTTGGATGATCATGCAAACTTTTTATGCAGGATTGAACTATTCTTCAAGGAACCTATTGGATTATGCTGCTGGAGGTACCTTTATGAGCATCACTTTGGGTGCTACAACAAAACTTCTGGACAATATGATGGTTAATTATTCTGAATGGCATACTGAGAGAGCTCCACAAGGTAGGAAGGTAAATTCTGTTGAGGAAACTTCCTCCTTGAGTGATAAGATTGATATTATTATGTCTATGCTTGTGAATGGGAAATCCCATATTGATCCAAATAATGTTCCTTTAGCTTCTTTGGTTGCTCAAGAAGAGCAAGTTGATGTGAACTTCATAAGAAATAACAACTTTGGCAATAATGCTTATAGGAGTAATTTTGGTAACAACAATTACAAGCCATATCCTCCCAACAATAGTAATGCTTATGGAAATTCTTACAACAATAATAGGAGTGCTCTCTTTGAACTTGAAGTTATGCTTAAAGAATTTATTAGTAAGCAAACTGCTTTCAATAAAACTATTGAGGAAGAACTCTCTAATGCTGAAAGAAATATAGCATCTTTAGCTGAAGCTCAATCTTCTTTGAATAAAATGGCTGCTAAACCTGAAACTAATGATAATCCCTTTGCGGCTACAAATGCTATACAAGTAAGAATTGATGAAAATGTTAGACTATTAGCTGAATTACATGCTAAGTGGGAAAGAGAAGATGAAATTGCTAGAAACATTTGTGTTTCTACTATCACCACCACTAGTGTTGAGGCTAGTAATAGTTCTACTACTTTAGATGATAAATTTGATTTTGATCTTGATGATTGCAATATCTCTGAAGTTATTAAGTTCCTACAAAAGCTTGCTAAAAGTCCTAATGCTAGTGCTATGAACATGGCCTTCACTAAACACATTACTGATGCTCTCATAAAGATTAAAGAAGAAAGGATGAAACATAAAGCTTCTATTCCAATTAAACAAGAAGATGGTTGGGAACCCATCATTAATATGAAAGTGAATGACTTCGATTTCAAAGCTTTATGTGATCTTGATAGTAGTGTTTCTATTATGCCTAGAAGGATTTATGATATGCTTGATTTGCCTCCACTTGAAGATTGTTATTTGAATGTCCCACTTGATGATAATGATAAAAAGAAACTCATGGGGAGTCTTAATAATGTTCTTATTATGGTTAACAATGCCTATGTCCCCATTGATTTCTATGTTTTGGATGTTGAATGCAATGCTTCTTGTCCTATTACTTTGGGAAGACCGTTTCTTAGAACTGTTGGTGCCATTATTGATATGAAAGAAGGCACCATTAAATATCAACTCCCACTCAAGAAAGGTATAGAACACTTCCCTAAAAAGAGAGAAAAGATTTCTTTTGCTTCTCCTATGAAAACAAAATTTGGTCTTAATGCTTCTTCATTTGAGAACACTTGATTCTTTCTTGCTTCTTATGCCTAACTTAAAGGCGTTAAAGAAAAGTACTTATTGGGAGATAACCTAAAAGTTTTAGATGAGTCTTGGAAGTTCTTACCTCTGTAATAACCTCTCCTTATCCATTTTATTTGCTTTTTGTGCCAAGAGTAACCTCTAATGCGAGTGAAGTAATAATTGGGAAAGTTGCTGTCCCGAAACAGATTTCTATGCTTCACCGTAAAAATTCGTGTAATATCTTTGAATGTCTTTTTGAGGCGTGAATTTTTGTGCTTCTGCCCCCAGGTTGTTATCTAACTTTCATTAGTTCAACACTTTTTGATTTGAGCAACAGAAGGTGCTCGAAAAAATTCGTCTTTACCTGCTGATCTGTTTTGACAGATTTCTGCCATTTTCTGCATTTGCTTCTTGTTGGTTCCTTTTTGAGTTCTTTTGGGGAATTGAGCTTTTTGAGGGAATTTCTACAGTAGCTAGTGTTCTAATGGAAGTTTATTTGGTGTTAGAACTGAACATTAAGACTTATTTATCTTGAGTGCACTAATGTTGCTAATAAAGATTGTGTGAAGTTTTGTATGAAGGAAAATTTTCAGGTATATGGAAGGAATGAGTAATGAGATGAAGGATGGACTAAAGCTCAAGCTTGGGGATGCCACGGGTGTCACCCCAAGAAATATCCAAGAAGTACAAGCGTCAAAGCTTGGGGATGCCCAAGGCATCCCCTTCTTCATCAATAAAAATTCCACGTTTCTTCCAAACGCTTCATTTTTATTGTTTCATGCATAGTTGTGTTGTTCTTGGAGCGTCTTCTTTTTCTTTTTCGTTTTCGTTTTAGTTTTTCGTTTGCTTGGTTTTCTTAGTTTTCTGAATAAATTGGTTGGACCCCCTCTTTCATACATTGGTTTGCAAATAGTTTGGTTTGGTTTGGAAAAGAGTAGGAAAGTTCATGCTTATGTGGTAAAAAGAGCTCGTTTTTGACTGTGGCCTATGCTTTTTCATGCCATGCTTGATATTGTTTTGTCTTTATGCTTAGTATTCTTTGCTGTAGCATGAATTGTTATAAACAATTGAGATTGTTTAATGTGCTTTGGATGAATCATGCGTTGTTTTAGCATATTAAAGCATAGTATAGTGGTATTCTCCTTTGATGCTTTATTTGGGTTGACTTGGCACATGCTCACACCATGTTATGACTATCTCAAGTCACCATAGCCTTTATGATCCTTTAGTTTTCAACTTTTAGTATCACTTTATGCTTTGATCAATGATGTTTTGTCGTTCTGCATGATTATGGCCACTATTGCTCTCTTAGTTTGTCGCTACCAGTCTTTTGCTAGCCTCCACAACAAAGTATGAGTTCCACTCATGCATCCAACTCCCTAAACCAAGTTATTCCAAAGAGTCCACCATACCTACCTACCAGCTTATGCTATTCCAAGTATATTCATGCTTTTGTTTACCTTCCAAATTAAACTTGTTATGAGAAAACTAGTGATTAAAGCTTTCACGAACTTGATGGCACACTTTACTTTTCTTGCCCTTAATAAACTTGAACCATTGTGTCTTCTATGTTGTATATGCTTGCACTTATTTGTTGGGAATTAGCAGAACCATGCTTTCATGGGGAATGCTTTCAAAATTGCACTTGGTACTTGTACCTAGTTGATATCATGCTCTTTTGTATATGGATGTCGTCGGTGTGAAATGAAAGGGGAGCTTGTAAGTCCATGGAGTTATGTATATGTGTTAGAGAAACGCCTGGCCGCTGGTCTAATCCATGCTGACATGGTGGAAACCTGCAGCGTAACCATAATGAGCTGTCTATGAAGCATTCTTCTTATAAAAAAAAGAGTCCTATATTGAGAAAAAAGAGAAAAAGAAAAAAAAGATACTATGAAAAGAGGAAAAGAGAGATAAAAGCACCATATTCCCATGGTAAATAAGAAGATTGCTAAGATGCTCGTTGTCTCCTTGCCTTGCCATTTTGATATGGGGATTCTTTCGTATCATCGGGCAAGGGGTACCCCGTTGGCGGTTCTCTATGATACACATATACTTACAATGACAAGAACTTACCGGTGACTAAACTTGAGTAGCATGAGGAGCGGCCCTCGTATACAAGGGACATGATATTTCTAACTTATACTTCGTCAAGCATGTACACCATAGTTTTTTCACTTTAACCTTAATCACTTCAAGATGCTTATGATAGGGGCAATGAGAGCTGAAAGCTATAAGTACCATAATTTTTGGAAGCTCTATATGAGACTTGAATCCCTACTTCCTTTTATAAAGGCCTTTCTTCCACCATTATATTGAGTCTCCACCTTCTACCTTTATGCGCCTACTTTGAGAGCATATTGGACATTCTTAGTTCTATGTGCATTGTCCCAAGACTAGTTGATTGATGCATATCTTGATATTGCTTGTTTTAAACTATTGTATCTAGTCACTCGTATGAACTTTGAAGGTATCCTATGCATTTATATTTGCTACTCTATTGAGGGACAAGCTGAATACTTTTATGCTATGTTTTCTTTATGTGAAACAAACAAACGTCTTGCAAAGCATTGTTATTCATGAATCTTTTATTTGTGCCTTTTCATGTTGCATCATAGTTTCTTTGTCTTATTGCTAGAACTTTGTCTCTCATGTTATGATTGAAGTACTATGATCCCAGCTTTGAATGTTTTACAAATACTTTGATCAAGTCTTTGATGGTGCATGTCACCTCAAAAATTATTCTTTCTTTTTATAACTTACCTACTCAAGGACGAGCAGGAGTTAAGCTTGGGGATGTTGATACATTGCAAATGTATCTATAATTTTTGATGTTCCATGCTTGGTTTTATCCACTTTCTTGTGTATTGTTCCAACTTTGGACTACTTTTCATATGATTTCTTGGACTAACCTATTAACAAGAGCCACATTGCCAGCTGCCTATTTGCTGCTATTTTTGGTTCCAGGAAAGTCAGAAAATGAATATTCTCGGAATTGCACGGGACAAAAGCCAAAGTGCCTATTTTTCCGGAAGTCATCAGATGCCAAAGTACGAGACGGAGAGGGGCCAGGGGGCCACCACACCACCTGGCCATGCGGCCAGGCCTGGCCCGCGGCAGGGGGTGGTGTGGCCGCTGCCGGCACCCCCTCGGCCTTCCCTTTCGACTATAAGATGCCCTCGGGACGTAAACCCTAAGTACCCGATCAAAAAATCCATGAAAGAGTCTGTAGCCGTCGTCATCTCCATCCCTAGATCGGGAGGGATCTGAAGCTCTTCCCGGCACCCTGCCGGAGAGGGGAATTCACCCTGGAGGCCTTCTTCATCACCATGCAAGCCTCCGGTGTGATGCGTGAGTAGTTCATCCTTGGACTACGGATCCATGTAGTAGCTAGATGGCTGGTTCTCCTCCTTTGTGCTTTCATGTTTAGATCTTGTGAGCTCCGTTCATGATCAAGATCATCTATTTGTAATTCTGCATGTTGTGTTTGCGGGGATCCGATGGATATTGAGATGCTATTTCAGATTGATTATTGATTCTATCATGTCTTTGTTATTTGTGATATTGCATGCTTTCCGTTGTTAGTAGCTATCTCGGCCAAGTAGATGCTAGCAACTCCAAGAGTTAGTATTTATGCTCGATAGTGGGTTCATGCCTCTAGTAATCTGGGGAAGTGACAGAAATCTCTAAGGTACTAGATGTGTTGTTGCTACTAGGGAGAAAACAACAATCCTTTGTTCATAGAACAATCGTATTGTTTACTTTACACGCAGTTCGTAAAGCAATAATCTGTTGCTTGCAACTTAATCCTGGAGGGGGTTCGGATGATAACCTGAAGGTGGATTATTAGTCATAGATGCAGTTGGATGGCGGTATATGTATAATGTTGTAATGCCCAATTGAATCTCAAAGGAGTCAAGATGATTAGTATATGCATGTATTGCTTTCTCGATGTTTGTCAATTGCCCCGCTGTAATTTGTTCGCCCAGCATGTTATCTATCTAAGGAGAGCCACCTCTAGTGAACTATGGATCCCGGTCATTTTCTTTACATACAATCTATAAACTGTTTACTTCTTTGTGTTTACTTTCTGCAAACTTTTACTTCTTTCCATTCGATACGTTTAATTCTTTGTTTTCCGCAAAACATGGTGAGATGGACAACCTTATCGCAAGTTGGGGACAAAGTTCTATGGTTGTGTTGTGCAGGTCTCCACGTTGCTACTAGCACCGGTAGTGCGCCCTGCCAAAGCTCAGCTAGTAACACCTTTGGGGTGTTTCCTTGCAACTACTGGTTCGATTAAACCTTGGTTTCATAACTAAGGGAAACTTGTTGTTGTGCTCATCATACCTTCCTCTTGGGGTTCCCAACGAGCTCTACATCAACACCGCACCAGCACTTTTCTGGGCGTCTCATACATTACAAATGTATCTATAATTTTTGATGCTCCATGCTTGGTTTTATCCACTTTCTTGTGTTTTGTCCACACTTTGGAGTACTTTTCATATGATTTCTTGGACTAACCTATTAACAACAGCCATAGTGCCAGCTGCCTATTTTCTGCTGTTTTTGGTTCCAGGAAAGTCAGAAAATGAATATTCTCGAAATTGGACGAGACAAAAGCCAAAGTGCCTATTTTTCCAGAAGACTCATGGAGCCAGAATACGAGATGGTGGAGGGCCAGGGCCTGGCCACACCACCCCGAGGCGCGGGCGGCCTGGCCGCACCAGGGCATCGTGTGGTGGCCCTAGGCACCGCCGCGGTCTCCCTCTTCGCCTATAAGAAGCCTTCTGACCTAAAAACTTCGGGGGGTTCGACGTTTTTCCATGAAAAGTTCCGCTACGCCGCCGCCACCGAAGGGGAGATTCGGGGGATAGAAAGTCTCTGTTCTGGCACCCTGCAGGGACGAGGAAGTGCCCCCGGAGCCATCTCCATCGACCTCCACCATCATCTTCATCGACCATCCATGTTTCCTCCATCTATGAGTGAGCAATCCCCCGCTATAGGCTATGGGGATGGTAGGGATTGGATGAGATCGTTCATGTAATGGCATCAGATTGTTAGGGCATAGTGCCTAGTATCTTTTATTAGTGCTTTATGACTTTGTTGCGACTTGTTGTGCTTAATGCTTGTCACTAGGGCCCGAGTGCCATGATTTTAGATCCGAACTTATTATTGATTCATTATGATAGTATTGTTTCTGGTCTTATCTACAATTTGTATACACACGTTGTTGTCCGGAACCTATGGCCCCGAAGTGAAAGAAATCGGGATATCCGGAAGGGAAAGGCTTTGATGTGAGGATCACATGTGTTCACGGAGTGTTAATCCTTTGCTCCGGTGCTCTATTAAAAGGAGCACCTTAATTGCTAGTAGTTCCCTAGAGGCCCCGCTGCAAACAGGCTGGCAGGACAAAAGATGTTGTGCAAGTTCTCATTGCGAGCACGTATGACTATATATGGGACACATGCCTAGGATTGTCTAGTACTTGGGTGCTTTATCTTATTTATCTGCAATTGCCCTATGTTCTGATTGCTATGTGAATTTTCATCCATGCAACGCCTGTCCATCCATCCCTATGCCTACCGCACTCGAATCCCACTGTTTACTGCTTTTGTTACTACTGTCTTTGCTTTACTACTGCTGTTACTTTACTATTCCTACTACAAAACTGTTGCTACTGATAAACTGTTGTGAGCAAGATTGTTTCCAGGTGCAGCTGAATTGACAACTCAGTTGTTAAGGCTGATAAATATTCTTTGGCTCCCCTTGTGTCGAATCAATAAATTGGGTTTCACTTCCCTCGAAAATACTGCGATACACCCCCTATACTTGTGGGTCATTAGCGTCGTGCATTGAGCCATCAAAGTCTCATGACTGCCACGTGCTTATGACGCAGTTTCTTCCGGTTGCTTTGAGGGGGCTTCTACTGGAAAATGTTAGAGTCCCCATTGTGAAGCTATGTGCGTTCCTCATTGCCATTTCTCAGAAGGTATTCGATCCAGAAAGTCTACCAGGGTTACAGAAAGATGTGGCCCAGTGTCTTGTCAGCTTTGAGTTGGTGTTCCCACCATCCTTCTTCAACATAATGACGCACCTCCTAGTTCACCTAGTCGAAGAGATTACCATTCTCGGTCCTGTATTTCTACACAATATGTTCCCCTTTGAGAGATTCATGAGAGTCTTAAAGAAATATGTCCATAACCGTGCTAGGCCAGAAGGAAGCATCTCCAATGGCTATGGAATAGAGGAGGTCATTAAGTTTTGTGTTGACTTTGTTCCTGACCTTAAGCTGATCGGTGTACCTGAATCACGTCATGAGGGAGACTTAGTGGAAAAGGCATGCTAGGAAAGAAAGCAAACACATGTATGGACGCGCATTCTTTCACAAAAGCACACTATACAGTTCTACAAAGTTCCACCTTGGTGGCTCCATATATCGAGGTACACAAGAATATTGTACGCTCCAACTACCCGGGGCAGTCTGACTATTGGATTAGAGATGAACACATGAAGACTTTCCGTGGTTAGTTGTAGACACATCTCACGAATGACACCACTGTTGGGGATTAGTTGTACTTGTTGTCCAGGTCTCCGTCTTCAACTATATTGACTTTCCAAGGTACGAGATAAACGGGAATATATTTTACACGCACGCCCAAGAAAAAAAGAGCACCAACCAAAATAGTAGTGTCCGATTTGATGCATCATATGACAGTGGGCATAAGGACACATATTATGGTTATATAGAGGACATATGGGAACTTGACTATGGTCCTAATTTCAAGGTCCCATAGTTTCGATGCAAATGGGTCAAGATGATAGGAGGCGTGGTAACGGTAGACCAGCAGTACGGAATGACAACAATGGATCGCAATAATCTTGCGTACGGAGATGAACCATTCGTCCTTGCCAATGATGTGTCTCAAGTTTTCTATGTGAAGGACATGTCTACTAGACCGAGAAAAAGGAAAGATAAGCAAAAGAATACAATATCATACGATGAGCCAAAGTGCCACATAGTTCTTTTAGAGAAAAGAAACATGGTGGGAGTTGAGGACAGGACAGACATGCCAGAAGGTTATAACAAATTTCATGAAATTCTGCCGTTCAAAGTGAAAACTGACCCAAACATACCGCAACAAGAATACAACAACATCTTCATATTTAGTCCCAGTCCAGCCACAAACCGAGACTAGCTTTAATATTAAAAAACCGGGACTACAGAATCAAGACTAAAGCCGCCCCCTTTAGTCATAATCATGCCTAGTCTTATAGTATGCAGTTTTAGGGTCTTCTTCATCATCTTCATCGTCGTCGTCATCGTTGTCGTGGCTAGGCGCACATGGCTGGATCCTCAGCCTAGTCATGGCATATACCAAGGGCACTTGCCACTTTGGCCTCGGATTCACGGCGCTCTGCGGAGGGATAGGTTAGCACCGCAAGTGAGGATGGTCTCCCTCGGTGATGTAGCGCATCACGCCGATGATAGTATGGTTCGCCCACCATAGACGGCGGCCGGCTTCATTGTGGTTCACCGGGGGTGGGCCATCACCCTCATACCTGGCGAGCTCCCTTTCCCGCCGGTTAGCAAAGAAGGCATTCTAGGTGTCGTAGTTGTCGGGATCCCATTAGGGATCCATCCGCTGCTCTGGCGCAAGCTCGAGGTAGAAGTGGTTCGTGATGGCTACATGCCAGGCGGAACCTTGAGGCACAGGAGGGCCATGAACCCATTCAGCACTCAGCATCCAGTCGGCGGGTGGCCGGTAGCCCGGCGGGCATGGGTAGCGGGAGGCGCACAGTGCCTCGTCCTCCTCGAGGGTCAGAATGGCCTAGTAGGCGTTCTCCATTGTTGTGAGAGCGGAAGGTGTGGATGTGTGGACTTCCATGGCGTGGTCTCCCTATATATAGATGGAAAGAGCGGGAAAATTGGCGGGAAGTGGTGGGAAATAGCGGGAAATATCTTTAGTCCCGGTTAGTGGCTACAACCGGGACTAAAAGGTTCGTTCGGAGGGAAAGGGCGGGAAAACTTGGCAGGAAGCGGTGGGAAATCGCGGGAAATATCTAAACCCTAAACCCCTAACCCTAACCCTAAATCCCCCTAAACCCCTAAACTCTAAACCCCCCTAAACCCTAAACCCCTAACCCTAAACCATAAACAATAAACCCGAGGATAATTAACAAAGTAGAATATATAAATAAATTATATCTTTCAAAGTCACCTTTAGTCCCGGTTTGTAAATCAAACTGGGACTAAAGGATAATTAACAGAGTAGAAGATATATATCACTGATGACCCACAAGTATAGGGGGTGTATCGCAGTATTTTCGAGGGAAGTGAAACCCAATTTATTGATTCGACACAAGGGGATCCAAAGAATATTTATCAGCCTTAACAACTGAGTTGTCAATTCAGCTACACCTGGAAACAATCTTGCTCACTGCAGTTTACCAGTAGCAACAGTTTTCTAGTAGGAATAGCAAAGTAACAGCAGTAGCAAAGCAAAGACAGTAGTAACGAAAGCAGTAAACAGTGGATTCGAGTGCAGTAGGCATAGGGATGGATGGACGGGCATTGCATGGACAAGACAATTCACATACCAATCAGAACATAGGGCAATTGCAGATAAATAAGATAAAGCACCCAAGTACTAGACAATCCTAGGCATGCATTCCATATATAGTCATACGTGCTCGCAATGAGAACTTGCACAACATCTTTTGTCTTGCCAGCCCGTTTGCAGCGGGGCCTCTAGGGAACTACTGGCAATTAAGGTGCTCCTTTTAATAGAGCACCGGAACAAAGCATTAACACTCCGTGAACACATGTGATCCTCACATCAAAGCCTTTCCCTTCCGATTATCCTGATTGCTGTCACTTTGGGGCCATAGGTTCCGGACAATAACATGTGTATACAACTTGTAGATAAGACCAGAAACAATACTATCATAATGAATAAATAACAAGTTCAGATCTGAAATCATGGCACTCGGGCCCTAGTGACAAGCATTAAGCACAACAAGTCGCAACAAAGTCATAAAGCACTAATAAAAGATACTAGGCACCATGCCCTAACAATTTGATGCCATTACATGAATGCTCTCATCCAATCCCTACCATCACCATATCCTACAGCGGGGGATTACTCACTCATGGATGGGGGAAACATGGATGATCGATGGAGAAGCGATGGTGATGACGATGGCGATGATCTCCTCGAATTCCCCGTCCCGGCAGGGTGCCAGAACGGAGTTTCTAGTGTTGTTTCGTGGAATCTGGTGGTGGCGGCGGAGCGGAACTCCTTCTGGAAAACGTCGAACCCCCCTGAGTTTTTAGGTCAGAAGGCTCCTTATAGGCGAAGAGAGAGGCCGAGGGGGTGCCAGGGGGGCCCACACCACCCCCTGGCGCGGCCTGGCCTGGCCCGTGCCACCAGGTGGTGTGGCCACCCCAGGGCTCTTCTCCGCCTCGTATTCTGGCTCCTGGAGTCTTCGGGTGAAATAGGATTTTTGGCATATTTTCAGGGATTTTTCCCGATAGTTGATTTTCTGCACAAAAAGTACACACCAAGGCAATTCTGCTAAAAACAGCGTCAGTCCGCATTAGTTGCATCCAAATCACACAAGTATAGAGGAGAAACAATAGCAAAAGTGTTCGGGAAAGTAGATACGTTCTGGACGTATCAACCCCCCCCCCCCCCCCAAGCTTAGCTTATTGCTTGTCCTCAAGAAATTCAGTTGAAAACTGAGTGCGATAAAAGAACTTTCACGAACACATTTGCTTCATATGATGTAAATATTCTCAGCAATGTGATCAACTACCTAGACAATTCATAATAAAGAGTATGCAACTGAGTCTACTTAATAGTCATTGCAAGCTATGAAGAGATTCCAACTCAAGAATAATAAGTAGCATGAAGCATAAACATAAGCAACATTACAATGCTCATAGAAAGGTATGATAGAGTGGTATCTCGCTTGCCTTTGATTATGAATGCCAAGGCACCTCTGAAGTTCAAGTGATGACTAGAAGTAAAGATATCAAAGATACAAGCATCAAAGTCATAACACAAATAATCAAGTAATGGAACAAACACAAAGAATGACAACTAAGCTCTCAAGAAGGTGCTGAAAGAATATGTGGAGACTCAACAAGTAGAAGAAAAAGGTTTTGAATAATTTTGAAAGGCTTCCAAATGCTGAAAGTATGGTACTCATTAGCTTTGAGTTCTCATTGCCCCTATCATAAGCATCTTTAAAGTGGTTAAGGTGAAAGTGAGGTCCAATCTGAGTTATATGCTTGACAGACTATAAACTGGAAATCCCAAGTCCCTTGAGTACGAGGGCCACTCCTCATGCTAGTCAACTTTAGTTATTGGTAAATTCTTGTCATCGTAAGTATGTGCGTATCATCGAGAACCGCCAACGGGGTACCCCTTGCCCGATGATACGGAAGAATCCCCATATCAAAATGACAAGGCAAGCAGACAATGAGTATCTCAGCAATCTTCTTATTTACCATGGGAAAATGGAGCTTTTTTATCTCTTTCCTCTTTTCATAAAACTCTCTTTTTTTCTCAATAGCTATCTCTCTCTTTCATTTTTTATAAGAAGAATGCTTCATAGATATCATTATGGTTACGCTGCAGGTTTCCACCCTGTCAGCATGGATTAGACCAGCGGCCCAGGCGTTTCTCTAAGACACATACATAACTCCATGGACTTACAAGCTCCCCTTTTATTTCACACCGACGACATCCGCAAACAAAAGAGCAAGGTATCAACTGGGTATATATTTACAAGTGTTGAAAGCGTTCCTCGTGACAGCATGGTTCTGCTAATCCCCAGCCTATAATTTGCAAGCATATAACTTTCATGGAGAGTTCACAATGGTTCAGTTTTATTAAGTGCGGAAAATAAAGTGTACCATCAAGTTCGTGAGAGCTTTACTAACTAATTTTCCCATAACAAATAAACATTTTATTCGAAAGAAAACAAGGCATATTGAATATGCACGAAAGTAGCAAATGATGCTAATAGGTAGGTATGGTGGACACTTTGGAAATATTTGGTTTAGGGAGTTGGAAACATGAGTAAAACACTCAGTGGAAGTGAAGGCTAGCAATAGTAAGGGAGCGACAAACGAGAGAGCAATAGTTGTCATTATCATGCTTGCAATAAAACAAGACTACTCATGGCATGAAAGTGATTCAAGATCCTCAAGGCAAAATAATTCATCGAGGCTTAACTGATTATTACAGTCATGTGCATGCATGAGGATGTGCCAAGTCAATTCAAATGAAACATTCAGAGGAGGATACCACGGTGTCATACCAATTTATGAATAGAGTAATGCAAGCAAACATTCAAGAGACATGCTACAAACTATTAGCGAGCTGGAGCTAATCATAAGAAAGCAAGACATATTAAGCATCCAAAGAAAACATACACTCTACATGAACAGACTAAGCATGCCCACAGTGATGAGTATATGTACAAAAATGAAAAAAAATAGAGTTTGTTACCAGCCTCTTACCACGCCTCAAGTTGTCATTAATCCTCATTATTGCTCTTCACTTGTGTGGCTTGAATAATAATATGAAACCAATATTCCACTGAGAACTGCCGAACCCTGTAGCAAACTCACCAAAACCAAAGAAGAACGACAAATATTTTTGGTGTTTTCGATTTTTAAACAAGAACCAAAAAGGGGAAACAAAGCAAAACAAAATATTTTTGGGGTTTTCGAATAGTTCAAACAAAGCAAAAGGGAAAAACAAACCAAGGCAAAAAGGAAGAAGCAAACCAAAGAGAAACAACAGAAATATTTTTGGTCTTTTTGTGTTTTTAGAAAGCAAAAAACAAAGTAGAACAAAAACTAAAAAGAGAACGAAAACATGAATATACAAAGTACCAACGCAACGTGATATGAAGATGAGTGCGGTGTCGGCGTACCTCCCCCCAAGCTTAGGCTTTTGGCCTAAGTGGGTATCAATCCATGTACGAATAGGGGTTCCAAGCGGGCGGATCTTGGTAAGAATGGTCGTAGCTGGGCCCATGAGAAGAAGAGGAAGCTCCCCAATCATAAGAGAGCTGCTGATATGAAGACTCTCCCTCATTCGAGGGCTGGACCGAATCATCCGTGACCTCCCTTCTAGTGTCCCGCTCCTGTTGGGAGAGCTCTCCCAAGTACGTGTCAAGCTCCTCCTCAGTGAGGGACCATCCCTCCCTGTTATCAAGGTTAAACAAGACAGGTGCAGGCAAAAGAACAACACGCTCGGACTTGCTCTTTCTCCAACCAGCTTTGAGAAAGGTTATTTCATAAGACAACTCACTCAAACTATCCCACGAGGAAATAAATTTATGCTGTAACATGGAATTAAAATCAAGCCTCTCTATGGGAAACTGTAGGTCTAGATGATGAGGCACTAAACCATGCAATGCTAGCAAACGAGAAGCAATGAGGCCTCCGCAAATTCCACCTTTCTCATGGTTAGCAGCAAGACGGAAAGCTATCAAAGCACCCAAGTTGTAAGACCTATCTCGTCTAAGAGCAGCAGAGATAAATGCTAAATCAAACGAAGATAACTTATTGGCAGTTTTCCTAGCAAGAACACACTTGGCAATAAAGTAGGCAAAATAGCAAATGGAGGGAAGATGAATGTGACGGATTTTTCCACTCTCCTTCGAGAAGCTACTCCCTCGACAGATTTCTGCATATAAATCCATGAGTGGTTCTGGTCTCTCTTTAATCTTCCTACATGATCCCCATTGAGGTACCTTAATAGCTGCACAAAAATCATCAAGAGATAGGTTGACAGCAATATTGTAAATTTTGTAATGGACCATGGGGTTAGGCAAAGAGTGACTAAATTGGAAATCCTGCACCACATACATGGTTAGCTTCACAAATTGACAAGGTTCATCTTCCAAAAAGTGCTCTAACCCTGCATTAGAAACCAAAGTGTGGAAATCTTGTAGAATTCCTGCAGCTCTCATGAACTCAGGGCATGGATAAATGGAGGGAAAAACTTCCTCCTCCCGGTGGACCTTCATGACCTCAGGCACCCAAAGCTCATGTTGGTTTAGGTGGTGTTCACTCATCTTCTATTCTAAAATTTAAACACCTATTAAACAACTGATTGCAAAGTAAATATAATGAAGGATTCTACTCATAGGGACTTGCGAGAGGCCTAAACATGCATCAAAACTATATCTCTAAGCATCAAACAAGCTTAAAAGCTCTCATAACCAGTCACCTACAGCAACAAAATACTCAATATAATCCACTAAACACAAATCTACTTGGACAAGGGGAGGAGTCACATACCAGGGAACAAATGCTCCAAATTTCAGCAACAAAGATGGGCTGAGCAAGGAGATCGTAGAAACCGAGAGCAAGCACAGAAAGAACGCGATTTTGAGCTATGAACTGGAGCTTACTCGGGAGAGAGAAGAAAGTGGCAGGGGAGAGAGTTAGTGGGGGGGCAAGGGTGGCCCACACCAGGGCATGGCGCCACCTAGGGCTGGCCGCGCCACCACATGGCGTGCCTGCCTGGTGGGCCCCATTGGTACCTACCAGGTACTCCTCTGCCCCTTTTCACGTAAAAATTTAATATGAATTTTCCGGAATTTTTCGAGACACTTTATTTTTGGGCATTTTTCAGAAATAGAAGAATGATTTTTCTGACAGACAGATTTTTTTTCTTTTGGAAACATGATGCAAGGACAAAACAAGGCTAGAACTAAATTTCTAGCATGCAAGCAACTAACAACACAAAGAAAACTAAATGAAAGCAAAAATTAAAATGCAAAGGATAGAAATAAACGGAGATAATCATAATGAAAACATTGTTTTGTTCAATGGAATCCTTTTGTTAGCAAGGTTGATCAAGTCTTGCTACCAAAACAATTGCATATGAGACAAAACTTTGTACTCCACTAATGATTATGTTACCTTAACCTTGATAGCAATGGTTCCAATCATAATAGTTTCAAATTTTTCTCTTGGTATGGGACAATATATTTCTCCAACTTGAATGCCTTCAACATGTTCAATTGAATTCAAACCATAAGTCCTTTCAATCTTCTTGGGTACATAGACAGTATGTTCCTGGTCATTAACATTGAAGGTCACCTTTGCTTGATTACAATTAATAATAGCTCCTGCAGTATTAAGAAAAGGTCTCCCAAGAATAATAGACATATTATCATCTCCAGGCATTTCAAGCACAACAAAATCAGTTAATATCAAGCAATTGTGAGCCACCTGAACAGGTACATCCTCACATATAACCACAGGAATATTGGTAGATTTATCAGCCATTTGCAAAGATATATCAGTTGGTATCAATTTTTCAAGCTAAAGCCTCTTATAGAGAGAGAAAGGCATAACACTAACTCCAGCTCCCAAATCACACAAAGCAGTTCTAACATAATTGTTCTTAATAGAGCAAGGGATAGTT
This sequence comes from Avena eriantha, assembly GCA_910589775.1. NCBI lineage: Eukaryota > Viridiplantae > Streptophyta > Magnoliopsida > Poales > Poaceae > Avena > Avena eriantha. The sequence goes on from OU342745.1 coordinate 470,894,177, forward strand.
GGAATCCCTGGGTCTCCAAGTTTCTTAGGAACCTTACCATTGAAAGAATAATTAGCAAGCAAAGTAGAGATTTCTTCATTAGGGATCTTCCTTTTATTCGAGACAATGTCCTTCATATACTTTGAGTAAGGAGGCAATTTAATAGCATCAGTCAAAGGAATTTGCAAGAATAAAGGCTTCATCCACTCACAAAACTTGACTTGTGTTTCTTATCAGGGAAAGGCATAGGTTTTTGGACCCAAGGTTCTCGTTCACTACCATGTTTATTAGCAATAAAATCTTCTTTGGTGTATTTAGTAGTCTTAGTGTGGTTTTCAGGTTCTTCTTCAACTTTTTCTTCATTAGGAACTTCATTTTCTTCATTACCACTTTAAGTTTTAGCATCAGAGATAGATATACTATTAGGATCTATAGCAGGTTCAGAGGGTTCTACAACATTTTTATATTTCCTTTTCCTTTTCTTACGAGTAGAACCACTATTTTCAGTTTGTTGAGAATCCTGCTCAATTCTTTTGGGATGCCCCTCAGGATATAGAGGATCCTGGGTAGCAGCTCCACTTCTAGTTCTAATTTCATAAGCATGTTTTTCTTTAGCAGCATTAACTAGCAAGTCATTTTGCACTTTAACGAGTTGATCTGTTTGAGTTTGAACCATTTGAAGTATTTAACAATCATTTTAACATCATTAGAGGTTCTTTCCACAATATCTTTCAACTCAACAATAGCTCTAGTGTTTTCCATTAGATGATTTTGCACCCTTTTATTAAAGTTATCTTGCTTAACAATAAAGATATCAAATTCTTCTAAGCATTGATCAGGAGGTTTCAAGTAAGGGATATCACCTTCATCAAAGTGTTGGAGAGAGTGTACCTCAATAGTGGATGAGTAGGGAATAGGCTTACATAATTCTTCTATAGGAGGTAAATTCTTGACATCTTCAGCTTTAATTCCCTTCTCCTTAAGACATTTCTTAGCTTCCTTCATCACTTCATCATTTAATTCAATAACTCCCCTCTTCTTTGATGTTGGAATAGGCACAGGAATAGATGGTTCAGGTATAATTACTTCAGGTATAGCTTGTTTAGGAGGAGTCCAGTCTTCATAATTCTATCTTATTTTAGCCATTAATTCCTCAGCTTCCTTTGGAGTCCTATTCCTGAAAACACAATCAGCACAACTATCTAGGTATGTCCTAGATTCCTCAGTTAGTCCATTATAAAATATATCAAGAAGCTCATTCTTAGGTAATGGACTTCCAGCCTGTGCATGAACCAAAGCACAAAACCTTGCCCAAGATTCAGGCAATACCTCTTTTTCTCCCTGTTTAAAATCAAAAAGTTCCTGCAAAATAGCATGTCTAGCACTGGGAGGAAAATATTTCTGCAGGAAAGTACTAATCAAGCACTCAGGGCTATCAATAGATCCAGGAGGTAAATTACTAAACCAAGTTTTAGCTTCTCCTTTCAGTGCAAAGGGGAAAATCTTAGCAACAAAGTAAGTACGCATCTTAATATCATCAGAAAACAAGCCACTCATGGTAGAAAGTTCATTCATATGTGCTACCACACTTTCATTCTTAGTCCCACAAAAAGGTTCTTTCTCGACAATAGCTATGTAAGATAGATCGAGAGAGAAATCATAATCTTCATCTATAATGTTTATGGGAGAAGCAGCAAACTTAGCAGCAGAAGATAATTTGGGTCTAATAGTACGCCTCTCAAGGAGACTCTTAGCAGCGCTCCTATCATGGTTATTCTTACATTCTTTAATAAACTCATCAGTCATCTCAACATAATCTTCTTTAGTATCATAACTCTCACTAGACTCAGGTGAGGTAACAGGTGTGATAGTGTCTTCATTAGGAGTTTTGGTATTTCCAGCTATAGTTCTAGCAATCGTAGCATCTAGAAAAGGACCTAATGAACCACTCTTATCAAGCACAGTAGAAACAACATCATAAGCATCAGACGTTTCAGATTCAGCAGTAGTAGCAGTGTGTGTAGCATGTGTATGTGGTGGTGTAACGAGCTTACTTATAACAGATGGTGAATCAAGAGCAGCAGAGGTGTTTAGAACCGTACCTCTTCTTGTAGTGGATGGTAAAATAGGAACCTTGCCATCACGAGACTTACCGAGGATGCATGGATAGCAGCGAACATAGAGAATCCAAGTGAACTTGATAAATAAAGCTATGCTCCCCGACAACGGCGCCAGAAAATAGTCTTGATGGCCCACAAGTATAGGGGGTGTATCGCAGTATTTTCGAGGGAAGTGAAACCCAATTTATTTGATTCGACACAAGGGGAGCCAAAGAATATTTATCAGCCTTAACAACTGAGTTGTCAATTCAGCTGCACATGGAAACAATCTTGCTCACAGCAGTTTATCAGTAGCAATAGTTTTGTAGTAGGAATAGCAAAGTAACAGCAGTAGCAAAGCAAAGACAGTAGTAACGAAAGCAGCAAATAGTGGATTCGAGTGCGGTAGGCATAGGGATGGATGGACGGGCGTTGCATGGAAAAGACAATTCACATAGCAATCAGAACACAGGGAAATTACAGATAAATAAGATAAAGCACCCAAGTACTAGACAATCCTAGGCATGCGTTCCATATATAGTCATACGTGCTCGCAATGAGAACTTGCACAACATCTTTTGTCCTGCCAGCCCGTTTGCAGCGGGGCCTCTAGGGAACTACTGGCAATTAAGGTGCTCCTTTTAACAGAGCACCGGAGCAAAGCATTAACACTCTGTGAACACATGTGATCCTCACATCAAAGCCTTTCCCTTCCGGTTATCCCGATTTCTGTCACTTCGGGGCCATAGGTTCCAAACAATAACGTGTGTATACAACTTGTAGATAAGGCTAGAAACAATACTATCATAATGAATCAATAACAAATTCAGATCTGAAATCATGGCACTCGGGCCCTAGTGACAAGCATTAAGCACAACAAGTCGCAACAAAGTCATAAAGCACTAATAAAAGATACTAGGCACCATGCCCTAACAATCTGATGCCATTACATGAACGATCTCATCCAATCCCTACCATCCCCATAGCCTACAGCGGGGGATTACTCACTCATAGATGGGGGAAACATGGATGGTCGATGGAGAAGCGATGGTGATGACGATGGCGATGATCTCCTCGAATTCCCCGTCCCAGCAGGGTGCCAGAACGGAGTTTCTGGTGCTGTTTCGTGGAATCTGGTGGTGGCGGCGGAGCGGAACTCCTTCTAGAAAAACGTCGAACCCCCTGAGATTTTAGGTCAGAAGGCTCCTTATAGGCGAAGAGAGAGGCCGAGGAGGTGCCTAGGGGGCCCACACCACCCCCTGGCGCGGCCTGGCCTGGCCCGCGCCACCATGTGGTGTGGCCACCCCAGGGCTCTTCTCCGTCTCATATTCTGGCTCCTGGAGTCTTCGGGTGAAATAGGATTTTTGGCATATTTTCCGGGATTTTTCCTAATAGTTGATTTTCTGCACAAAAAGTAGACACCAAGGCAATTCTGCTGAAAACAGCGTCAGTCCGCATTAGTTGCATCCAAATCACACAAGTATAGAGGAGAAACAATAGCAAAAGTGTTCAGGAAAGTAGATACGTTTTGGACGTATCAATCACCCCGTTCGCCCCGGTTCGAGCACTGAACCGGAGCACTCCCAATCTCAACGTGATCACCGCACTCGCGCCCCAGCGTCGTCCACCGCCCGGCCGCCCCAGCATCGCCCGCCACCCGCGCCCGTGCGACGTCCGCCTCGCGCACCTCCGCCCGCGTCACCCCTGCTGCCCCGCATGTGAGCTCTCTGGCATATTTTGTTTTAATTTTGTGTTAATTATGTAGGATTTTAGGGTTATTTTAGGGTTGTAATTTTGTGTTAGTATTTTAGGGTTATTTTAGGATTTAGGGTTTGATAACCCACAAGTATAGGGGGTGTATCGCAATATTTTCGATAAGTAAGAGTGTCGAACCCAACGAGGAGCAGAAGGTGTTGACGAGTGGCTTGGAGCATGAATTCTCTAAAAATACTTAACAAACGGATTTTTAGGGGGTTTTGATAATGTAGATAAATAAAGTATGAGTAGATAAAAGACAATAATAATAAACGCAGCAAGTGGCCCAATCCTTTCTTTAGCAAAGGACAAGCTGGTTGTATTACTTAAGATGACCAAACGTTCTCGAGGACACACGGGAATATCGTCAAGTGCTTTCGCTTCATATAGTTGATTAATCTTCTTTAGTTTGATAAGTGTTGTGTGGGTGAACCTGTGATAATGTACCGACCTTCCTAAGACTAATACATACTTGTGATTATACCCCTTGCAAACATCCGCAAGTACAAGAAAGTAATAAATATAGAAACCTAAATTTAAACTTTGAGATCCTAACATCCCTTGTGCAAAGGTTTTCAAACGGGGGTTCAGGTTTCTATCACTCCCGCAAACCCTGCGATTAGTAGCCAAATACACAATGCATTCCCTGATACGTCCATTTTGCATCACTGTTCTATGTCATAATTTACTGTTATCCATTGATATATTTCATATTAAGAGGTGATACTTATGTTATTTCATCTGTTTTTGCATGGTTGATGACTTTTGGCGCATGGACCGCTGCAGTCAGGATTCTGATGGAAAAGGTGCTGTTTGGAGGAAAATTTCGCGAAGATCAGAAAATCTGGGAAAATATATGGAAAATATAGGGAAAATTTCGCGAAGAAGACGAAGGAAGCCAGAAGGGGGGCTGGAGATGGGCCATAGGGGGCCCACACCACCCCCTGGCGCGGGCCACCCTGGGTCGTGCCACCAGGTGGTGTGGCCGCCCTGGTCCACCCCTGGCACTCCCCTCTGGCGTATATATTCCTCCCAAAACCCTAAGACTCAGGGAGCGACCACAGAAATATTCCACCGCCTCTGCAGGGCGGAAAACACCGAGAGAGAAAGATCTCTCTGATAGACAGATTTCTGCCAAGGGAATTCCTTCCCGGAGAGGGGAGATCGTCGCTATCAACACCACCATCAAGCTGGACTTCATCAGGATCATCATCATCATCATCATCACCATCATCACCATCAGCACCCTTATCACCATCTCCATATTGTTGTAACAATTGCGTTGAATCTTGCATAGTTCTTAGGGGAAAATTTCCCGGTGTTGATTACTCTTTGTAGTTGATGCTATTGAGTGAACCATTGAATTATTGTTTATGTTCAGATTGTTATACATCCTTATTCCATCTCTGATAATGATCCATATGATGTCTTGTGAGTAGTTCGTTTTGTTCTTGAGGACATGGGAGAAGTCATGTTGTTAGTAGTGGAATTTTGTTGAGAAAGATTCAATGGTTTGATATTTAAGTTGTGGTGTACTTCTTCTAGTGGTGTCATGTGAACTTCGACTACATGACACTTCACCTATATGGGCCTAAGGGAATGCATTGTGTATTTGGATACTAATCGTAGGGGTTGCCGGAGTGACAGAAACCTGAAACCCCGTTAGGAAACCATTGCACAAGGGACGTATGGTTCTTAGAGTTTAAAGATGTGGTTAGGTTTTTACCTTAATTACTTTCTTGTACTTACGGATGTTTGCAAGGGGTATAATCACAAGTATGTATTAGTCCTAGGAAGGTCGGTACATTAGCACAGGTTCACCCACACAACACTTAGCAAGCTAAAGAAGATTAATCAACTATATGAAGCGAAAGCACTTGACAGTCTTCCCATGTGTCCTCGAGAACGTTTGGTCATCTTAAGTAATACACCCGGTTTGTCCTTTGCTAAACAAAGGATTGGGCCACTTGCTGCATTTATTCCTATTGTCTTTTATTTACTCGTACTTTATTTACTTGCATTATCAAAAACTCCTAAAAATCCGTTTGCTAAGTATTTGCAGAGAATTCCTGATCCATACCACCAACCAACACCTTCTACTCCTCGTTAGGTTCGACACTTTTACTTATCGAAAATACTGCGATACACCCCCTATACTTGTGGGTCATCAAGACTATTTTTTGGCGCCGTTGCCGGGGAGTGAAGCGTTATTGGAGAGTGGAACTGGTAAAGGAAACTTCTACTGTGAGTATTGTTTACTTCTGCTAGTTGCTTTATTTTCGTTATGGATAATTCGCTAAGTTTCTTATTTGGTAATGCTACTACCACTGTTAAGGTAGTAGATAAGCCACCACGTGATGAGAATGATGCTTTTAAAATACCTACAAGAATTGTTGATCGTGTTATGGATAACTACTATGTTGGGGATGGAACTGTCCATCCCGGTGATCATTTACTCTTTATACACAAATTATGCGCGTTGTTCAAGTGTGCAGGTAGTAGTATAGATCAAGTTAAGAAGAAGTTATTCTCATTATCGCTGAAAGGAAGAGCTGAGGAATGGTATAAGCTGTTGAAGAATGGTCAAGCTCTTGAATGGGAGGAAATAGTGCCTCTCTTTTATTCAAAGTTTTATCCTCCTAGTGAGATTCATCAAGATCGGAATCAAATATACAACTTTTGGCCTCTTGATGGAGAGAGTATAGCTCAAGCTTGGGGGAGATTGAAGTTACTAATGCTCAAATGTCCCATTCATGAGCTCCCCAATAATATTATTATCAATAACTTTTATGCAAGGCTTTCTCTTCATGATAAGGATTTATTGGATGCTTCTTGCGCTAGATCATTCACTCGCATGGAAGAAGAAGCTAAATGGGATCTTCTAGACCGTATTCAAGATAATGCTGAAGCATGGGAGAATGACAAAGGAAGAAAGTCAGGTATAAATTATGATTATGAATGCATTGAATCTTTTATGGGAACTGATGACTTTCAAAATATTAAAAATGCTTGTGGTCTTGATTTACATGCCATTACGAATTGCTTTAGGGCTTTTGCTTCTTATATTGAAATTCCAAAAAGGGGATGGAACAAGTACCATGAACCTTATAAAGATATTGTTGACTGTGTTCCTGTTGGGAGTGCTGAGTATTGCACTATTGATCCCATCTTACCTGAACCTTATACCGAGAAGATTCCCTTCCCAGAAAAGGTAAAGGATCATCCTATGATAACTAATGTAATCACAAAAAGTGAAAAGAGAACTGTAAAACTGGATGAACAAATAAACGTTGAACCTGTGGTAACAATTGTAAAAGACCTTGTCACTAAAAGCATGGAAGATGGACACATAGTCTTTTGTGACGATGCTTCTAATATTGTTTCACATCCTAATAGAACTAAAAAAGCTAGTGTTCATGTGCTTTCTATTAGAATTGGTGATCATTGCTATTATGGTTTGTGTGATATTGGTGCAAGTTCCAGTGCTATTCCTTATGAGCTTTACAGAGAAATTATGCATGAAATCAGTCCCTGCGAATTGGAAGAGATTTATGTGGTTATTCACCTTGCTAATAGAGATACCATCTCTCCAATTGGTATTGTACGAGACGTGGAAGTTCTTTGTGGTAAGATTAAGTACCCTGCTGATTTTCTAGTACTCGGTTCAGCTGCTAGTAAAACTTATCCTATTATTTTTGGTAGACCTTTCTTGAGTACTTGTGGAGCTATTATAGATTGCAAAAGGGAGAAAATCTTGACTAAGTTTGATGGGGAATCTTATGAGTTTAATTTCTCGAAATTCGCTAAGGAACCTTTTGAAGAGGAAACCCATAATGAGGATTTTAGAGTTGAACAACTTGCTTCTATTTCTCTTGCTCCTAACAATGCTCTGCAACAATTTATGGAAGATCATGAAAGTGAAATCTTCATGGAAGAAAGGAATGAGATTGACAAGATTCTCCGTGATCAGCCTAAGATGCTTAAGCATAACTTGCCTGTAGAAGACTTGGGTACCACGTTGCCACCTAAAAAGAATCCGGTCTTTGATCTAAAACCTCTCCCTAATGATCTTAAATATGCTTATATTGATGATAAAAAGATATATCCTATTATGATTAGCGCTAAACTTTTAGGAAAGGAAGAAGAAAGGATATTGGAGGTTTTGAGGAAACACCGAGGAGCTATGGGCTATACTCTAGATGATTTAAAAGGGATTTCACCTACTATATGTCAGCATTCTATCAACATAGAACCAGATGCAAAGCCAGTAGTAGAGCACCAACGACGTTTAAATCCTAAGATGAAGGAAGTGGTAAGGAATGAGGAATTCAAACTCCTTAATGCTGGTATTATTTACCCTATTGCTGATAGTGAATGGGTTAGTCATGTTCATTGTGTTCCTAAAAAAGGAGGTATTACCGTTGTTCCTAATGATAATGATGAGCTTATTCCTCAAACAATAGTAGTAGGCTATAGGATGTGCATTGATTTTAGAAAAGTCAATAAAGTTACTAAGAAAGATCACTACTCGCTTCCTTTTATTGATCAAATGTTGGAAAGGTTCTCTAAAAAGACCCATTTTTGTTTTCTTGATGGTTATTCTGGTTTCTCTCAAATTGCTGTTAAACAACAAGATCAAGAAAAAAACTACTTTTACTTGCCCTTATGGAACTTATGCTTACAGACGTATGCCTTTTGGTTTATGTAATGCTCCTGCTACTTTTCAAAGGTGCATGTCTGCTATCTTTCATGGTTTTTGTGAGGAAATTGTAGAAGTGTTCATGGATGACTTTTCTATCTATGGAACTTCTTTTGATAATTGTCTGCACAACCTAGATAAAGTTTTGTAGAGATGTGAAGAAACTAATCTTATTCTTAATTGGGAGAAATGAGACTTCATGGTTAATGAAGGGGTTGTCCTTGGGCATAAAGTTTCTGAAAGAGGCATAGAAGTTGATAGACCTAAGGTTGAGGCCATTGAGAAGATGCCATGCCCAAGAGACATCAAAGGTATTCATAGCATCCTTGGTCATGCTGGTTTCTATAGAAGGTTTATTAAAGACTTTTCTAGGATATCAAAACCCCTCACTAATCTTCTTCAAAAAGATGTACCCTTCGTTTTGATGATGATTGTAAGGGAGCTTTTGAAACTCTTAAGAAGGCTTCAACTACAGCCCCTATTGTTCAACCACCTGATTGGAGTTTACCCTTTGGAATAATGTGTGATGCTAGTGATTTTGTTGTAGGTGCTGTCCTTGGGCAACGAATTGATAAAAAGTTAAATGTTATTCATTATGCTAGTAATACTTTAGACGCTGCTCAAAGGAATTATGCTACTACTGAAAAAGAATTTCTAGCTGTCATTTTTGCTTGTGATAAGTTTAGACCCTATATTGTAGACTCAAAAGTCACCATTCATACTGATCATGCTGCTATTAAATACCTTATGACGAAGAAGGACGCTAAGCCTAGGCTTATTAGATGGGTGCTTCTTTTACAAGAGTTTGATCTACATATAGTAGATAGGAAAGGTGCTGAAAACCCTATAGCTGATAATTTATCTCGATTGGAAAACATCTCTTTTGACCCTATGCCTGTTAATGATAGTTTCCCAAATGAGCAGTTAGCCGCAGTAGGGGTAAGCTCGTGAGGGAGCCCTTGGTACGCTGATTATGCTAACTTTATTGTCTCCAAGTATTTGCCTCCAACTTTTATAGCTCAGCAAATAAGGAAGTTCTTCTATGATTTGAGGCATTATTTTTGGGATGACCCACACTTATACAAAGAAGGAGTGGATGGTATTATGCAAAGATGTGTTCCAGAATATGAACAAAAGGATATACTGCGTAAATGTCATGGTAGTGCTGATGGAGGACATCATGTAGGAGATAGAACTGCACAAAAGGTGCTACAATCAGGTTTCTACTGGCCTACCCTTTTTAAAGATGCAAGAAATTTTGTTTTATCTTGTGATGAATGTCAGCGTGTTAGTAATATTTCTAGACGCAATGAAATGCCTATGAACTACTCTCTAGTTATTGAACCCTTTCATTGCTGGCGATTTGAGTTTATGGGTCCTTTCCCTCCCTCGAAAGGTTATACTCATATTCTTATTGCCGTTGATTATGTTACTAAGTGGGTCGAAGCCATTCCTACGAAGAGTGCTGACGGGGAAACTTCTCTAAAAATGCTTAAGGATGTTATCTTTCCTAGGTTTGGAGTGCCTAGGTATCTCATGACTGATGGGGGTTCTCATTTCATTCATGGTGGTTTTAGAAAGACCCTTGCTAAATATGATGTTAGTCATAGAAATGCTTCAGCCTATCACCCCCAAACTAGCGGGCAAGTAGAGTTATCAAATAGAGAAATTAAATCCATCTTGCAAAAGACTGTTAATAGATCTAGAAAAAACTGGGCTAAAAAGTTGAATGATGCTTTATGGGCTTACAGAAATGCCTACAAAAATCCTATGGGGATGTCTCCTTATAAAATGGTTTATGGGAAAGCTTGTCACCTACCTTTAGAATTAGAACATAAAGCTTACTGGGCAGTTAAAGAACTAAATAGAGATTGTAAGCTCGCTGGTGAGAAAAGATTATTTGACTTAAGTTCTTTAGATGAATGGAGGAGTGAAGCCTATGAAAATGCTAGGCTCTTTAAGGAAAAAGTTAAAAGATGGCATGACAAGTGAATACTTAAGGGAGAATTTCATGTTGGTGAGAAAGTTCTATTGTATAGGTCTCGTCTCAGATTTTTTGCAGGAAAGCTACTGTCAAAATGGGAAGGACCTTTCATTATTGAAGAAGTATACCGTTCAGGGGCAATAAAAATATCTTCTTTAAAAGATAATACTACACAAGTAGTGAATGGGCAGCGACTCAAACACTATATTGCAGGGGATTCTTATAATGAAGATGTTGATGCCTTTCAAGTTATACCTCCGGAAAAATTTATCACGGATGAAATTCAGAGACCTGTAGAGTCCGCTTTCAAATAGGTAACAGTTTTGGTAAGAAAAGTTCCGCAAAAATACTATCCAACTATATTTTTGCAGTTTTTAGCCATTAAGGAAAGCTACGACGCGAAAAATGGGACGGAAACGGAGCCAGGGTGGCTCACACCACCCTGTGGCGCGGGCCCACCCTTGGCCGCGCCACCAGGTGGTGTGGCCACCCCAGACTCCGTCTCCGACCCATTTTCTCCCAGTACCTTCCTTTTGATGTGAAACTTCGTAATATATAATCCCCCGGATCCTCTGAGGTTCGTATATCCTATTTTCGTCGTGTTTTCGTTTCGATCTGTTTCTGCCAGGACATACACTTTGAAGGTTTAGAAACACAATGGTGTCCGCCAAGGATAAAGGGAAGGAGCCTATGGAGGAAGACCTCCAAGACCCTTTGCAGGAGAAGGAGATCAAGAGTGAAGGTGAAGAGGAGCAAGGCCAACATCCGCACACTGGCACTACCATTGCAAGCATTGGAGTGGTAACAAAACCCGCCAGGGTTAGAAGGACTGCATGGATGCAGACTGGGGGGGGAAGCTCCTCGTCACTGCTTGGCTCCATGGTCACTTCTTCCACGCACCAAGAATCCTTTCTATATAACCTTATCCATGAGCATCAATACCAGAATATGCCCAAAGGGAAATTACCCTCCAATTGGGATTTGCCTCGTTCTAGCCATCCAGGAAAAGAAGACTTCAAGGAGGAAGAATGGGGAAAGAATAGCAAGAGCTGGAATTCTCAACCTGACATGATCATGAGCCGCATTGAGCAAAACTCACAGCTGATTCGTAATCTCACCTTCGAGATTGAGGACTTGGGGAAACTCATCAGAGAGCTCATCAAGAGGATACCACCTCCACCAAAGGACTAATTCGTCATCAGGTTTGGCATCCCCTTGGTTTGTTCCAAGCTTGGGGGAGTGCCGCGGTATCACATCACTATCTTCTATCTTTTTTACCTTTTTAATAGAGTCATATCATGAATAGAGAAGTTATTATGTAGGATGGTTTGCATTATGGAAGTGTCCCCTCTCTTGTTAGATATGTATCCCTTGGTGTGAGTTGTCGTTATGGAATATTAATGAGAAGTTCTATCATTTACTCTTTTGCATAGCTTATATTAGTTTTCAATTTATGGTTATATGATTAATATTGTTGTTAGTATTGGTATCACTTTGGGATCACTGAGTTAATCTAGTTGGTTTTGCCAAACCTGGCTCGGTCAATAGCAACACTATTTTTGAGAGTTGAATGAAAAAGACAGAAGTACTCTAAAGAAAAATAATTTCATCATCTTTCTTTCTTGATATTGCTCATAATTTTAGTATTCTCTAGTTAAGATCTTTTGTGCTTCCAAGGAAGATTGCATGTTTGTTTTTATCACTTGTATGTTTGTTTGTTCCCTTCAACTCTTATACTTGCTACCCAGCCTTGCTAGCCAAAAACCTGTACTGAGAGGGATTTCTTCTCGTGCATCCACCTCCTTTAAACCAAACCCATGCCATTTGAGTCCACTATACCTACTGATACGTCCATTTTGCATCACTATTCTATGTCTTAATTCACTATTATTCATTGATATATTTCGTATTGAGAGGTGATACCTATGTTATTTCATCTGTTTTTGCATGGTTGATGACTTTTGGAGCATGGACCGCTGCAGTCAGGATTGTGATGGAAAAGGTGTTGTTTGGAGGAAAAATTCACGAAGATCAGAAAATACGGGAAAATATACAGAAAATCCTATTTTTCCAGAAGACGAAGGATGCCAGAAGAGGGAGTGGAGATGGGCCATAGGGGGCCCACACCACCCCCTGGCGCGGGCAGCCCTAGGCCACGCCAGCAGGTGGTGTGGCCGCCCTGGCCCACCTCTGGCTCTCCACTCTGGTGTATATCATCCTCCCGAAACCCTAAGACTGGAGGAGCAACCATAGAAAGATTCCGCCGCCTCTGCGGGGCGGAAAAAACCGAGAGAGAAAGATCTCTCCGGCAGACAGATTTCTGCCAGGGGAATTCCTTCCTGGAGAGGGGAGATCGTCGCCATCAACACCACCATCAAGCTGGACTTCATCGGGATCATCATCATCACCACCATCAGCACCCTCATCACCATCTCCATAGTGATGTAACAATTGAGTTAAATCTTGTATAGTTCATAGGGGAAACTTTCCTGGTATTGATTACTCTTTGTAGTTGATGCTATTGAGTGAACCGTTGAATTATTGTTTATGTTCAGATTGTTATACATCATTATTCCATCTCCGATCATGATCCATATGATGTCTTGTGAGTAGTTCGTTTTGTTCTTGAGGACATGGGAGAAATTATGTTGTTAGTAGTGGAGTTGTGTTGAGAAAGATTCAATAGATTGTTATTTAAGTTGTGGTGTACTTCTTCTAGTGGTGTCATGAGAACGTCGACTACATGACACTTCACCTATATGGGCCTAGGGGAATGCATTGTGTATTTGGCTACTAATCGTAGGGGTTGCCGGAGTGACAGAAAAGTGAACCCCCGTTAGGAAACCATTGCACAAGGGACGTAAGGGTCTTAGAGTTTAAAGCTGTGGTTAGGTTTCTACCTTAATTACTTTCTTGTACTTACGGATGTTTGCAAGGGGTATAATCACAAGTATGTATTAGTCCTAGGAAGGTCGGTACATTAGCACAGGTTCACCCACACAAAACTTAGCAAGCTAAAGAAGATTAATCAATTATATGAAGCGAAAGCACTTGACAGTCTTCCCATGTGTCCTCGAGAACATTTGGTCATCTTAAGTAATACAACCGGCTTGTCCTTTGCTGCATAAAGAATTGGGCCACTTGCTGCATTTATTCCTACTGTCTTTTATTTACTCCTACTTTGTTTACTTGCTTTATCAAAAACCCCTAAAAATCCATTTGCTAAGTATTTGCATAGAATTCCTGATCCATACCACTAGCCAGCACCTTCTGCTCCTCGTTGGGTTCGACACTCTTACTTATCGAAAATACTGCGATACACCCCTATACTTGTGGGTCATCAAGACTATTTTCTGGCGCCGTTGTCGGGGAGTGAAGCGCTATTGGAGAGTGGAACTAGTAAAGGAAACTTCTACTGTGAGTATTGTTTACTTATGTTAGTTGTTTTATTTATGTTATGGATAATTCGCTGAGTTTCTTATTTGGTAATGCTACTACCACTGCTAAGGTAGTAGATAAGCCACCACCTGCTGAGAATCATGTTTTTAAAATACCTACAAGAATTATTGATCGTGTTATGGATAACTACTATGTTGGGGATGGAACTGTCCATCCCGGTGATCATTTACTCTTTATACATGAATTATGCGGGTTGTTCAAGTATGCAGGTATTACTACAGATCAAGTTAAGAAGAAGTTATTCTCATTATCACTGAAAGGAAGAGCTGAGGAATGGTATAAGCTACTAAAGAATGGTCAAGCTCTGGAATGGGAGGAAATAGTACCTCTCTTTTATTCAAAGTTTTATCCTCCTAGTGAGATTCATAAAGATTGGAATCAAATATACAACTTTTGGCCTCTTGATGGACAGAGTACGGCTCAATCTTGGGGGAGATTGAAGTTACTAATGCTCATATGTCCCATGCATGAGCTCCCCAACAATATTATTATCAATAACTTTTATGCAAGGCTCCCTCTACATGACAAGGATTTATTGGATGCTTCTTGTGCTGGATCAGTCACTCGTATGGAAGAAGAAGCTAAATGGGATCGTCTGGACCGTATTCAAGACAATGCTGAAGCTTGGGAGAATGACAAAGGTAGGAAGTCAGGTATAAATTATGATTATGAATGCATTGAATCTTTTATGGGAACTGATGACTTTCAAAATATTAAAAATGCTTATGGTCTAGACTCTCAAGCTATTGCTTCTTATTTTAAGGCTTTTGCTTCCTATATTGAAGTGCCTAAAAAGAAGTGGAATAAGTATCATGAACCTTATAAAGATGTTGCTAAGAGTGTTCATGCAAGAAATACTGAAGTTTATACAGCTAATCATGTCTTACCTAAACCTTATATTGAGAAAATGCCTTTCCCAGTTAAGATAAATGAACATTCTATGATAGCTAGTATGGTTAATGAAAGTACAAATAAAGTTGTTGAACCTAATAAACAAATGGTTGATGAACCTATAATAGCAAATGTGAAAGACTTTGTTACTAAATATGAAGAAGAGGGACACGCTACCCTTTGTAAGGATACCTCTAATATTGTTTCACATAGTAGTGTTATGAGAGCTAGTATTCCTGTGTTTTCTGTTAGAATAAGTGATCATTGCTATGATGGTCCTTGTGATAGCTATATTGTTAAGTTTATGCATGATACTTAAAGTTACTATGATAGAGGGAAAAGTGTTCTTATGCATCTCAATAATATCAAGTTTCCTCGTTTTATGCTGAAAGTTTTTATGTTGCACTTCTTTTGCCTTCTTATGCAAGTAGCCTCTGGTTTCTACAACCTGTTTGTTTACAAAATTCCCTTGCATAGGAAGTGGATTAGACTTAAACATGTGTGTGTTTTTGCTTCATAATGCTCTCTTTCACTTCAATTCATATTCTTATGTGAGCATTGTGAAAATTATCATGCCCATCTTAATGGCTATAAAGAAAAAGCTTTTTGGGAGACAACCCAGTTTGTTTTTGCTTTCAGTTTGTTTTTGTTTCTTTGAGTCTTGGAAGTTATTACTTCGGTAATAACCGCTCCTTATCCGTTTTGGTTGGTTTTTGTGTCAAGATCAACCTCTAATGGGAGAGAAGTAAGATTTGGGGAAGCTGCTGTCCCGAAACAGATTTTTGTGCTTCACCGTAAATATTCGTGATAGATCTCTGTATGTCCGATTGAGCTGTAAGTTTTTGTGCTTATGCCCCAGGTTGTTATTTAACTTTCGTTAGTTTTGCACTTTTTGATTTGAGCAACAGAAGATTTTCTAAAATATTGATCTTTACCTGCTGGTCTGTTTTGATAGATTTTGCCACTCTTGCATTTGCTTCTTTATTCGATTTCCTTTTTTTTGAATTCTTTTTGGGTTTTCGGAAGGAGTTGCTACAGTAGCTTATGTTTTGATGGTTTTTAGTTGAAGTTGAACACAAAAGGTTTTATCACTTCACTTATACTAATGTTGCTAATGAGAACCGTGTGAAGTTTTGTGTGAAAGAAATTTCTAGGAAGTGGAGATAATGGTGTAATAAGGAAGAGAAGGGTTTTATGACTCAAGTAATAAGTGTATGAAGATGAAGATATCGATGGTATTCAAGTAATGACTCCAGAAGAATCTACTAGATACCAAATTCAGAGACCTGCAGAGTCTGTTTTCAAATAGGTAACAGTTCTGGTAAGAAAAGTTCCGCGAAAATACTATCCAACTATATTTTTGCAGTTTTTAGTCAATAAGGAAAGCTACGAAGCGAAAAAGGGACGGAAATGGAGCCAGGGTGGCTCACACCACCCTGTGGTGTGGGCCCACCCCTGGCCGCGCCACCAGGTGGTGTGGCTACCCCGGACTCCGCCTCCGACTCATTTTCTTCCAGTACCTTCCTTTTGATATGAAACTTCATAATATATAACCCCTGGATCCTACGAGGTTCGTATATCGTGTTTTCATCGTGTTTTTGTTTCGATCTGTTTCTGCCAGGGCATACTCTTTGAAAGTTTAGAAGCACAATGGTGTCTTCCAAGGATAAAGAGAAGGAGCTTATGGAGGAAGACCTCCAAGACCCTGGGAAGGAGAAGGAGATCAAGAGCGAAGGTGAAGAGGAGCAAGGCCAACATCCGCACGCCGGCACTACCGTTGCAAGAATTGGAGTGGTGGGAAATCCAGCCATTGGAGGGAAGCCTCCTCATCACCATTCAGATCCCTGGTCACTTCCTCCACGCACCAAGAATCCTTTCCATGCCCTTATCCATGAGCATCAATACCAGAATATGCCCAAGGGGAAATTACCCTCCAATTGGGATTTGCCTCGTTCTAGCCATGCAGGAAAAGAAGACTTCAAGGAGGAAGAGTGGGGAAAGAATATCAAGAGCTAGAATTCTCAACCCGACATGATCATGAGCCGCATTGAGCAAAACTCACAGCTGATTCGTAATCTCACCTTTGAGATTCTGGACTTGGGGAAACTTATCAGAGAGCTCATCAAGAGAATACCACCACCACCAAAGGAGTAATTCGTCATCACGTTTGGCATCCCCTTGGTTTGTTCCAAGCTTGGGGGAGTGCCGCGGTATCACATCACTATCTTCTATCTTTTTACCTTTTGAGTAGAGTCATATCATGAATAGAGGAGTTATTGT
This sequence comes from Avena eriantha, assembly GCA_910589775.1. Taxonomy (NCBI): domain Eukaryota; kingdom Viridiplantae; phylum Streptophyta; class Magnoliopsida; order Poales; family Poaceae; genus Avena; species Avena eriantha. Next base: position 470,911,323 of record OU342745.1, read on the forward strand.
GTAGTATGGTTTGCATTATGGAAGTGTCCCCTCTCTCGTCAGATATGTATCCCTTGGTGTGAGTTGCCGTTATGGAATATTAATGAGAAGTTCTATCATTCAATCTTTTGCATAGCTTATATTAGTTTTCAATTCGTGGTTATATGATTGATCTTGTTGTTAGTATTGGTATCACTTTGGGATCATTGAGTTAATTTAGTTGGTTTTGGCAAACCTGGCTCGGTCAGTAGCAACACTATTTTTGAGAGTTGAATGAAAAAGATAGAAGTACTCTAAAGAAAAATAATTTCATCATCTTTCTTTCTTGATTTTCTCATAAGTCTAGTATTCTCTAGCTAAGATCTTTTGTGCTTCCAAGGAAGATTACATGTTTGTTTTTATCACTTGTATGTTTGGTTGTTTCCTTCAACTCTTATACTTGCTACCCAACCTTGCTAGCCAAAAACTTGTACTGAGAGGGAATCCTTCTCGTGCACCCACTCCTTTAAACCAAAACCTTTGCCATTTGTGTCCACCATACCTACCTAGTAGCATTATTGCTATTCCAAGTAAATTCTTGTTTTGTCTACCTCCCAAATTAAACTTGTTATGTGAAAATTAGTGATTAAAGCTCTCATGAACTTGATGGCACACTTCACTTTCTTCCACTTAATAAACCTGAACCATTGTGCTCACCTATGTTGCGTATATGCTTGCGCTTTGTAAGTTGTGAATTAGCAGAACCATGTTGTCATGGGGAACGCTTTCAACATTGCACTGGTACTTTATACCAAGTTGATATCATGTTCTTTTGTCTATGGATGTCGTCGGTGCAAAATGAAAGAGGAGCGTGTAAGTCCATGGAGTTATGCATATGTGTAAGAGAAACGCCTAGGCCGCTGGTCCAATCCATGCTGACATGGTGGAAACCTACAGCCTAACCATAACAAGTATCTATGAAGCATTCTTCTTATAAAAAAGAGATAGAGATTGAGAAAAAAAGAAAATAAAAAAAGAGATATTATGAAAAGAGGAAAGAGATAAAAAAGCACCATATTCCCATGGTAAATAAGAAGATTGCTGAGATACTTGTTGTCTGCTTGCCTTGTCATTTTGATATGGGGATTCTTCCGTATCATCGGGCAAGGGGTACCCCGTTGGCAGTTCTCTATGATACACATATGCTTACGATGACAAGAACTTACCGGTGACTAAACTTGAGTAGCATGAGGAGCAACCCTCGTATTCAAGGGACATGAGATTCTCAACTTACAACTTGTCAATGCATATCCTCATATTTGATCACTTTAACCTTAATCACCTAAAGATGCCTATGATAGGGGCAATGAGAGCTGAAAGCTAGTAAGTATCATAATTTTTGGGACCTCTTTATGAGACTTGCAATCCCTGCTTCCCTCTTTGATAAAAAAAGAGATATTATGAAAAGAGGAAAGAGATAAAAAATCTCATGTCCCTTGAATATGAGGGCCGCTCCTCATGCTACTGAAGTTTAGTCACCGGTAAGTTCTTGTCATAGTAAGTATATGTGTATCACAGAGAACCGCCAATGGGGTACCCCTTGCCCGATCATACAGAAGAATCCCCATATCAAAATGACAAGGCAAGCAGACAATAAGCATCTTAGCATCTTCTTATTTACCATGGGAAAATGGTGCTTTTTTCTCTCTTTCCTCTTTTCTCATCTTTTTTTATTTTCTCAATCTCTATCTCTTTTTTATAAGAAGAATGCTTCATAGATTGCTCATTATGGTTACGCTGCAGGTTTCCACCATGATTAGGCATGGATTAGACCAGCCGCACAGGCGTTTCTCTAACACACATACATAACTCCATGGACTTACAAGCTCCCCTTTCATTTCACACCGACAACATCCATAAACAAAAGAGCATGATATCAACTGGGTACAATGTACAAGTGTAATGTTCAAAGCGTTCCCCATGACATCATGGTTCTGCTAATTCCCAACTTACAAAGCGCAAGCATATACGCAACATAGATGGGCACAATGGTTCAAGTTTATTAAGTGCAGGAAAGGAAAGCGTGCCATCAAGTTCGTGAGAGCTTTAATCACTAATTTTTACATAACAAGTTTAATTCAGAAGGTAGATAAAAAAATGAATTTACTTGGAATAGCAATAATGCTAATAGGTAGATATGTTGGACACAAATGACATAGGTTTTGGTTTAAAGATTGGATGCACGAGAAGCATTCCCTCTCAGTACAGGTTTTTGGCTAGCAAGGCTGGGTAGCAAGTATAAGAGTTGAAGGAAACAAACATACAGGTGATAAAAACAAACATGCAATCTTCCTTGGAAGCACAAAACATCTTAACTATAGAATACTAAACTGATGAGCAAATCAAGAAAGATGATGATGAAATTATATTTCTTAAGAGAATTTTATCTTTTTCTTTCAATTCCCAAATAGTGTTGCTACTGACCGAGCCAGGTTTGCCAAAACCAACTAAATTTACTTAATGATTCCAAAGTGATACCAATACTAATAACAAGATCAATCATATAATAGAAATTGGAAACTAATATAAGATATGCAAAAGAGTAAATGATAGAACTTCTCATTAATATTCCACAACTGAAACTCACACCAAGGAATACATAGATCTAACAAGAGGGGGACACTTCCATAATGCAAACCATCCTACATGATAACTTCTTTATTCATGATATGACTCTACTAAAAAGGTAAAAAGATAGAAGATAGTGATATGATACCGTGGCACTCCCCCAAGCTTGGAACAAACCAAGGGGATGCCAAAACCTAATGACCAATTACTCCTTTGGTGGTGGTGTTGTTCTGTCGGTTAGCATCAGGAAATCTTCCAGCATCTTGCGAAGCCTATTATTCTCCTCTTGAAGCATATCCACCTTCCTCCTCAAGACTCGGTACTTGTCGCAGAACTCATCAGTTACTCGTAGAGCTTCTACTGCTGCAGGGCAGGAACTGAGGTCTAGAGTTGGAGGTATCAGCCCCTTCATGTCTGATGTCATGTCCTTTACTTCCTTCCCGATGTTATGATCCATGTCTTCACACCTAGTTGCGATCCTTGATTGTTTCACCCGTCCTACGAGAGTCTCCTGCTCAAGATTGCGATGGAGTTCGCGACGGCGTCGCATCTCGTAATCCTTTGAAGACAAACCCCTAAACGACATATGAATAGAACAGATCGAAACGAAAACACGACGAGAACACGATATACGAACCTCGGGGGATCCGGGGGATTATATATTACAAATTTTTACAACAAAAGGAAGGTACTAGGAGAAAACGGGTCGGAGACGAAATCCGGGGCGGCCACACCACCTGGTGGCACGGCCAGCTGGGCCCACGCCACACGGTGGTGTGAGCCACCCTAGCTCCGTTTCCGTCCCTCTTTCGCTTCATTGCTTTCCTTGTTAGATAAAAACTACAAAAATATAACTTGACAGATTTTTCGTGAAACTTTTCTTACCAGAACTGTTACCTATTTGAAAGGACTCTACAGATCTGTGAACTTGGTGTTTAATAAATTCCCCCGGAATCACCGCTTGAATAACATCAATATCTTCATCTTCATACTAATATTGCTTGAGTCATTTAACCTTTCACTATGTCGTTACACCATTTCCTCCTACAACTTGGAAATTTATTTCACACAAAACTTCACACAATTCTCACTAGCAACATTAGTGCATGCAAAGTAATAAACCTTTTAAGCTCAATTTCAACTGAAATCCATCAAAACATAAGCTACTGAAACAATTCCTTCTGAAATCCCAAAAGGAAATCAATTTAAGAGGCAATAGCAAGATTGATAAAAATCTGTCAAAACAGACCAACAGGTAAAGATCAATTGTTTCGAAAATCTTCTGTTTCTCAAATCAAAAAGTGCAAAACTAACGAAAGTTAAGTAACATCCTGGGGCATAAGCACCAAAAATTACAGCTCAATCCGACGTACAAACATTTTTCATGAATTTTTACAGCGAAGCACAAAAATCTATTTCAGGACAACAACTTCCCCAAATCTTACTTCTCTCTCATTAGAGGTTGATCTTGACATAAAAACCAAACAAAAAGGATAAGGAGAGGTTATTACCGAAGTTATAACTTCCAAGACTCAAATAAACAAAAACAAACTGGAAGCACAAATATATTGGGTTGTCTCCCAAAAAACTCTTTCTTTATAGCCATTAAGATGGGCATGATAATTTCAATGATGCTCACGTAAGAATATGAAACAAAGTAAAAGAGAGCATCAAGAATAAAAAATACACATGTTTAAGTCTAACCCACTTTCTATGCAAGGGAATTTTGTAAGCAAACAAATTGTTGAAACCAGGGACTGCTAGCATACAAACGCAAAACAAGTGCAACATAAAGATTTTCAGCATAAAGCGAGGAAACTTAATATCATTGTAATGCACAAGAGCACTTTTCCGTCTCTCATACTAACTTTCAGTATCGTGCATAAATTTAACGATATAACTATCGCAAGAACCATTATAGCAATGATCACTTATTCTAACAAAAAACACTAGGACACTAGTTCTTATAATACTACTTTGTGAAACAATATTAGAAGTATCCTTACAAAGAATGGTGTATATATCTTCTACATATTTAGTGATAAAGTCTTTCACATTTTCTATCATAGGTTCAACAGCTACTTGTTCATCAGGTTCAACAGCTTTAATTGTACTTTCATTAACCATACTAGCTATCATAGAATGTTCCTTTACCTTAACTGGGAAAGGCATTTTCCCAATGTAAGGTTCGGGTAAAACATGATTAGCATTATAAATTTAGTATTTCTTGCAGGAACATGATTAACAATATCTTTATAAGGTGCGTGATACTTATTCCACTTCTTTTTAGGAAATTTCAATATAAGAAGCAAAAGCTTTAAAATAACTCGCAATAGCTTGAGAGTCAAGACCATATGCATTTTTAATATTTTGAAAGTCACTAGTTCTCATAAAAGATTCAATGCATTCATAATCATAATTTATACCTGACTTTCTTCCTTTATCATTCTCCCATGCTTCAGCATTGTCTTGAATATGGTCTAGAAGATCCCATTTAGCTTCTTCTTTCATGCGTGTAAATGATCCAGCACAAGAAGCATCCAATAGATCCTTATCATGAAGAGAAAGTCTTGTATAAAAGTTATTGATAATAATATTGTTGGGGAGCTCATGAATAGGACATTTGAGCATTAGTAACTTCAATCTCCCCCAAGATTGAGCTATACTCTCTCCATCAAGAGGCCAAAAGTTGTATATTTGATTCCGATCTTTATGGATCTCACTAGGAGGATAAAATTTTGAATAAAAGAGAGGCACTATTTCCTCCCATTCAAGAGATTGACCATTCTTGTATAGCAATGGACAAGCCGATTGTATTATTTAAGATGACCAAACGTTCTCGAGGACACACGGGAATATCGTCAAGTGTTTTCGCAACATATAGTTGATTAATCTTCTTTAGTTTCATAAGTGTTGTGTGGGTGAACCTATGCAAATGTACCGACCTTCCTAGGACTAATACATACTTGTGATTATACCTTTGCAAGCATCCGCAAGTACAAAAAATTAATTAAGATAGAAACGTAACCACAGCTTTAAACTCTAAGATCCTGACATCCCTTGTCCAAAAGTTTCCTAACGGGGGTTCAAGTTTCTATCACTCCTGCAACCCCTACGATTAGTAGCCAAATACACAATGCATTCCCCTAGGCCCATAAAGGTGAAGTATCATGTAGTCGACGTTCACATGACACCACTAGAAGAATAACACCACAACTTAAATAACAAACGATTGAATCTTTCTCAACACAATTCCACTATCGACAACATGACTTCTCTCATGTCCTCAAGAACTAATAGAAACTACTCACAAGACATCATATGGATCAAGATCAGAGATGATATAATGATAAGTAACAATCTGAACATAAACAATAATTCAATGGTTCACTCAATAGCATCAACTACAAGGAGTAATCATCACCGGGAAAGTTTCCCCTAAGAAATTATACAAGATTCAACCCAATTGTTACAGCGGTATGGAGTGGTGATGATGGTGCTAGTGGAGATGATGGCGGTGATGATGATGATGATGATGATGATCCCGATGAAGTCTAGATTGATGGTGGTGTTGATGGCGACGATCTCCCGTCTCCGGGAAGGAATTTCCCTGGCAGATTTCTGCCTGCCGGAGAGCTCTTTCTCTCTCTGTAGTCTTCCGCCCTGCAGAGGTGGCGGAACTTTTCTGTGGTCGCTTCCCCGGGCTTAGGGTTTCGTGGGGATAATATACGCCAAAGGGGAGAGCCAGAGGTAGGCCAGGGTGGCCACACCACCTGGTGGCGCGGCCAGGGGTGGCCCACGCCAAGGGGTGGTGTGGGCCCCCTGTGGCCCAACTCTACTCCCCTTCTAGCATCCTTCGTCTTCCGGAAAAATATAATTTTTCATGTATTTTCTGGGATTTTCTGATCTTCGCAATTTTCGCCTCCAAACAGTGTGCCTTTTCCATCAGAATCCTAACTTCCGCGGTCCATCCTCTCAAAAGTCATCAACCATGCAAAACCAGATGAAATAACATAAATATCATCTCTAAATATGAAATATATCAATGAATAACAATAAATTATGATATAAAATAGTGATGCAAAATGGATGTATCAGGGTTAATTAGGTAGTTAGTTCAAAGTTACAATTTTGTGTTAGTATATTAGGGTTATTTTAGCATTTAGTGTTAATTATGTAGTTAGTTCAAAGTTTAGGGTTAATTTAGTTAGTTAGTTAAAATTTAGTTGATGAGTTTTAGTTAGTTAGTTTAGTGATTTTTGTTAGTGTAATTTTGTTTAGAGATTTTAGGTAGTTAGTGTTTAATATAGTTTATTTTAGTTGATACTATTTACTGTCGTCATGTTTAAAGTGTATAGGTTTAATTTAGTGTTTAGGATTATGCCGCGTCCTCATCCTTGTTCACTCGGTGGGAACAACGGATGACTACTAGGCTCTGTCGCCGGGCATCCACAGGACTGGACTCCGCTAGGCTGGCACTGGGAGGTGCTACTAGTAGGGAGGCGTACTTTGGTGAGGAATCCGGGTGTCGTCGTCGACCCAGATCTTCTGTCGTGGCAGCCAAGTGGTCCAGGCACGTTGTAGAGGGAGCCAGCCCCAATGAGGTGGTACAGGGTCGTGTCAGGAAGGAGGACGAGCACATCCGACGTTACATGCACATTTTGGAAGTCAGGGTCTCCGATACCTGGCAGGTTCTTTAGGCACCTTACCCGAGATATTATCCGGTGATGGTTCCTACTCTTTGGAAGGAGACCTCCCGTGGGGTTCGACGTCTTGGTTGAGCTAGATGTGTAATAGGGATCTTTTATTATTACCCTAGAGCTTAAATAAAGCAGGGAAAAGGAGAACTCTCTAGGAACAAATGTTAATTTGACTTTTAACCGTACATAATATTTTACTACCATTGTATAAGCTTTCCACATGGGATGCTTAATTATCCCCATCTTAACCTTTGTTCAGTTTCCCTTGAAGCAGAAATGGAGTGTGAAGAAGAAGAAACCAGGAAGCTCTTGGGTGATATGCAGATCATGAGTGACGACATGATGGAAAAAGGGTAGTGATCAGTTGTATTTCCTGTAGTAGCTGGTAGCACTTTTAGCTATCGTTTGTATAACTTTTGATGTCTCTTGTAGTTCCACTGCTTGTTTCTTGCTACTTATGGCATTTGGAGAACTTTCTTTTTGTTGACAGTTACCAAACCTGTTTTAGTTAGTGATGTATTTCTCCAATGTAACAGAGAAAAGAAAAATGTTTCTGCGAGGCCACAGTTTGTGTACTCCACGGTGTTCGAAAGAGGATGAAATGACGAAGAAGACGAGACAAACCACTGCTCGGCACCGCCCACTCGCGCCACAACAGCACCACCCTCACCACCTCCAGACCCGCACCACACCCAGGTCCCCTTCTGTTTCCCCTCTCCACCATGGACGGCCAAAGAGATATTGAGGAGCACTGGAGCAACACAGGCAAGGAGGAGGCAAGCAAACTTATTTAAGGATGTGGCGGACATCCCCATCGCTAACCGCTCGAACCAGGGGAGAAGCCTAGAGTGTTGGCCCGGTTGCGACAACCTGTAGCTCTGCATCTGGGCTCACAGCCCACTACCGGCACAATGCCACTACCACTACCACTAGGAGACCTACAACTATGCTGCACAGCACGGCCTCCCCACCCCATCCCCTCCAACCGGCGAGGCCGCCAGTGAGAAAGGGGGGAGGAGTCGTGGATGGCAGGACGACTCTCAAAGCAGTGGAGTGCGTCAAGAATCGTGCGGAAAGGGAGACCCAGTCAAATGAAAGGTTTGATCCATTCATTCTCTCTTTACGCGTGCTTGTGATGACTCAAGGATTCTTTCTTCCAGTCAACGTCTCCCGGGCGATCCCTTTTCTCCAAGTAACAGATGGATGGCTACTTCCAGAAGAACAATAGTGGAAAAAAAAGTAGAAGCAACCCTGACATAATTCCGACTAGCTACTTGTTGTCGCCTCCTCCACCAAATTTTGAATTGAACCGACGGACCAAGGAGCGAAGCTTCCATGGAGGCTGGTCTAAGTCATCTGGTCCTGTAAACCATTTGACATGTGTTAGGTCCCTTGCGTGACCTAGCCGCCGCCAACACCTCTATCTCCTCCATACGTCGGTTCCCCCTCCTCCGGCTGGTCTCGCCGGCGTCGAGAGGGGCGGGGAACCCGATTTATGGGTGGAGTTTTCAATAAAAGTAGTGTTTTTACTAGATTAGGTTAAGGTTTTCGTAGACAGCTTCTTCTTGGCGTCTACGTCAATGGAGTTGGTATCATTCGCAATAAGTGATCTTTGGCCCTTTGTTCGACGACAAGATCTTCACGGCGTCAATGGTGGTGTTGTAAGATTAATGTTCTATAGGTACAGTTTTTCAGGTCTTGATTCGCTAGATCGATCATGGATTTTTTCCCATGGTTGCCATGGGGAGGATTATCCTCACAATATTTGTCCCGTCTGCTATGTCCTCGACAATGGAGATTCGTATTCTCGACTCCCCTGCGACATCGACCCTACTGTTCGGTTTCTTTTCCCTGAAATATTGGTGGTGGTACTCTTGCCGATGTTGATGGATTACTCTAATGGCTGCCCTATAGCCGCAAACCCTTCCTAGCCTCTATCATCTCTCCTTTCCTGGAGCTAGGACCACTCTCCTATACTTCTCTCTACTCTCGGATGCCAGAATTGCTTCACTGTCTTCTGTTCATCATGGTTTTTCAGGCGTCCGCTTTAGGACGCCTAGGCATCAAGGCGCCCACCCTCCGCTTTGCAAAAACGACCGCTTTAGGCGCCTAGGCGTCAAAGCGCCCCCAGATCACCTTAACGCCTTAAAAACCATGTTGCCCATACAGTTTTGTACCAAACATTTAAGTTGTGCTTAAGCTCGCTTAAGCTTCAATTCCTCTGAGTGATTCCTCATCGCTCGCTTAGCACTTAGTGCTTTTTTGAACCTTGATGAATTTGCACTAAAGGACGGGCAAGTATAGTAAAGCCATTTGTACTAAAGGAACCATAAGTAAGGAATGCAACAACCTACTAAACAGAAGATAGTTTAGTCACTCAGACACTATCGAATTAAACATATCTACGACAGTCATAATCCATACTATCAAAATATTAGAAATGTGATGGTACCAATTATATGTGTTAATGAATATTTACTACAGATTCTCTAATTTTCAGTAGAAGCAAATGGTTCCATAAAACAGTTTAGCATTTTATAAAGCTGATTGAATGGTGAGAAGGCCTTTATTTTTGTCATTACTGTACTTATTATTTTCAGTTAGCTTCCGATTTTAGCCATAGGCAGCAACTATATATACACAAACTTTAAAGTCTGTCTTGTTATACTTCTGAATAATGGAACCTGGGTATGTGTTGCTCATATTATATATAAAAAATTGCACAAATAAACACAAATATTCTAGATATTAATCTCTGCGCAAGACTACAAGCTTGATGATGTGAGTTGGAAGCTTGCAGCTAAGGACATGTACTGTCCGAGCAATTAAGTTCCTCGTCAGTTTGATAGTTGATTGTTACAGGTAGGTATGATTAGATAGATTAAAAGAATTCCTAGCAAACATGAGCTAGTACAGGGAGATTGACTTGATGTGCAGCTTGTAAGGAGGGATTTGGACAAGAGCAAGATATGTCATGATCGGAAGAAATAGTTGCCTAGCAACTCAACCTGATAAAAAAATTATCTACAAAACTAAAATCATGGAACTTGCATACACACGTACACGGATGGATGGCTGTAGCAGATAGAAGAATACCTAGAGGAGATCGATGGAACCAGAGCTCAGCAGAGAGACATCGCAGCCAAGGCTGAACATCACAATGAGGTTGCTTGCGGCACCGGAAGCCCTTGTTGTCCCCCCATCCACGAGGGGCGAGCTGCAGTAAGACAGCTGCTCCACCGACAGGCGCAGCAGCAGGAATCGCCGGGCAGATGGTGCGGCAAATCCCCCATTCCTGCCAGTGGTTCCAAATTAGCTGCTTTGAGCTATCGTTCCGGTGGGGAATTAGGTAGCGACCACTTAGTTGATTGGAGCGCGAGGAAAGGGGAAAAGGTTGGATGACCTACATGGCGCTCCTCCTGAAGGGAGGCATTGGGCGGAGCTTGTGGCGAACGGCGGCTTCAGATGCGGCGCGTAGAGGTGGCACATGGACAGCGGCCTTCATGCGGAAGGGCGCACCCAGCAGCAACCTACTAAACAGAAAATAGTTTAGTCAGTCAGACTGTATCAAATTAAGCATATCTACGACGGTCATAATTCATAGCATAAAAATATTAGAAATTGTATTTTACCATTAATAAGTGTTAATGAATATTTACTATAGATTCTCTAATTTTCAGTAGCAGCAAATGGTTCCATAAAGAATTGTTGATCTTAGCTGGAGCTTAAGCCCTGCGTGAATAAAAATGCAAAAATAAACACAAATATTCTAGAGCTTAAGCTCTGCGCAAGACTACAAGCTTCATAATCTGAGTTGGAGGCTTGCAGCTAAGGACAGGTACTGTCCAGGTAACTAAGTTCCTCGTCACTTTGATAGTTGACTGTTGCAGGTAGGTATGATTAGATAGATTAAAAGAATTCCTAGCAAGCATCAGCTAGTACAGGGAGATTGACTTGATGTGCAGCTTCTAAGGGAGATTGACTTGATGAGGTATGTCATGATCGGAAGAAATAGTTGCCTAGCAACTCAACCTGATAAAAAAATTATCTACAAAACTAAAATCATGGAACTTGCATACACACGTACGAGGATGGATGGCTGTAGCAGATAGAAGAATACCTAGAGGAGATCGATAGGAACCAGAGCTCACCAGAGAGACATGGTAGCTGAGGCTGAACATCACAGTGAGGTTGCTTGCGGCACCGGAAGCCCTTGTTGTCCCCCCACCCATGAGGGGTGAGCAGCAGCAGGACAGCCACTCCACCGCAGGCGCATCAGCAAGAATCGTCGGGCAGATGGTGCGCCAAATCCCCAATTCTTGCCAGTGGTTCCAAATTATGTACTTTGAGCTACCGTTCCGGTGGGGAATTGGGTAGCCACCATTTAGTGGATTCGAGCACGAGGAAAGGGGGGAAAAGTTGACCTTGATGTTGAAGAGGAGGTCCTTGTGAAGGGCAGCGGTGGGGATTGGGGGCGAGCTGCTGCAGGTTGCGGACGATACGCCCAGTCTGGCCTTGAGATCGGCCGCGTCCATGACCTCCATGGCGCTCGAGGTCCTCCTGAAGGGCAACATCGGCGGTGGAGCTTGGGGCGAACGATACCTTCAGATGCGGCACGTAGACATGGCACACGGACATCGGCCTCCCTGCGAACAGGCGCCCCAGCGAAGACGCCGGCAGAGCAGCACACAATGGGGTGCCAGAGCTCGTGCAGCGGCGATCTTGGAGGCGGACGAGCATGGCAGGAGCGTCCCTCGACGCGCTTGTCCCTGCGTATGAGCAGAGGCACCCGCGGCAGGTGAATCGACGACAAGGATCAGCAGGCTGGGACCTGTCAAATCCTCGACACCTGCCAGTAGGCCCGTTGCTAGGGTTCGTGAAAAGCTGTATTTGGGGGCGCGGGGATGGGTCGGAGGCGAGGGAATCATCCGTGCGGTGGGGGGGGGGGACGATTCGCCTGAGCGGCGGGGGCGGGCTGCGAGGTTGGGGATGTCGGCGATGGCGAGGAAAGGCTAGCGGCGGCGTAGACGGAAGAAAGGAGAGAGAGAGTGACGAGGGCTGGGCGGCCGGTTTCGGGAGAAGTTACGGTATGCTTTTCGGGAGAGACTAGGCCTATGTTTTGGGTTGGATGGGAGAACTTGGACGGCCCAGATCGTTTCCAGCTGGGCGATCCGCGAGCTCCGATTTCATTGGTTGGAGATGGATCGACAAGCGAGTGCTGTTGGTAGCGGAATCGAAGCATGGGAGTCAACATCGGCATTTATTCCTCGCCAATCCGTCTCGCAGCGAGAGGTTGTGGTTGGTATTTGCCTTTTGCGTGTTGAGGTACAGAATCATACCGCATGCATTTTCTTGGTACTCGGATTTTTCTTTATCTTTTTTGCTTTTCAACATAGCAAAACAATTAAAAATAGAAAAATAACATACGAAGTGTTTCTTACGGGTTTCGCTTTTTTAGACGTTTTTGCCCATACTAATTCGGTGATATTACTGACCACTGCCACCCGCAAGTATAGCTTCTTAAAAAATCCCCATGAAGTTTTCTTCATTGAGAAAAGACCTATGGTGAAGCGTTTTCTTCATTGAGAAAAGACCTACGGTCGCACTCCTTTCCAATCCTAGCTCGTAAACCTCGTCTCCAGGTGCTATACACTGAATTAGGCCGACGCTAGCTGTTGTTAGTTTTCTCTTGCAACCGATTGGAATAGGATGCTGAAGGAGATATGCCCTAGAGCCAAATAATAAATAGGTTTTTATTGTCATATCTCAATTAGTTATAATAGTTTTATATTGTGCTATAATTGTGCTAAGTAGAAATATTGGTACAGGTGTGGTATGAAACAACAAAGTCCATAGTAGCCTCTATTCATACTAGTTCGTTGGTCACGAAGATGATCTGGGTTTTAAGATCATGGGCATTTATGCCGACTGACAACGAGACCATATCATTGGAGAATGATGTGATTGGACATTCCTCGAAGGATTGCAACACGATCAAGTCATATAGTTCATTGTTGCAACAGCTATACCTAGACTCCTTCTCCTTAGACCGTGAGCTCATATTACTCACTGTTACCTGATGCTGCTTAGACTGCATCAAGTGTCACTTGGTAATACAGTGGTTATAAAGGTGTACGTTGGGTATTCCAAAAAGCAGTAGATGACATGTGACTACAAGACCAGGATTTGTTCACCCACATGACGGGTAAAGATACATACGGCCGGCTTGGTGAGATTACATCCATAAATGTTGCAACATGTGACTAGGTCACGGGGATGTAATATCACGGTAACAAGAAAACATAACTTGTTGTGAACGAGATTGAACAAGGTATGTGATACCAATGATCGGATCTCAGACAAGTTGTATCGACAAACAAAAGGAAGAGGATGCTACATTTAGCGGTTCAAACGACATTGTCATCAGGAATGCATAGGGGTCACATGGATATCCCTAGTCCCTCTGTTGATCATTGATTTAGATCATGTCTAGAGAATTCCTGAGCTGTGAGAGGATACACTTAAGGGTACGATGAGCACGATCATTCGTAAGATGGAATCACAGTAGAGAAAGAGAGAAAGCCGGAATCGTTCCGCGGAGAGATCCGAAGTTGTTCGAAGAAAGAATAAAGGAAAAGACCTGGAAAAGTGTTTTCGAATAAATGGAAATTTAAATATATATTTATTATATGTTAATTATGAATTAATATATTCTAAATAATATTTAAGTTGAGATTTATAAAATAAACTTTTATATTAGGCCAAATCCCAGAGGGAAAAGGCCTAAAATAAAAGCTGCAGAAAAATAAAGGAAAAAAGAAAAAGCTAACAGCCACGTGGGCGGTTTTTATTAACCGCCGCACGGGTGCAGCAGGTGGACCAGGTCGCCCAGGCCTCTACGGGCCGAGGCCGACGAGCAGCCCACCCGGGCAGGCCGGCACCAGGCCCACCTGCGGTGGGAGCCGGGGCGTTGAGCCGGTGGGCTGGCGCGCGCCAGGCCGGCCCAGCCGGGTAGCTGCCGCATCGGCGGCTGATTGGGGCTGGGGGGCGGACGGCTAGTGGGCCGCCGGTTTTTCGGCCCACCCGGGCTGGCTTTCCCTTGTCCGTGAGCTGGGCCGCGTGGTGCGCCCAGGCCCACCCGGGTTGGCACCCCTTTGAAGCTGGGCTGAGGGCATTTGGCCCATCCGGCTGAGCCAAAATCCCTGGTATTTTTCCTTTGTCTTTTAGTCCCACATGGCTAACCTAATGGGGAGGGCACCCTCCGCCTATATAAAGGGGTGCCCATGGGTGGGATTAAACACACAATTTGAGAAATCCTTTGGTTGACTTTCTCCCTCCCTCTCTCTATGCCTTGTGACCATGGCCCCAAGTCTGGGTTGTGCGATCGAGGCACACCTGCAGCACATCGTTGCGCTGCAGGGATTCCTAGCCGGATATCAACTTCCGCACTCCCGGCGGGATCGGGGAGCCGGAGGTCTTATCGTGCACCGGATGTGTACGAAGACACGAGGCGCAACACTTGGGGCGTTTAAATGTCATGAGCCGGAGCTGCTGCATGATGAATATGAAGAAGAAGCAAGGGGTGACCTACGAGAAGCTTCACGACCTTGAGGTCGGCTACGAGTACGACTACTTGAACCACGTTCCCCGCGGAACGTTAACCGCGTACGGTCTACAAGGGTATGTATTCTCTATGCATCGGCCGTTACCGCATTACTACATAGATAGATCCTAGGCAGTTTTTGGGGTTCCATCGTAGGAATTTTTTTGTTTTCTACTGCGATCGCCAACAGTGGTATCAGAGCCGATCTATGCGTAGGAGTGTTGTACGTCCAGTACGACAAGTTTTGTGCGGGCATTGATCGCTTAGTTGTTACCCTCTAAACGTGTGCTTGTTTATATCGCGGTATTGTTTGATGAAGCGGTCCGGACCGACCTTACGCGTATTCGTACGCGAGACTGGTTCCACGCTCAACATACGACTTGTACCATATAAGTGGCTAGCGGGCGTTTGTCTCTCATCCAATAGTTGATATAGCATTTACAACAGAGGGCCCCGAAAGGGGTGTAGTAGAGACAATTATCGGATCCATGTTGTGGTTGGAAAGTTCGTAGTTTAGAAACGGTTCTACTACGAAAGTCCTAACAACCACGTAAAACTTACAATAGATAAAGTAGAGGCGTCTAACTTTATTCTGCAGGGGGGCATGTGATTAAAAAAGTACATTGATCATCCCTTATTGGAGGCCAGTCAAAGAGGTAGATCTACAGGGTCCCCAAACTAGGGTTTCACCGGAGAATTATTGCTGGAGCACCTGAACCCTGCAAAAACTTGCATGTGGTCCTAGAATATGTGTACAATATGGTGGAAGGTCCATAGATATCTAGATCCTGGGTGTGACCGTCTTCACATGCATGTGGTTACACTTAACGAATTCTAGACGTGTAGGTAGAATACTATTGCTAAGGGTAAATCGGAGTGAACCTTGTGGTATAATGGTACCAACCTTGATCTTTCATGTAGATATGCCATAAAAAATCTAAAAAGGGAAAAAAGTGCATTGGTCAAACCTCATTAGAGGTTGGTCAAAGGGGTATATCTATAGGGCCCCAAACTAGGGTTTCGCCGGAAAATGACCGACGGAGTGTCGGAACCCCACAAAATCTTGCATGTGACCCGAACATATGTGTACAAATGTGGTGGAAGGTCCATAGATGCAATATTTAGATCCCGAGTGTGACCGTCTTCACATGCATGTGGTTACACTTAGCGAATTCTGGACGTGTAGGTGGAATACTACCGCTGCCTGTAAAACGGAGTGAACCTTGTGGTACAATGGGCCCAATTTTGGTCTTCTATGTAGATATGGTCTAAACAAACCTTAACCAAGAAAAATATACATTGGTCAACCCTCATTGGAGGTTGGTCAAATGGGTACAAATGTGGCGGGAAAGAAATAGCCAAATTTAATAAAATGATCTTTGCCGTGTGGGAATGGAAAAAAGGCACGGCAAATAACTTTGCCGTGTGAAAAGTGGAAAAGCACACGGCAAAGCCTTATTCTGGCGGGAGACTCCCCGCGCTAGAAAATTGCGGAAGTTGAAAAAATACATTAGCGGGAAAAATGTGTGTGTTAGAAAAATTGAGACAAAAAATATATTTTGCCGTGTGTTACGTCATGGAACACGGCAAAGACTCGCGATCACGAAGGCCCCTTAGGTGTATATTTTTGGGACTTTGCCCTGTGGCTTATTTTCCGTGTGCTTTCTTGGGTCTTCCGTGTGTCTTTTTTTTGCCGTGTGTTTTTCTTGTGTTTTACCGTGTGGTTTTATTTCGCCGTGTGTTATTTTGTGGCGAACAGTATTGTCGTCCTTTGCAGTGCGGTTTTCACTCAGAACACACGGCAAATTCGGAGTTGCATGGCAAAGCCACATTTTCCCGTAGTGAAATAAAAATGTTTTTACGTGGCCACGGTTTGTCTACTTTACGCGGACGGTTATGATAGATAGTATAATTTGTATCTGTGCTGGTAGTAAGGATTTGATACCATCCTCTGTACATGCTCTGGTAATTGAGAATGGGCCAACAAGGAGCAGTAAGCTCTGCTGACCGATGAACTTGACAGTAGTAAATCTGAAGGTATGAAACACAAATGCATCAATCGCTCAGACCTAAGGGCCTATTTTGATCTTTACGACAAGTTTTGTGCGGGCATTGATCCCTTAGTTGTTACCCTCTAAACGTGTGCTTGTTTATATCGTGGTATTGTTTGATGAAGCGGTTCGGACCGACCTTACGCGTATTCGTACGCGAGACTGGTTCCACGCTCAACATACGACTTTTACCATATAAGTGGCTAGCGGGTGTCTGTCTCTCATTCAATAGTTAATATAGCATTTACAACGGAGGGCCCCGAAAGGGGTGTAGTAGAGACAATTTGTCGGATCCATGTTGTGGTTGGGAAGTTCGTAGTTTAGAAACGGTTCTAGTGCGAAAGCCCTAACAACCACGTAAAACTTGCAATAGATAAACTAGAGGCGTCTAACTTTATTTTGCAGGGGGGCATGTGATTAAAAAAGTACATTGATCATCCCTCATTGGAAGCCAGTCAAAGAGGTAGATCTACAGGGTCCCCAAACTAGGGTTTCACCAGAAAATTATCGCTGGAGCACCTGAACCCCGCAAAAACTTGCATGTGGCCCTAGAGTATGTGTACAAATATGGTGAAAGGTCCATAGATGCAATATCTAGATCCTGGGTGTGACCGTCTTCACATGCATGTGGTTACACTTAACGAATTCTAGACGTGTAGGTGGAATACTATTGCTGAGGGTAAACCGGAGTGAACCTTGTGGTATAATGGTACCAACCTTGATCTTTCATGTAGATATGCCATAAAAAACCTAAAAAGGGAAAAAAGTGCATTGGTCAAACCTCATTAGAGGTCGGTCAAAGGGGTATATCTGTAGGGCCCCAAACTAGGGTTTTGCCGGAAAATGACCGACGGAGTGTCAGAACCCCACAAAATCTTGCATGTGACCCGAACATATGTGTACAAATGTGGTGGAAGGTCCATAGATGCAATATTTAAATCCCGAGTGTGACCGTCTTCACATGCATGTGGTTACACTTAGCGAATTCTGGACGTGTAGGTGGAATACTACCGCTGCCTGTAAAACAGAGTGAACCTTGTGGTACAATGGGCCCAATTTTGGTCTTCCATGTAGATATTGTCGTGGTGGTGTCACGGCAGATGCCATGTATAGGCTAAATGTGGGGACTAAATACACTAGGGGAATCCAGGGAGGGATGGTGTGGTGATTCCACACATAGAAGCTTTGTATTTGATTCTCCTTCACAGGTTACAGATGCTCCTAGAGCTGTATTGGGGAGAGGAGGAAGAAAGAACTCTCTTACTCTCGCCACTAGCTAGCCCTCGGAGCAATCTCCCAGAAATCAACCAGTCAAGAATCAACCCCCTCTACCGAAGCCCTAGTCCTCCTTATATGGGGGTGGCTAGGTCTCCACTTAGGGCATATGTGGAGGCATATTATAGGGAATATGCCTCCTCCCAAAATAGTAAGCCGACCGGGTTACTTTTCCCCCGCGTCACCCATGCAGAGGCTACGTGAGCCTCTGCGGTGCCTGCGTCACCCGACATTGGCTTCGTCACCTTTGTCGGCCACGCCTCGGTGGTCCGGCCTCTGTCCGCTTCGCTCACGCTCCGCGTACAACAGCCACCTTTTGACCAGCGAGATACCTTCCTTCTATTGCAAGCTTGATATAACCCGGATCCTGCATAGTTGATCCGGACATACCTGTTCCTGCATACAAGTTAGATATATCTTATCGACTTACGGCTTAAGTCGGTTGAGACCATGTAAGGTGGACGTCCCTGGTCCGGGTTACTCCGTGATTCGGCCTGCCTTGAGGTGACTCGGCCAGCACTTGCTTTGACCTTGCCGTACCTCGGCTAACTCGGCATTTATACCCCGGTGTGACCCTACCGGGGGTATCCCCCCAACATTAGTCCCTGAAGCTGGTGCGGTCTTAGCTGCCTTAGCCGCTAAGGCCACAGCAGGTTCAATTTCACTGAGCTATGTGTTCCTTTTCCGAGTTATATCTTATCTCGGATTCTATGGATTTACTTTCCCTTGGCACATTTCAAGTTTTTACTTGCTGGTCGGGTTACCACATACTCATCCGGGTTTCTCTTCCTTCTCTCGTACGCTTCCCCATGTGGAGTCTAATCATCACATCGCCTCATTTTAAGGGCTAGCCACAGTAGCCGCCGCAGTAATTGTCAGTTATCACTGTAGCGCACGTCACATCATGCCTGCCTCCTCGTTAACTGCATCATAACGTCACGTCATGGGATCCGCTGCGCTCTGTGGCCTTCCGTGTGGCTCGATGCAGATTGGTCAATCCGGATTGTACATGGCCACACGGTGTGGCCCGTCCGCAAATGCGATCCCACTACTCCCCTGAGGGAGCGGTTAAATAGGGGAGGGGCGTGCCCCTTGGGGCCGTTCCTCACTTCCGCGCCCCTCTGTCCCCTCTTCTTCCTCATCTTTCCCCGCGACAGCGCCGCCGCCACCGTGTTTGAGTAGTTGCGCCGTCGCCGCCCTGCTTCCACGCGCACCTGCATCACCGTCACCTCTGCGCATCTCCTCCGCCACGGGTCCCTGTCAGTCCAGGCCGCTGCCACCCACCGCCGCTAGCGCCAGTGAGAGCAGTGACCTCAAGATGACAGAAGAAGAGCTCGCCGTCGCCGAGCAAGAGATGGAGGAAGATGCTACGAACGCCGACCGCGGCGCGTGGGCAGGCTCCTGGGTCTGCCAGGATGACCTGGACTGGCTCAACCGGACCAGGCGCATCCCGGAGGGCGTCGCCACGCGCCTCGCCTCCTCCGAGCTTGCCCCCTCACCCAATCTGGGTGAGTACGTTGTGTTCCCATCACACTTCCAGCGGAGGTTCGGTTTGCCAGTTAGTGATTTTCTCCACGACTGGTTGAACACATACGAGCTCCAGCCGCATCACCTTCCAGCCAACGCCATCACATCTCTCTCCGCCTTCGCCTCCACCATCGAGGGTTATTCCGGATTATGGCCCACAAAGGAGCTATGGATCCGGTTCTTTGGCCTCCGCCGGAATGTAATTCCGAATGTAGAACTAGATCCGGAGGACAAACAACTCACGCAGTTTGGTGCTGCGTCAATTTCTCCCCGGAGGCTGTCCGTCTTCCCCCGAGTTATTGGGCTGGACTCCTGCAAGGGATGGGCCCGGACCTTCTTCTATGTCCGGAACAGCACCACCGATGCAAAATGGACGTATCAACTCCCACCAAGCTTAGACTTTGCTTGTCCCCAAGTGAAAACTGAGCTCAATTAACATGACCTCATGTTTATGGAGTGAAGAGTCGATAAAATAATACGGGCAAGAAGCATCACATTCATCAATACATAAATCATAATAGTAGACAACCCACCATTATATAACTTAACTTGCAATAGGTAAAGGAAACACAAATAAAGATACACGAAGTAAATCACAATTGGTAATGGCAAACTTTGCTCTTGGTCAAAGAATAGTTAACAAATTGCGGGAGTTCAAACATAAAGGGTTTTTAATAATAGTTTTCAAAGTAATACTCACTAAGATAAGAACAATGTGCAAAACAAGGAACATAAGAAATGTGATTGAATAAATCATCATATGAATGAATGAAACACAACAACTCAAAATACTTGCTGAGATATGAGGGAATAGGTTTACTGACTCAACTAAAAAGTAAAAGAAAGGCCCTTCGTAGAGGGAAGCAGGGATTTCAAGTTTCATAAAGAGCTCCCAAAAATTATGGTACTTATTAGCTTTTAGCTCTCATTGCCCCTATCATAAGCATCTTTAGGTGATTAGGGTTAAAATGATCAAATATGAGGATATGCTTGACAAGTTATAAGTTGAAAATCTCATGTCTCTTGAATATGAGGGCCGCTCCTCATGCTACTCAAGTTTAGTCACCGGTAAGTTCTTGTCATAGTAAGTATATGTGTATCACAGAGAACCGCCAATGGGGTACCCCTTGCCCGATCATACAGAAGAATCCCCATATCAAAATGACAAGGCAAGCAGACAATAAGCATCTTAGCATCTTCTTATTTACCATGGGAAAATGGTGCTTTTTTCTCTCTTTCCTCTTTTCTCATCTTTTTTTATTTTCTCAATCTCTATCTATTTTTTATAAGAAGAATGCTTCATAGATTGCTCATTATGGTTACGCTGCAGGTTTCCACCATGATTAGGCATGGATTAGACCAGCCGCACAGGCGTTTCTCTAACACACATACATAACTCCATGGACTTACAAGCTCCCCTTTCATTTCACACCGACAACATCCATAAACAAAAGAGCATGATATCAACTGGGTACAATGTACAAGTGTAATGTTCAAAGCGTTCCCCATGACATCATGGTTCTGCTAATTCCCAACTTACAAAGCGCAAGCATATACGCAACATAGATGGGCACAATGGTTCAAGTTTATTAAGTGCAGGAAAGGAAAGCGTGCCATCAAGTTCGTGAGAGCTTTAATCACTAATTTTTACATAACAAGTTTAATTCAGAAGGTAGATAAAAAAATGAATTTACTTGGAATAGCAATAATGCTAATAGGTAGATATGTTGGACACAAATGACATAGGTTTTGGTTTAAAGATTGGATGCACGAGAAGCATTCCCTCTCAGTACAGGTTTTTGGCTAGCAAGGCTGGGTAGCAAGTATAAGAGTTGAAGGAAACAAACATACAGGTGATAAAAACAAACATGCAATCTTCCTTGGAAGCACAAAACATCTAAACTATAGAATACTAAACTGATGAGCAAATCAAGAAAGATGATGATGAAATTATATTTCTTAAGAGTACTTTTATCTTTTTCATTCAATTCTCAAATAGTGTTGCTACTGACCGAGCCAGGTTTGCCAAAACCAACTAAATTTACTTAATGATTCCAAAGTGATACCAATACTAATAACAAGATCAATCATATAATAGAAATTGGAAACTAATATAAGATATGCAAAAGAGTAAATGATAGAACTTCTCATTAATATTCCACAACTGAAACTCACACCAAGGAATACATAGATCTAACAAGAGGGGGACACTTCCATAATGCAAACCATCCTACATGATAACTTCTTTATTCATGATATGACTCTACTAAAAAGGTAAAAAGATAGAAGATAGTGATATGATACCGCGGCACTCCCCCAAGCTTGGAACAAACCAAGGGGATGCCAAAACCTAATGACCAATTACTCCTTTGGTGGTGGTGTTGTTCTGTCGGTTAGCATCAGGAAATCTTCCAGCATCTTGCGAAGCCTATTATTCTCCTCTTGAAGCATATCCACCTTCCTCCTCAAGACTCGGTACTTGTCGCAGAACTCATCAGTTACTCGTAGAGCTTCTACTGCTGCAGGGCAGGAACTGAGGTCTAGAGTTGGAGGTATCAGCCCCTTCATGTCTGATGTCATGTCCTTTACTTCCTTCCCGATGTTATGATCCATGTCTTCACACCTAGTTGCGATCCTTGATTGTTTCACCCGTCCTACGAGAGTCTCCTGCTCAAGATTGCGATGGAGTTCGCGACGGCGTCGCATCTCGTAATCCTTTGAAGGCAAACCCCTAAACGACATATGAATAGAACAGATCGAAACGAAAACACGACGAGAACACGATATACGAACCTCGGGGGATCCGGGGGATTATATATTACAAATTTTTACAACAAAAGGAAGGTACTAGGAGAAAACGGATTGCGCAACGAGGACGCCATGATCACATTCGTTCGCAACCGGATCTCCCCCCTCCAAAAACGCACACACAAAGTGTGCCACATGAGCTGGGGCCGCGACCCCAACCGGACCTCGTCTTTCGAGTTAAGCAATACAGAGATTTACCGCCGGGTCAAGGCCCTGTTCACCACCCACAAGGACTTCTCCTCTAAGTGGACGTGGGGGATTGAACATTTTGTCGGGATAGGCTTCCTCCTTTGGTAAGTCTCGCACCCCAAACTCTCTTCCGAATTGAATCATATGTCGGTCTTTTTGTTGTAGATTGTAATCATGTTTACTTTTCCTTAGATGTTTCTTCGGCAAACCATCAAGGATGGCACCGACCCTGCCCTCAAATGGGCGCCTGACCGGGACACCTCGGATGAGGAAGAACCTGATCAGGAGATGTTCCTTCCGATGTTGGACGCGACCAAGCGACCCACCGGTAAACTCTCTTCTATTAGAGATTGGCCCGACGATGAGAATGATTCGGATGTTGAGGTGATGGAAGCATTTGACGATGTCCCCCTTTCTTATGCTTTTCCGGCATCGGCTAAACCCGGTGGGCAGATCCATGAAGATCCTCCCCTTGCCGTGGGTGATCATGTTCCGGTTGCGCCGAAGAAGAAAAGGGGAGCCGCATCAACCTCTTCCTCCGGACCTTCTCAGCCCCCCAAAAGGCAAAAGAAATCCGGAGACAAAACTGCCACCAAGCCTGCAACCAAGGCCACAGCTCAGAGGGCTCGGAAGCCCAAGGAGCCCCTGACGTCGGATGAGTAAGCCTCCTCTCCCTTTACTATTTACTTGTCCTTCTTTTATTACATCTTCTTATTCAATAATGTTTGATTTGGCAGGGCCGCGGTGGAGGTCCCACAAAGTGGATCCGACATTGCCTCCCCACTTCGACACAGCCCTTCTCCCCCTCGCGGCGAGGATTCACGCCCGCTGAGCCTAATCCCGGAGGGTTCAGCGGCTGCTCCGGGTTCCAGTCCACCTCGTCAAGAAGAGGGCAACCTTGGAGCGGGGGAGACTGGCTCTGCCAAGGCAACGACCACCACTACTTCGGCTCCGCCGCAACCAGCTACCACCGAGGTTCCCTCAGTACCTCTACCGAAGAAGCAACCAGCACCAGTATCAGCACCAACTCCAGCACCAGCAGCAAAAGCAACAGCAGTAGCACCAAGCCCCTCCGCCTCGTCCGAGTCTTCTCAGTCTCGGTGAGAAAGCACCAAGATCGCTCCCAAGGGTAAATCTGCTGCAACAACTTCCACTTCTCAGCAGCAGCCTAAGGGCAAAAAGACCCCTGACGCCACTAGGGCAGTGTCCGTCGAGGCTGGACAGCGCACTCTCGCGTCCATGCTCCCGAAGAAGACTCTGCCACCGAAGGGCGCCCCTACCGAGCCAGCTGATGCGCAACAACTTGTTTTGCACACCAGCCTGGCCCTTGCTCAGGTTGAGAGGAGGGAAGCGCATGCCAAGGGTTTGGTAGCGCCCCAAATGCCCAGCGGCGAACGATACCCTCCGACCTTGATTGAATTCGTAAACAATTGGAACAAGGCGGAGTTCGTCCACAACGACTACCTCTCGGAGAAGTTCGGTCCCGCCGAATTTTCTACACAAATGAATACTGCCGCCAAGGCAATTAACCTCGCGGTTGGATGATGGAGGTAAGTTAGTTCTTGTTTTCCTTAAGATGTGTAGATATTAGCGATATAACCATTAGTCCCCGAGCCTCCGGGGGAGTAACTTGTTACTCGGTCGGATGCTCCTTAGAAAATTAACGTAGCTCCTTGATAACTTTGAATATGCACACGCCTAGAGCCGGGTTAAGTTCCACTTGGCTCGGATCTTGTACACTTCGAATATGCACACACCTAGAGCCGGGTTAAGTTCCACTTGGCCTGGATTTTGTACACTTCGAATATGAAGTTCCACTTGGCCCGGATCTTTGTACACTTCGAATATGCACACACCTAGAGCCGGGTTAAGTTCCACTTGGCCCGCATCTTTGTACACTTCAAATATGCACACACCTAGAGCCGGGTTAAGTTCCACTTGGCCCGCATCTTTGTACACTTCAAATATGCACACACCTAGAGCCGGGTTAAGTTCCACTTGGCCCGGATCTTTGTACACTTCGAATATGCACACACCTAGAGTCAGATTAAGTTCCACTTGGCCCGGATCTTTGTACACTTCGAATATGCACAAGACTAAGCTACCTTTTTGTACTCCTTTTGGTGACCACCAACCGCCGAAGTGCTGAGTTTCAGCGTTTGCTGGACACTCACAAGATGTTGCGCACAAAGCATAATGCACTTCTCACTGAATACGAGAAAAGGGGTAAGTTCCTTCCTTGGCATTTTCCCGTTTTTCTTCGTCTTTTTCTGCCGAGCTAACCCATCATTCGGTTTTCGCAGCTAGGGTGGAGGCTGAGAATATCCTCATGAAGAAGAATTTGGACCAGATCAAGGGTAAGTTATTTTTGCTCAACTTTGCTATGCTTTCTATCTCTTTTTCCCCGTGGCTCGGCAAACATTCATACCCCGGCTCTGCTGGGTTAACAAACTATTTCAGCATATCTTGAAGATAGTGTGCCCGTGCCTGATATGATGCTGCATTTTCTCGAACAAGCAGGGCAGCATCAGGCCGAACTTAAGAAGAAAGACGATGAGCTTGCCCTCCTCCGAGCCAAGGATGATGAGATTGCCAAGCTCAAGGCAGATATGAAGAAGCTAAAGGCGCAGCACCAAGCCAAACTTCAAAAAGCTGGCCAGGACTATACTGAAGAGCGGGAGCGCCTCACCCTCCAGATTTCCAAAGACCAAGAGCTTCTCTAGGAGGCGAACGTCAAACTCGAGTCGGCAAACACTGAACTTGTGCAGCTTCGCAAAAGGCGCGATGACTGTACCAAGGAGTTAACCCAGATCCACAACCATATTTCCCGTAAGTTATTTTCCTTCGTCTGGCATACTTCTCTGGGTTGCTTCTCATGTCTTTTCCTTACTTGTTTCTCTTGTCTTGTTTTCAGGCAAATTTCGAGAGGGCAACGCCATTGCGAGCACCGTTGTTGCTAAGTTCCGCCGAGAGAGGGGTACCCCCATTGCTCCTGACGCTGAAGAAATTCCCTATGACATGGAGGACCTGTTGGTCAGCTTGTCTTCTCGCGTGGAAATCGTGAAGAACTATGGCAAAGATATCCTTGACGTGGCAGTTCGGATCTTCAACGTCTTTTGGCCTGAGGAAGATACTCCGGAGGGGACCACCTGGTGCAATGCGAGACCCAGCTCGACCTTTGGAGGGAATCCGCTGGCCATGCCGGAGCTGAGACTGTTCTCCACTACGTGCTTACGTGGTATGAGAAGATCGACCTCAACCTCCTAGCGCGCATGCGCACCGGATCCAAATGGTCCAGCGACCCGGAGTGGATTGCTCGGCGCAAGGCCTGCGCCCATAGCCTCATCGAATATGCGCCCATTCATGAATGGAACGAGGGTCCGAGCTTCCTTGGTGCCGCTGATGCCGAAAATGCTAAAAACGCAGAAGATGGTTCGGATGAAGACAAAGAGGACGATGCCTTGGACGTCGAAGATAGCGAAGATGACGCCGAACTTCCTCCTCCTGCTGGTCCTTGAGAGAAAAACTTTAAAGTTTATCAGATCCCCGGTATGCCGGGTGCAGTTGTATCAAGTGCACAAGTAATATTTTGCTGCTAAGTTTTTACGCTGGATTGACTTGGGCGTAGTCCCCGAGTTTCATTTTCTCGTTCTTCCAATCTTTTGGCTCGGCTCGCGTCTACCTTGGTTCGGTTTTATGACTTACGAGTCCGAGCTTCAAAAATTGTCTTAACAATACTTGGAAACTTTGGGATTAGCTCAAAATAATTCAGCATGATAAATTTAAAGTATACATATGGTTAGTTCGAAAAACAAACGGCGACTCGATTAAGTTTTTTCCCTTAGTCGTTTTTCATGTGCTACGCAATTCCAAACTTGTTCGCTTGCTTGCCATGAAGCCAAATCTTGTTGGACAGCAGCAAGTCGAAGAGTTAGGTTCTTGGTGCTCACACATTACTAATCCGACCTAAGCAGAAGTGACTTACGCTAGCCGACGTAAAAATAATAAACGCAAAAGACAACTAAAATTACTAAGGCAGTCCCTGAGTTACTGCTCGAGGTGCCAAGATTTCATTGATAGGCTCATTACCGGCATACATACCGACATATGAGGAACTCGGATACATACACTTCTCTGCTAAGTGTAGAAAGGACGAAGTAGTGCTACATTCCATGGACGCTTAGATTCCTCGCCGGACCTGTCCGCCTTGTTCTTTTCCTGTGGCTTTGCATCGATAAGATAATAAGAATCATTGTGCAATGCTTTGCTCACAATGAATGGCCCTTCCCATGGGGGGGATAACTTGTGCATGCCAGCAGTACGTTGTACCAACCGAAGTACCAGATCGCCTTCCCGGAAAACTCAGGGGCTTACTTTCCGGCTATGATAGCGTTGGAGATTTTGCTGATATATGGCGGATCTGGACAATGCCAATTCTCTCGCTTCTTCTAGCAGATCAACAACATTTTGCCGGGCTTCTTGCACTTCGGCTTCTGTGTATTGGGTGACCCTAGGCGAATCATGCTCTATGTCGGCTGGTAATACAGCTTCTGCCCCATATACCAGAAAGAACAGCGTATAGCCTATTAATCGATTCGGAGTTGTTCTTAAACTCCACAGTACCGCTGGTAGTTCTTCTATCCAGCACCCCGCTAATCTTTGCAGCGGCTCAATGAGCCGGGGTTTTATCCCGGATAATACTAATCCGTTGGATCTTTCCACTTGTCCGTTTGATGCGGGGTGGGCTACCGAGGCAACGTCTAGTCGGATCTTCTTATCTCGGCAGAAACGCGCAAATGCTCCTTCAGCAAAGTTTGTGCCATTATCTGTTATGATACTGTGAGGATAACCGTATCTCAAGATGATGTCTTTGAGAAATGTTACGGCCGTAGCTCCATCACATTTTCTTATTGGCTTCACTTCAATCCACTTTGTAAACTTGTCCACCATGACCAAAATGTGAGTCGTATTTCCCTTTGTTGGTTTAAACAGGCCGACCATATCCAAGCACCATACAGCAAATGGCCATGTAATTGGTATGGTCTTGAGCTCCGACATTGGCATATGTGTTGTTGTCGCATATCTCTGATAGCCATTGCACTTTCTCACCAGATCTTCCGCTTGTTCTAAGGCACTTGGCCAGTAAAACCCATGGGGAAAGCTTTTCCTACCAAGGCTCTTGATGTATATCTCGGAGGATTTCAAGTCCTTCCTCCGGATCAACACATCGCTGGAGGACATTAGTCACACTCCTTTTGTATAACTCGGAATTGATGATCGTGTATGCATATGCTCTTCTCTGAGTTTGCCTGGAAAGTACCTCCTCAATGGGTAAGGTTCCGTCTTTCAGGAATTGGAATATTGGCAATGCCCAAGCTGGTACAGCCCTCACTGGGAATATTTCCTCATCAATTTCCATCAGATCCACCAGCATAACTTCTACCGGATCATGCTGTGCAGTCCCCGGGTTTGTCGTGGTAGTCCCCGGGTTTGCCAAGGCAGTCCCCGGGTTTCGCGAGCCACTTCCTTCATCAATGTCCATGGGCACAGCCTCTGATTCCAGGATAAAAATTGAGTCGGACTCCGGGGATGACCTGATGGATGGTTTCCTGAGGTGCTCTAATGCTACGCCTGGTGGAATTACTTGTCGGGTTGAACCGAGCTTCGACAGTATGTCAACAGCCTCATTCTCCACCCGAGGTATATGGTGAAATTCACATCCCTCAAAGTAACCAGATATTTTCTGCACATGAAATCTGTATAACGCCATGTTTGCGTCCAAAGCATCCCATTGCCTGGAGGCCTGCTAGACTACGACATCCGAGTCACCGAAGCATTGGATCCGATGTATACCAACCTCCTTTGCCACTTTGAGCCCATGTATAAGTGCTTCGTATTATGCTACATTGTTTGATGCAGTGAAGTGGATCTACAACGCATATTTAAGCTGGTCCTTCTTTGGCGAGGTAAGAACAACTCCGGCACCTAACCCGGTTTTCGTTTTTGACCCGTCAAAGTGCATTCTCTAGTAGTTCGGATCTGGCAATGGTGGTTCGTATTGCACCTCCACCCAATCCACAAAAAAGTCCGCCACAACTTGAGATTTAATTGCTTCTCTTCTGTCATATTGTGGCACATAAGGTGCTAGTTCAATTGCCCATTTTGCAATCCTGCCACTTGCATCCTTGTTACTCATTATCTCGGATATGGGAGCTTCACATATTACCTTGATTGGGTGTTCCTCGAAATAGTGTTTCAGCTTTTTAGCTACCATATACACACCGTATGCCACTTTCTGATAATGAGGATAGTTCTGTTTTGAGGCTGATAATACCTCGCTCAGATAATACACTGGACTTTGCACCAACTTACCCTCTTCGTCGTGCTCTACCACAATTACTGCACTTACAACTCGGTTGGTTGTGGCTAATAGAGAAACATTGGCTCCTTTGATAGTGGAGAGGCTAACACTAGTGTAGTGGCTAACATTTTATTTAAGTGAACAAAGGCTTCATTGGCCTGCGGCGTCCAAATGAACTTATCCAACTTTTTCATGAGTTGATAGAGAGGCAGTGCCTTTTCTCCCAACCGACATACAAACCGACTCAACGACGCTAGGCAACTAGTGAACTTCTAGACATCGTTAAGACACTTCGGCAGCTCCATTCGTTCTATGGCCCGGATCTTAGTTGGATTGACCTCGATACCTCGGCTGGAGACGAGGAATCCGAGTAATTTTCCAGCCGGGACACCGAAGGTACATTTCTCCAGGTTAAGCTTCATCCAGAACCTTCTTAGGTTCACGAATGTCCGCCTGATATCGTCAAGGAGCGTTTTGCTTTCCTTGGTCTTTATCACAACATCATCCACATACACCTGCACATTTTGACCAATTTGGTCATGCAAACATTTTTGCATACATCTCTGGTATGTTGCCCCAGCATTACGTAAACCAAAAGGCATGGTGCGATAGCAGTAAGCCCCATACGGGGTGATAAATGCAGTCTTTATTTGATCATTCGGGTTCAGAGGTATCTGGTGGAAACCAGAATATGCATCAATGAACGACAACAACTCACACCCAGCAGTGGAATCTATGACCTGGTCTATCCTTGGCAGTGGGAACGGATCTTTTGGACACGCCTTATTTAGGTTCATGTAATCGATACACATACGCCACACCACTACCACATTCGGATCATCTCTCTTCTTCTCCACCAGCACCGGATTAGATAGCCAATCCGGGTAAAGCACTTCCATGATAAATCCTGCAGCCAACAACCGAGCTATCTCATCTCCTATGACTTTTCTCCTGTCTTCAGCGAAGCGGCGGAGAGGTTGCTTCACTGGCTTAGCTCCGGGTCTCATATTCAAAGAGTGCTCGGCCAACTCCCTCGGAACACCTTGCAAGTCCTGTGTGGACCACGCAAAAATATCCCGATTCTCACGGAGGAAGTTGACAAGCTCGCTTTCCTATTTGTCATTTAACCCGGCCCCAATTGTTACTGTACGCTCTGGGAACATATCATCAACAAGCACCTTCTTGGTATCTTTTGTCGCTTGGAATGAGACGCTTCCATGCGGGTTACTCAATGCCGGCATATACTGCTGGGCGGACTGAGCTAATGCCGCCACCTCTTGGATCTTACTCTTTTCTTGCGCTATCACGAGTGACTCGGCTAGGTTTGACCCGGCTGACGCACACTCAATGGAACGTCGGAAATCTCCGGCTATAGTGATCACACCATTTGGCCCAGGCAACTTCATCTTCAGATAACTGATGTGACAGCTTGCCATGAACTTGTTCAGAGCTGGTCTACCGAGTAACGCGTGATACACACTTTCTAAGTTCACCACCTCAAACTCCAAATTCTCAGTTCGGCAGTTGTCTCTTGTGCCGAACAAAACGTCAACTCGGACCTTCCTATGGGCTCGCAAGAAATGCCTGGCACAATGCCATGGAAATTTGTCCTTGTAGGTTGGAGCATGTTCTTCGAGATACCTAACTTGCGCATCGTATCCGCATACATGATATTAATGCTACTACCATTGTCAATCAGTACCTTGGAGAATCTTACATTGATGTTAGGCCCGATGAATGTTAGGTCCAACACCAGTGCATATGAGCCCGGACTAGGCATAAGCTTGGGATGATCTTTGATGCTCTAGGTGATTTCCTGGTCCGACCAAGGCATGTACCTTGTCACAGCTGGCATTACCGCATTCACTTCCATATGTCGGTGCTGCAAACTTTTCCTGTCTGTCTCTTCCGTAGTGAACACATAGTAGCTCTGACGGCGTTCTCTGTACTCATTTCTCCCCTCGTTTCTGGGGTACCTCTGATCCTGCTGGTTTTGGTTTTCCACCTGATGCACTGCATCCCTTCTCTCATGGTTGTCATACCTCGGTGGAGGGGGAGGCAACATTAACTGTTGCGTGTTTGCTCCGGAGAGCAATTGCTGTCGGGGTAACTCCTGCCGAGGTTGATCATTCCGAGGTGCCTGAGCATTCCCTGAACCACTTTGTTCTATCTTTCGCATCCACTCACACTGCCTAGTTGTGTGACCCGCCGGGTTACTTGGATTAGGCGTGTGGAATTTACACGGCTGATCCAACATTCCATATGTCGGTGCTGCAAACTTTTCCTGTCTGTCTCTTCCGTAGTGAACACATAGTAGCTCTGACGGCGTTCTCTGTACTCATTTCTCCCCTCGTTTCTGGGGTACCTCTGATCCTGCTGGTTTTGGTTTTCCACCTGATGCACTGCATCCCTTCTCTCATGGTTGTCATACCTCGGTGGAGGGGGAGGCAACATTAACTGTTGCGTGTTTGCTCCGGAGAGCAATTGCTGTCGGGGTAACTCCTGCCGAGGTTGATCATTCCGAGGTGCCTGAGCATTCCCTGAACCACTTTGTTCTATCTTTCGCATCCACTCACACTGCCTAGTTGTGTGACCCGCCGGGTTACTTGGATTAGGCGTGTGGAATTTACACGGCTGATCCAACATTGCTTCATAAGTATACCTCGGACGGTCTTTCTTCTCTTGCCACTGTTTTTTCTGCTCTGGCATCCAAGTTTTCTTCCCATCATTCCTTGGCGTCCATTAGTGTCCTCCAGTTTTCTGACGTTGACTGCTTCCTGCTCCGGGTTGATCTTGATTCACAGCTGCAACTTGTTGCGAAATGTACTGGTAATCTGGTCTGTCATCTCTTCTTTTACCTCGATAATCATTCCTCCGGGATGACCCGGCTCCATCTCTCTGGTAGTACTCCTCTCCTGACTCGTTCGAGGTGAGCTTAGGTTGCGTCGGATCACCCAAAGCATATGAATCAGCAATCCGGATCGTTTCTGCCAATGTAGTTGGCATATCTCTTTGCAACCTTTGCCATAGCATGCTTGCATATCTGCATCCTTGCGCAAACCAAGCTATGGCCTGTGATTCAATCACGCCCTCACACGAGTTTCGCACATTGCACCAACGGGTTATGAACTCCCGGTCTGTCTCATTCGGTCTCTGCCTGCACATTGCTAGGGTTTGTGGCATGTTGGGTCTCTGATACGTACTTGAGAAATTGCTAACGAACATCTCCTCGAAATCGATCAGGTAGTTAATACATCTGGGTGGCAAGTTTTTAGCCATACCCTTGTTGGCCCCTCCAACATCTGGGGTACATATCTCACAGCCCACCTCAAGTTGCCTGTAGCAATTTTTACAGCAGTAGCATAGTTAATCAACCAATCCTCTGGCTTAGTGCTGCCGTCATATGTCTTTGTGCCTCTAGGTAACTGAAAGTTAGGTACTGGAGGTTCCTTCATGATCCGGGGCCCAAAACATGCTGGACCCGGAGGACCTTGACACTCAATTTGCTCCGACCTATTCAACTGATCCAGTTTTAACCTGGCGTCATCAGGCATTAAGTCTCTGCTTCCCGACCTTGATACTATCACATGATACTCCGGCCTGGGATAGCTGATACATTGCAAATGTATCTATAATGTTTGATGTTCCATGCTTGGTTTTATCCACTTTCTTGTGTTTTGTTCCAACTTTGGAGTACTTTTCATATGATTTCTTGGACTAACCTATTAACAAGAGCCACAGTGCCAGCTGCCTGTTTTCTGCTGTTTTTGGTTCCAGGAAAGTCAGAAAATGAATATTCTCGGAATTGGACGGGACAAAAGCCAAAGTGCCTATTTTTCCGGAAGGGATCAAGTGCCAGAATACGAGACGGAGAAGGGCCAGGGGCTGGCCACACCACCTGGCCGCGCGGCCAGGCCTGGCCCACGCCAGGGGTGGTGTGGTGGCTCCTGGCACCCCCTCGGCCTCTCCTTCCGCCTATAAGTTGCCCTCGGGACGAAAACCCTAAGTACCCGACCAAAAATCCACGAAAGAGTCTGTAGCCGCCTGAAGGAAATATGCCCTGAGAGGCAATAATAAAGTTGTTATTATATATTCCTTATATATGATAGATGTTTATTTTACATGCTAGAATTGTATTGGTCAGAAACATCAATACATGTGTGTTTAATAAACACAAAGGGTTCCTAGTTATGCCTCTCTTATAGACTAGCTTGTTGATTAACAAGATGATCAAGGTTTCCTGATCATGGACATTGGATGTTGTTAATAATAAGGTCACACCATTGGTGGAATTATGTGATGAACATTCATCCGAAGTATAGCATTACGATCAAGTCATTATGTTTATATTGCTATAACATCATACGAAGTAATCTTTATCCTTAGACCATGAGATCATGTTAATTTCTAACACCGGAAGAGTATCTTAATAACATCAAACGTCACACCGTAACAGGGTGACTATAAAGATGGGTTCAGTACTACGAAGGTGTTATGTTGAGGCTCATGGATCAAGAGTGGAATTTGTCAATCCAGATGACGGATAGATATACTCTGGGCCCTCTCGGTGATATCACATTAAGATAGCTTGCAAGCAAGTGATGTGATCACTAGAATGTTATATCACGGGAACGAGAAAAGAGTGCATGTCAGTAACAAGATCAAACTAGGTATGGAGATACCGATGACCGAATCTCGGACATGTAATATATCGAGAGACAAAGGGATTTAGTTACAAGCGTCAAAAGGTTCTCACGATCACAGAAGTCATCGTTGAATGTGTAGGAGTCAGTACAGATCTCTAGGTCCCGCTGCGGATTATTGATCGGAGAAGGGTCTCGATCATGTCTGCATTATTCGCGAACCGTAGGGTGGCACACTTAAGAGTTACCGGACACCATTTTGGAGCACATATGTTTCAGACGAAAGAATTGCAAAGCGCAGGAATTGTTTCAATAGAAACCGGAAATTGTTTCGGGTGAAATTGCAGAAAGTGGTTCTGCATGTGATATTGAAATATTGCAAGGGGCTATATGTGAATGTTTGTTAATTAAAGTAATTAACAAAATTCTGAATAAATTTAATAAAAAGAGTTTTATTAAATGAGAGAGCATTAAATTTAGAGAAATTTAATGCATTTAAAGTGGAGACTTTAAAAGGGAATGTGAAGAGGCATTTTAATGTCGAGGGGTTACCACCACATGAATGGGGGAGGTGAGGGGTCACCCCCCATGCGCCGGCCATGGAGAGAGGGGGCACCCCCCTCCTCCTATAAAAGGCCACCCATTCCCTCCTTCATCCACACACCTCCTTGTGAAGGATCTCTCTCCCCCTCTAGAATTATTCCCCCATGGTCTCGGATTAGCGAGATACATGTTCGCGGTGGCATTTCGTCTGGAAGGAGTTGCTGCTTCTGCTGGATCGCTGGAGCGAGGAGGTGGAGGTTGTCCGGTGGCTTGAACATGTGTGCGAGTGCGGATGCGCTGCTGAGTTGCGGCGCTCGAACTTCCTCATGATCTTGAGATCGGCAAGTGTACGACTACATCAACCACGAGTTCCTACTCGTTAACAAAACTCATTGTCTTCGAGGGTAAGTTCTCGTTGGATGTATGTACACCCGTTGCTTTGTACCTAGTA
Source organism: Avena eriantha (assembly GCA_910589775.1). Classification (NCBI taxonomy): domain Eukaryota; kingdom Viridiplantae; phylum Streptophyta; class Magnoliopsida; order Poales; family Poaceae; genus Avena; species Avena eriantha. The sequence continues at coordinate 470,946,060 of OU342745.1, forward strand.
GACAGATCTTGGCGTGTAGTTCACAACGTAGGAAATTTTTTGTTTTCTATGCTGCGGACCCAACAGTGGTATCAGGTTCGAGTACCAATTTACTGTAGACAGGTTTTTAATCACCTGCCTGATCTATGCGTAGGTGCTTTGCACGGGTAGTACACGTATGTTTATATGTGGGCGATGATGATCATGTTATTGCATCTTCTATGTATTTTGGATATTGGTGTCATAGTGGGATGAAGCGGCCCGGACCAACCTTACATGTCATCGTACATGAGACTGGTTCCATGACTGACATGCAACTTGTTTTCCATAAGTGGTTGGCGGGTGTCTGTCTCTCCTACTATAGTCAATATCTGATTTACAACGAGTTGCTAATAACTTAGTTATCCTCGTTGTGGTTCATGTTCGTAGGTGAGAACGGTTCTATCTCTGAAAGCCCTAAGCCACATAAAACTTGCAATTGATAAATTAGAGGCGTCTAGTTTAGATCGTTGATGGGCTAGTGTATTGATATGGTATTGTTGTAAGTAGATGTATGATAGATACTCTTGCAACACACTCAACGTGTAAGTTCCATAGACCTTGGCCTTACACACAAAGGAATGATAGAGATCATACCACGATGCAAGTGATAGAGATCAAATGCATGGACCATATCATCTCACTTTACACATTAGATGTTAGCATCTTATACTACTAGTTTAGAGCTTTTGGTAGCATTATAAGATGATCCCTCATTTAGATATCAATATAAAAATGTGTTCTTCCTTAAGTATGCACCGTTCTGTGGATCGTGTTTCGAGACATCACGTGATGATCGGGTGTACTCGAATCTATGCTTTCATAGGAACGGGTGTAAGACAGTTTTACACACGTGAATACTAAGGTTCTTACTTGGCGAGCCTAGCATGTACAGACATGGTCTCGGAACACGGACCGAAAGGTTAAGCATGAGTCATATAGTTGATATGATGCCCATATAGATGCTCGCCTTTGAAGCTACATCAACTCACGTGATGATCGGACTTGGTGTCGTGGATTTGGTTCATGTAATCACCAAAAAGACACGAGGGATGTCGTTTTTGAGTGGGAGTTCATTAGTAATTTGGATTAGTTGAACTCAATCTATCATAAACTTAGTCTAAATAAACTTTACAAATTCTGTTGTAGATGGCACCACCTGCTTTTAATTTCAATGTGTTCATGGAGAAAGAGAAACTTGCTGCGAATGGTAGCAACTTCACCAACTGGGCTATGAATTTGAGGATTCTCCTCACTGCTGTACAAAAGCAATATGTGCTAGATGCGCCGCTAGGCCCCCCACCAGCTCCTGATGCCCCTGACGAGGAAAATAATGTCTATGTGACTCGTCAGGAGGACCATAACTTAGTTCATTGCGGCATACTGTATGGGCTAGAGCCAGAACTTCGAAAGCGTTTCGAAAATGGCAATGCCTTTGATACCATGGGAGAATTGAAAATGATTTTCGATACCCATGTTGCCGTAGAGAGTTATAATGCTACAGAAAAGTTCTTTAGCTGCATGATGGAGGAAAATAGCTCCGTTAGTGAGCACGTACTCAAAATGTCTGGGTACGCCGATAAGCTTGTGTCCTTGGGAATAACGATTCCCATTGACTTAGGCATACATCGTGTTCTCCAATCTCTGCCACCTAGCTACAAGAGCTTCGTGATGAACTATAATATGCAGGGCATGAAGAAGTCTCTTCTCGAGCTTCTGTCAATGCTTAAGACTGCAGAAGTGGAGATTAGGAAAGAACATCAAGTGTTGATGATCAATAGGACCACCGATTTCAAGAAAGACAAGAAAGGCAAGCATAAGGGAAAGAAGGGTGGAAAGTCTATTGCCACGCCTGAAAAGAAACCCCGAGCTGGCCCTAAGTCTGACACCGAGTGCTACTATTGTAAGGGGACTGGCCATTGGAAGCGCAACTGCCCCAAGTATTTGGTGGACAAGAAGTCCGGTAAGGCAAACAAAGTTATATGTGATATACATGTTATTGATGTGTACTTGACTAGTACTCGCAGTAGCACCTGGGTATTTGATACGGGATCAGTTGCTAATATATGTAACTCGGTTCAAGGGCTACGGAACAAGCGACAACTAGCAAGGGATGAGGTCAGAATGCGGGTCGGCAATGGATCAAAAGTTGATGTGATCGCCGTCGGGACGCTACCTCTCCATTTTCCATCGGGATTAATTATAAACCTAAATAATTGTTATTTAGTGCTTGCACTGAGCATGAACATTGTATCTGGATCGTGTTTGATGCAAAGTGGTCATTCCTTTAAATCTGAAAACAATGGTTGTTCGATTTATAAGAATGATATATTTCATGGTCATGCACCTATGTTGAATGGTTTATTTTTGTTGGATCTCGATAGTAATATTACACACATTCATAATGTTAATGCTAAAAAGATTAAACTTCATGATGATATGTCTACATATATGTGGCACTGCCGTCTAGGTCATATTGGCGTTACACGCATGAAGAAACTCCATTCTGATGGACTTTTGGAATCACTTGATTTTGAATCATTTGATACATGTGAGCCATGCCTTATGGGCAAGATGACTAGAATGCCGTTTTCCGGTTCAATGGAACGGGCGACATATCTATTGGAAATCATACATACTGATGTGTGTGGACCAATGAGTGTGTCAGTGCGAGATGGATATCGTTATTTTGTTACTTTCACGGATGATTTGAGTAGATATGGGTATATCTATTTGATGAAACACAAGTCTGAAACTTTTGAAAAGTTCAAGGAATTTCAGAATGAAGTGGAAAATCATCGTAATAGAAAGATCAAATTTCTATGGTCTGACCGTGGAGGAGAGTATCTAAGTTACGAGTTTAGCACACACATGAAAGAGTGTGGAATAGTTTCACAACTCACGCCTGCCGGAACACCACAACGTAATGGTGTGTCGAAACTTCATAATCGTACCTTATTGGATATGGTTCAATCTATGATGTCTCTGACTGACTTGCCACTGTCATTTTGGGGTTATGCACTGGAAACAGCTGCATTCATTTTAAATCGGGCACCATCTAAATCTGTTGAAACGACACTGTATGAATTATGGTTTGGAAACAAACCTAAGTTGTCATTTCTTAAAGTTTGGGGATGCGATGTTTATGTGAAGAAAACTTCAACCAGATAAGCTCGAACCCAAAGCGGAAAAATGCGTCTTCATAGGATACCATAAGGAAACAATTGGGTATACCTTCTATCACAGATCCGAGGGCAAGGTTTTTGTTGCCAAGAATGGATCCTTTCTTGAGAAGGAGTTCCTCGCGAAAGGTGTGAGTAGTCGGAAGGTAGAACTCGAAGAGGTTATTGAACCTTCTCTTCATGGAATGGCGAGTGGCGCAGCACCGGAAGTTGTTTCGGAGTTGACTTCACCTGATGAAGAGAGAGCTAATGATAATGATCATGAAACTCCGAAAGAGGACACTACCAAACCTCGCAGGTCAAGCAGGACACGTACAGCTCCTGAACTGTACGGCAATCCTGTTGTGAATTTCATGGTTGATAAAATGGATGACCCTGCGACGTATGAAGAAGCGATGATGAGCCCGGATTCCAACAGATGGCTAGAAGCCATGAAATCCGAGATGGAATCCATGTACGAGAACAAAGTTTGGAACTTGGTGGACTTACCTCACGACCGAAAGGCTGTTGAGAATAAATGGATTTTCAAAAGAAAAACTGATGCTGATGGTAATGTGACCATTTATAAGGCTCGACTTATCGCAAAGGCGTTTCGACAAATTCAAGGAGTTGACTACGATGAGACATTCTCTCCTGTAGCGATGCTTAAGTCGGTTAGGATTATGTTAGCAATTGCTGCATATTTCGATTATGAAATATGGCAGATGGATGTCAAAACTGCGTTCCTTAATGGTAATATTGAAGAAGAGTTATATATGATACAACCTAAGGGTTTTGTCGATCCTAAGGATGCTAATAAGGTATGCAAACTTCAGCGATCCATCTATGGACTGAAGCAAGCATCCCGGAGTTGGAATCTCCGCTTTGATGAGGTGATCAAAGAGTTTGGATTTGTCCAAACTTATGGAGAGGCTTGTATTTACAAGAAAGTGAGTGGGAGCAATGTGGCATTTCTGATATTATATGTGGATGACATATTATTGATTAGAAATGATATAGATCTTTTAAACAGTGTTAAAAGTTATCTAAACAGCAAATTTTCGATGAAAGACCTTGGTGAAGCATCATATATATTAGGCATTAAAATCTATAGAGATAGATCAAGGCGCCTAATTGGGTTATCGCAGAGTACATACCTTGATAAGATATTAAAGAAGTTTAATATGGACGAAAGTAAGAAGGGGTTCTTACCTATGTTGCAAGGCAAGACATTGAGTAAGACTCAAAGTCCGGCTACGGCGGAAGAAAGAGAGATGATGGATAAGATCCCCTATGCCTCGGCCATAGGCTCTATTATGTATACCATGCTATGTACAAGACCAGATGTGGCACATGCTATTAGTTTGACTAGTAGGTACCAATCTGATCCAGGTTCGGAACACTGGATTGTGGTAAAGAACATCCTCAAGTACTTGAGAAGAACTAAGGATATGTTTCTTATATATGGTGGTGAAGAAGAGCTAGTCGCTAAGTGTTATGTCGATGCTAGCTTTGACACCGATCTGTATGACTCTAATTATCAATCCGAATACGTATTTCTCTTGAACAGAGCGGCAGTTAGTTGGGGGAGTTCCAAAAAACCTGTGGTGGCTGGATCAACGACGGAGGCAGAATATGTTGCTGCTTCAGAAGCGGCGCAGGAGGCGGTTTGGATGAAAGAGTTCATTACGGAACTAGGTGTGGTTCCCAGTGCGTTGGACCCAATGGTGATCTATTGTGACTATAATGGAGCCATAGCCAACGCAAAGGAACCGAGGTCTCACAAGAATTCCAAGCATATTAAGCGTCGGTTTCACTCCATCCGCGAGCATGTCAAGGATGGAGATATAAAGATTTGTAAATTACACATGGACCTAAATGTAGTAGATCCGTTGACTAAAGTTCTCCCTAGGGCAAAACATGATCAACACCAGAACTCCATGGGTGTTGGATTTATCACTATGTGAACTAGATTATTGTCTCTAGTGCAAGTGGGAGACTGAAGGAAATATGTCCTGAGAGGCAATAATAAAGTTGTTATTATATATTCCTTATATATGATAGATGTTTATTTTACATGCTGGAATTGTATTGATCGGAAACATCAATACATGTGTGTTTAATAAACAAAAAGGGTTCCTAGTTATGCCTCTCTTATAGACTAGCTTGTTGATTAACAAGATGATAAAGGTTTCCTGATCATGGACACTCGATGTTGTTAATAACAAGGTCACACCATTGGTGGAATGATGTGATGAACATTCATCCGAAGTATAACATTATGATCAAGTCATTATGTTTATATTGCTATAACATCATACGAAGTAATCTTTATCCTTAGACCATGAGATCATGTTAATTGCTAACATCGGAAGAGTATCTTGATAACATCAAACGTCACACCGTAACAGGGTGACTATAAAGATGGGTTCAGTACTACGAAGGTGTTATGTTGAGGCTCATGGATCAAGAGTGCAATTTGTCAATCCAGATGACGGATAGATATATTCTGGGCCCTCTCGGTGATATCACATTAAGATAGCTTGCAAGCAAGTGATGTGATCACTAGAATGTTATATCACGGGAACGAGAAAAGAGTGCATGTCGGTAACGAGATCAAACTAGGTATGGAGATACCGATGATCGAATCTCGGACATGTAATATATCAAGAGACAAAGGGATTTAGTTACAAACATTAAAGGTTCTCACGATCACAGAAGTCATCGTTGAATGTGTAGGAGTCAGTACGGATCTCCAGGTCCCGCTGCTGATTATTGATCGGAGAAGGGTCTCGATCATGTCTGCATTATTTGCGAACCGTAGGGTGGTACACTTAAGAGTTACCGGACACCATTTTGGAGCACATATGTTTCAGACGAAAGAATTGCAAAGCGCAGGAATTGTTTCAATAGAAACCAGAAATTGTTTCAGGTGAAATTGCAGAAAGTGGTTCTGCATGTGATATTGAAATATTGCAAGGGGCTATATGTGAATGTTTGTTAATTAAAGTAATTAAAAAAATTCTGAATAAATTTAATAAAAAGAGTTTTATTAAATGAGAGAGCATTAAATTTAGAGAAATTTAATGCATTTAAAGTGGAGACTTTAAAAGGGAATGTGAAGAGGCATTTTAATGTCGAGGGGTTACCACCACATGAATGGGGGAGGTGAGGGGTCACCCCCCCCATGCGCCGGCCAGGGAGAGAGGGGGCACCCCCCTCCTCCTATAAAAGGCCACCCATTCCCTCCTTCATCCACACACCTCCTTGTGAAGGATCTCTCTCCCCCTCTAGAATTATTCCCCCATGGTCTCCAATTAGCGAGATACATGTTTCCGGTGGCATTTCGTCTGGAAGGAGTTGCTGCTTCCGCTGGATCGCTGGAGCGAGGAGGTGGAGGTTGTCCGGTGGCTTGAACGTGTGTGCGAGTGCAGATGCGCTGCTGAGTTGCGGCGCTCGGACATCCTCACAATCTTGAGATCGGCAAGTGTACGACTACATCAACCACGAGTTCCTACTCGTTAACAAAACTCGTTGTCTTCGAGGGTAAGTTCTCGTTGGATGTATGTCCACCCGTTGCTTTGTACCTAGTAGATAGATCTTGGCGTGTAGTTCACACCGTAGGAAATTTTTAGTTTTCTATGCTGCGGACCCAACACCGCTGTCATCTCCATCCCTAGATCGGGAGGGATCTGAAGCTCTTCTTGGCACCCTGCCGGAGAGGGGAATTCACCCTGGAGGCTTTCTTCATCACCATGCAAGCCTCCGGTGTGATGCGTGAGTAGTTCATCCTTGGACTACGGATCCATGTAGTAGCTAGATGGCTAGTTTCTCCTCCTTTGTGCTTTCATGTTTAGATCTTGTGAGCTCCGTTCATGATCAAGATTATCTATTTGTAATTCATACATGTTGTGTTTGCGGGGATCCGATGGATGCTGAGATGCTATTTCAGATTGATTATTGATTCTATCATGTCTTTGTTATTTGAGATCTTGCATGCTTTCCGTTGTTAGTAGCTATCTTGGCCAAGTAGATGCTAGCAACTCCAAGAGTTAGTATTTATGCTCGATAGTGGGTTCATGCCTCTGGTAATCTGGGGAAGTGACAGAAATCTCTAAGGTACTAGATGTGCTGTTGCTACTAGGGAGAAAACAACAATCCTTTGTTCATAGAACAATTGTATTGTTTACTTTACACGTAGTTCGTAAAGCAATAATCTGTTGCTTGCAACTTAATACTGGAGGGGGTTCGGATGATAACCTGAAGGTGCATTATTAGTCATAGATGCAGTTGGATGGCGGTCTATGTATTATGTTGTAATGCCCAATCAAGTCTCAGAGGAGTCAAGATGATTAGTATATGCATGTATTGCTTTCTCGGTGTTTGTCAATTGCCCCGCTGTAATTTGTTCACCCAGCATGTTATCTATTTAAGGAGAGGCACCTCTAGTGAACTATGGATCCCGGTCCTTTTACTTTACATACAATCTGCAATCTTTTACTGCTTTGTGTTTACTTTCCGCAAACTTTTACTTCTTTCCATTCGATACGTTTAATCCTTTGTTTTCCGCAAAACACGGTGAGATTGATAACCTCATCGCAAGTTGGGGACAAAGTTTTGTGGTTGTGTTGTGCGGGTCTCCACGTTGCTACTAGCACCGGTAGTGCGCCCTGCCAAAGCTCAGCTAGTAACACCTTTGGGGTGTTTCCTTGCTCCTACTGGTTCGATTAAACCTTGGTCTCATAACTAAGGGAAAACTCGCTGCTGTGCTCATCATACCTTCCTCTTGGGGTTCCCAACGGGCTCTATATCAACCACGAGCTAGCAATAGCCAGCATTCACCATCTCCGAATTTCCATCATTGTATCTATCTTGCTCCGGTGGATCTGCCCTTTGTTGCATACCTTGGCCGGCACTGCGCTCTTGTCGTGGCATATTCCGCTGCTGCGGTTGACCTGCACCTTCCGCATTACGCTGTCCGGCATTGCCGTTTATAGCATTCCTTTGACCGGCATTGCCTTGGTTGCGGTTACCTCGGCCCGCTTCACCTTGGCTCACACTCCTTCGATCCTCATTTCTTTGCACTTCTTTTCCTTTCCCTGCCCTTGCCGGGTCATATGGGACTATCTGGTTATTCCTCCTGGCCGAAGTTACTACCTCTTCTCTCCTAGGACCACCATGAGGAGACGATGCGGCTCCAGCGGATTTTTCTGGGTTACCCACCGCCGAATGAACGATCTTGGAGGCCCCAGCTCTCTCCGGGTTAGCCCTGAGCAATTGCTCGTTCTGCCTGTTCGCGATCTGAACCAACTCGTTAACCCTATCTTGCTGTCTTTGGCGGGCTTCACCCGTTACACCTTTCTAACTCGGATGCGGCTGCATCTGCTGCCCTGAGGTTCTTTGCCGGGGTACTGTACTTCGGCAGACCCACGGACAGACAGTTCTCTGATTCCTCAATCCTAGTATCACCCTCTCTGTTCATTTCACTCATGAGATTTCTCCCCTTCACTTTTACAGCATCTACTTTATTTGCCTTTGCGTACTCACGCAGTGTCATGTTCAACGACTGCTGAGCCCTGGCTATCTTTTTCGCACCCTCTAGTATTTTCTGCCTAGTTTCCTCTAGCTCGGCATGTGCCTGAGCCGGATCTACTGCTACTTCTACTGGATTGGCCAAGCTATCCATCGCCTGCTGCAGTACATTCTCAGGCCTCTCTAGTGGTGGACCTCTAATTTTCCTCGGTGCCTTAGGTGTTACCTCCGGATCTGGTGCCGGATCTTTGCTCGCGCCTGCAGCTGGCGCAGTCATCATCACTTCTGCACGGTCCGGGGAGAGAGTGATACGCGCCCCGTGAACCACGCTAAGGGATGGCTCGCCTCCTTCCACGACGTGCCGTGGATGAACGCACGACACATCGACAGCAACGTAGACCTTGTGCGCGCCGAGCTTGACGAAGAGGTCGTTGCGCGGAAGAGGACGCGTGCCGAAGCAGCCAGCGTTGTCGCTGACGAAATCCAGCGCTGAACGAGGTCGGAGACGATGCGCTCGCCGGTGCCGATGAGGTTTCCCGTCCGGATCTTCACCCCTGCTAGCGCCGCTAGCCCCACGGTGGGCGCCAACTGTCGTGGTGGTGTCACGGCAGATGACATGTATAGGCTAAATGTGGGGACTAAATGCACTAGGGGAATCCAGGGAGGGATGGTGTGGTGATTCCACACACAGAAGCTTTGTATTTGATTCTCCTTCACAGGTTACAGATGCTCCTAGAGCTGTATTGGGGAGAGGAGGAAGAAAGAACTCTCTTACTCTCGCCACTAGCTAGCCCTCAGAGCAATCTCCCAGAAATCAACCAGTCAAGAATCAACCCCCTCTACCGAAGCCCTAGTCCTCCTTATATGGGGGTGGCTAGGTCTCCACTTAGGGCATACGCTCCTCCCAAAATAGTAAGCCGACCGGGTTACTTTTCCCCCCGCGTCACCCATGCAGAGGCTACGTGAGCCTCTGCGGCGCATGCGTCACCCGACATTGGCTTCGTCACCTTTGTTGGCCATGCCTCGGTGGTCCGGCCTCTGTTCGCTTCGCTCACGCTCCGCGTACAGCAGCCACCTTTTGACCAGCGAGATACCTTCCTTCTCTTGCAAGCTTGATATAATCCGGATCCTGCATAGTTGATCCGGACATACCTTTTCCTGCATACAAGTTAGATATATCTTACCGACTTACGGCTTAAGTCGATTGAGACCATGTAAGGTGGACGTCCCTGGTCCAGGTTACTCCGTGATTCGGCCTGCCTTGAGGTGACTCGGCCAGCACTTGCTTTGACCTCGCCGTACCTCGGCTAACTCAGCATTTATACCCTGACGTGACCCTATCCGGGGTATCCCCCAACAGATATGGTCTAAACAAACCTAAACCAAGAAAAAGGTACATTGGTCAACCCTCATTGGAGGTCGGTCAAAGGGGTACAAATGTGGCGGGAAAGAAATAGCCAAATTTAAGAAAATGGTCTTTGCCGTGTGGGAATGGAAAAAACGCACGGCAAAGAACTTTGCCGTGTGAAAAGTGGAAAAGCACACGGCAAAGCCTTATTCTGGCGGGAGACTCCCCGCGCTAGAAAATTGCGGAAGTTGAAAAAATACATTAGCGGGAAAAATGCGCGTGTTAGAAAAATTGAGACAAAAATTATATTTTGCCGTGTGTTACGTCATGGCACACGGCAAAGGCTCGCCATCACGAAGGCCCGTTAGGTGTATATTTTTGGGACTTTGCCCTGTGGCTTCTTTTTCGTGTGCTTTCTTGGGTCTTTGCCGTGTGTCTTTTTTTGCCGTGTGTTTTTCTTGTGTTTTACCATGTGGTTTTATTTCGCCGTGTGTTATTCTGTGGCGCACAGTATTGTCGTCCTTTGCCGTACGGTTTCACGCAGAACGCACGGCAAATCCGGAGTTGCATGGCAAAGCCACATTTTCCCGTAGTGAAATAAAAATGTTTTTACGAGGCCACAGTCTGTCTACTTTACACAGACGGTTATGGTAGATAGTATAAATTGTATCTGTGCTGGTAGTAAGGATTTGATACCATCCTATGTACATGCTTTGGTAATTGAGAATGGGCCAACAAGGGACACTACTTCTATACATGTGCTAAAGGCTCTCTTATATTTACGTGATGACTATATTGTACAAGGGACACTATTTCTATACACAGTGATTCTAAATGAACAGAAGGGAAATCAAGTTTTTGCCTATATTGTAACAAAGACCAAGAGCCAATTAAGGAGTATAACCAGCAGAAAGCCCCATATGCATTGCACATAAGAATTAATATTGAAATAAGCGATAAATTTTCGAGTCAGATCTCCGAGGGTTCTCTTGGACCCCATTCAGCTGGCCCTTCAGCTGAAGCGATCTGGAGGAAGAACCTCAAATATATAGAAAAGAGTCAATATTGAGCTTTGATGCAGATCTATACCAGGGTCATGTACTTATACATGAGGTGCTTCAGAGCTGTTGTCTTTGCCTGCAGGTTCTGCACATGATTCTAGGAGACACGAAATAGAGGCAACCAAATCTTAGAATACGATTATTTCCTGTCTAGCCCGAAAATATCGAAAAGTAACGCTACCATAGATGTATGAACTTTACCTTTAGGTCGCCTATGCGCTTGAAATAGACCATGACGAGAAGGATACACTTTGTTGTGCTCACAGAGGACGAACTTGAGGAAGCGGCCGCGGCTGACGCCTGTGCTTTCTACGCGATCTAGTTCTCCCATCATCTCGGTGCTCCTCCATCGATCCTCTACCCACTCGTGCCACCGTCGTGGTGAAGGGCGGCTCACCAGGGTGTCGCGTGAGTTTAAGGGGGAGGAAGGAGGCGAACGATTCGTGGATAGAGAGGGGCATCCACGCCAACTGGGCTTTGTACGGGCCAAATCAACCAGATGCAACGGATTTGTTGTCCGGAGTAGCGTCCCCAAGGGACATCCAGCCCACGCAGGACGGAAGGAGTAACTTGATATTTGTTAATAAAATAAAAAACAGACGGTTCCGACGGACAAACTCGTTGAGGTCTGAGATTGCTCCGTTTTGTTCCAGTTTTAATGTCCCTAATACCATCCTCTGTACATGCTCTGGTAATTGAGAATGGGCCAACAAGCAGCAGTAAGCTCTGCTGACCGATGAACTTGACAGTAGTAAATCGCTCAGAACTAAGGGCTTGTTTTGATCTATAGGACTGCAAGGTGACACTCCCTGATGCCTGTTCTGAACATGAACGCTCAAATATGTGGTTCCTATGCTCGTGCAGATGGTCTGGTCCAATGCTTGTGGCGGTTTCGTCGTCGTCTTTCATGTGGATGCTTTTTATTTACACATGTCTTGTGCTGTTTTGTCGGCTCTAGTTTAGGCTGCTTTTGGCCGTGTCGGTGGTGTTTTCAGGTTGTTCTTTTTCTATCGACGTGTGCCTCTATGGCGTTGTGTGGGTTCATGTCTTCTTTGGTGTTGTACCACCTTCTTCTTAATTTAAATGAATATACACATGCAACTCTCTTGCATGGTTCGAAAAAAATGTGTCTGAATTTAGATCGGTACGGAACCCCGTTCGGGTTTCGCACAAAATAAAATGTCAGGCCTGCTTAATTAGGAGTCGTTTACCACACACGCACACGTGTTGCACTAGAGAGCGCATGCACAGTTGATTGACCGGGCGGAAGCAGATCGGCGCCGGCGGCTGGCTGGCTGGCTCAGCTGTTGCTCCCTAGGTACGTGTATCCGTCGGGAACCGTCTCCTTCTTTGATTCCTTGCTACTCCATAAGAGGCATGCTCTCCTCCGACTCGGACTCCTGAATCCGGTTTGATCCTCAACCAGATTCCCGTGCAACAAAGATCTACATATACTCCTACATACAGATCGAGGCGTTGTCTCAACATAAATATACGGGCGCCTGAGTATCACCTGAGTCCTAGCGGCTCATCGACGATGATGGATACCATGGATCTCGGATCGTCGATGACGATGGATAACCGGTGGAAGAAGAGTGTGGATAATGCGGGGGAGAAGAAGAGGAGGAAGAAGAAGACCTTCTTGCTGCCGGAAGACCAGATGGACTACTACCTCTCTTACGAGGCGAGGCCCTCGTCGACCGGGAGCCTGCGGAGGGCGCCCGGCTGGAGAAGATGAGGCAGAAGGTCATCGTGGAGCTGGACAGGATGAGGCGGGAGTACAAGGCCACCGGCCGCATCACGTACGAGCTGAAAGTAACCGACGATGAGCAAGAGGAGGACAAGCAGGTTGAGGTGGAGAAGGAAGTGGAGGTGGAGCAGGATGCAGCAGCACCAGTTCATCCCCCCGGTTATTGTAGTAGGTAGATCATCCCGACGAAGGTTTCGCCAGGGGATCGTCGGGCTCATAGTTGCCATGTTTCCGGATCAGTGGGAACGAGGGACGGGAACGGGGGACGGGGAACGCTGGGTGGTGAAAACACGAAACAGCCGGGGTATACATCTCTCGACTGAACCGATCGATAGCGGGGACACGATCCAGTTTGTTCGGAGTCGCTGAATCCGGGACAATAGACTGGGATGACTATATTCTCGGGCTTGTTCCTGGTGGATTCAATTGTAAAACAAACTTTGCACTATGTTTGGATCGGTATATGGGCCGTATGGTGTTAGCTCCGATTGGATCAGTACGGGCCTTGGTTTCCACGTTGGCCAACAGAGAAATGCATCAGCTGACTCGATCCTTATTAACGTTCCAGCCGCCAAACTCCCGATTCACGTTCCGGCCATCGAATCGCACCGTACCGCACGTTCGTTCCCGACTCCGAATCCGGGTCTACGAATCCGGATCGAGGGACGAGGCATCGTACCCCGTTTCCGGCTACTATCGGGCTAGCAGGAGGCGACTATGCGTAGAGAATTAGCTACTTGTCGTCGCTCCTCGACTGTGTTGCTAGTTGCTACTGTCATGTGCTTCTTTGATCATTATGCACTTCTTGTGTCAAAACTGTAGACTAAATTATAGTCCATCTACTCTAGTGCTTTTTTCCTTGTTATTAAACAAATTAGTGTCCAGATTTTGTTAAAGATGTTTTTGGGTTAGTTAATTATATTTCCTATGGTTGCTAAGGTTTTGTTAAGTCTTGGTCAATTCTATATCTATACCTAATCGGGATTGCTATTTCTCAGGCGCCTGAGATAGCTATTTCTCAGTCGTGTGTCCTTGCTGTAGGATTTACTTTATGATTCACGCTGGTTTTTGTAATGTGTGGGTTGTGTCTTTTACGTATCTGTAGTATCTGTAGCGGGAAACTAGAAGTCGGCCGATTTTATGTCTTTTCTGGGCCCGGAAGCTGAAGTGGAAGTGCACAGACTAGCTAGAAATTACTATGTGCTGCCCGTGTCGAATGAGTTTGTACGTTTGTGGGTCGGCAGCCCGTCTTTTTGTACTTTCTGTTTTTCTTTTTTTTTCCTATTGTTATTTTTGATAATCCATTTTTATGTTTTTCGATTTTTTGTTCATGTTCATGATTTTTCAAACAATTCAAATTTTCTTTTTGAAATTTTTTATTTTTTCGTTCATGATTTTTTAAAACTGTTTATTAACTTTTAAAAAAATTGTTCGTTTGTTTTTCAATTTTTTGTTTATTTTTTTTAGATTTTTGATCATAACTTTTCTTGACCTCGTAGATTCTGCCCAGTTGTGTAATTAGTGTAAATGTTTCAAAATTGAACAAGTGCTTTGTTTATGAGATAGCATCTGACAAACAATTTGTTGTTACTTCAGTTCATATCATGTCACCCATAGAACTAATACAGTGTTCAGAAACACATGATCAGGGGCGGTGTCATGCAAAACTACATTGATTTTTTTTTTGGGTTAGCCTTCAAAATTAAATGTAGTTTTTGCATCTTTTTTATGAACATGTTTTTGCATCCTTAAAATAGTGTTTTTTCCTTGAAAATCAATTTAGTTGTGAACATGTTTTTTACTGACGTTGAACTTGTTTTTGTAAGTATGACGTGACTGAACCTTCGATTTATTACAACTCAATTTTTGTAATTCACAATTCTTTTTGCAACCCGTTTTTTTATTCATTTTTTGGACCATAGTTGCAAATATATCGAGACCTAAAATACTTCAAAAAAAGGAGTTGGATTTGAGTCATTTGCAACTTCCTTGTATCTGAGAACCTACCGAGCCAGCCGCAAGTATGTTGTGATTGAACCCTAGTTGCAACTATGTCGCGACTACATGGATTTGAGTCATTTGCAACTTGCTTGTAACCCAGAACCTACCGAGCCAGTCGCAAGTATGTTGTGATTCAACCCTAAACCCTAGTTGTAACTATGTTGTGACTGAATATAATTGGATTTGAGTCATTTGCAACTTGCTTGTAACCGAGAACCTACTGAGCCAGTTGCAAGTATGTTTATGATTCAACCCTAGTTGCAACTATGTGCGACTGAATATACATGGATTTGAGTCATTTGAAATATGCTTGTAACTGAGAACCTACCGAGCTAGTCGCAAATTTGATTCAACCCTAAACCCTAGTTGCAACTATGTCGCGACTGAATGTATTTTTCGATTTGAGTTATTTGTAACTTTCTTGTAACCAAGAAACTAGCGAGCCAGTCGCAAGTATGTTGGCATTCAATCCTTAACCCTAGTTGCAACTATGTCGCGACTGAATGTACTTGGATTTGAGTTATTTCCAACTTGCTTGTAACCGAGAACCTACCGAGTTGTCGCAAGTGTGTTGTGATTCAACCATAAACCCTAGTTGCAACTATGTCGTGACTAAATGTACTTGAGATTTGAGTTGCAACTTGTTTGTAACCGAGAACCTACCAATCCAGTCACAAGTATGTTTGTGATTCAACCCTAAACTCTAGTTGCAACTATGTCGCGAGCGAATGTACTTAGATTTGTGTCATTTGCAACTTTCTTGTAATCGAGAACCTACCGAGCCAGTCGCAAGTACGTTGTGATTCAACCCTAAACCCTAGTTACAACTATGTCGCGGCCGAATGTACGAGGATTTGGGTCATATGCAACTTTCTTTTAACCGAGAACCTGGCGAGCTAGTCGTAAGTATGTTGTGATTCAACCCTAAACCCTAGTTGCAACTATGTTGCGACTGAATGTACTCGGATTTGAGTCATTTGCAACTTGCTTGTAACCGAGAACCTACCGAGCCAGTCGTAAGTATGTTTGTGATTCAACCCTAGTTGTAACTATGTCGCAAGTATGTTGTGATTCAACCCTATTGAGCAGTCGCAAGTTTTATTCAACCCTACACCCTAGTTGCAACTATGTCGTGGCTGAATGTATTTTGGATTTGAGTAATTTGTAACTTCCTTATAAGCAAGCCATTCGCAAGTATGTTGCGATTCAACCCTAAACCCTATTTGCAACTATGTCACGACTCAATGTACATGGATTTGAGTCGCAACTTGTTTGTAGCCGAGAACCTACTGAGCCAGTCGCAAGTATGTTTGTGATTCAACCCTTAACCCTTTTGCAACTATGTCACTATTGAATGTTCTTGGATTTGTGTCATTTGCAAACTTGCTTGTAACTCTCAACCTACCAAGCCGGTCACAAGTATGTTGTGATTCAACCCTAAACCCTAGTTGCAACTATGTCACGACTGGATGTATTTTGGATTTGAGTCATTTGCAAATTTCTTGTAACCGAGAACCTACCGAGCCAGTCGCAAGTATGTTTGTGATTTAACCCTGAACCCTAGTTGCAACTATGCCGCGACTGAATATATTTTGGATTTGAGTCATTTGCAACTTGCTTGTAACCAATAATCCACCGAGCAGTCCCAAGTATGTTGTGATTCAACCCTAAAACCTAGTTGCAACTATGACACGACCGAATGTACTTGGATTTGAGTCATTTGCAACTTGCTCGTAACCCAGAACCTACCGAGCCAGTCACAAGTATGTTGTGATTCAACCATAAATGCTAGTTGCAACTATGTCGCGACTGAATGTATTTGGGATTTGAGTTGCAACTTGTTTGCAACCGAGAACCTACCGAGCTAGTCGCACGTATGTTTGTGATTCAACCCTAAATCCTAGTTGCAACTATGTCGCGACCGAATATACTTGGATTTGAGTCATTTGCAACTTGCTTGTAACCGAGAACCCACCGAGCCAGTCGCAAGTATGTTGTGATTCAACCCTAAACCCTAGTTGCAACTATGCCGCGATCGAATGTACTACGATTTGGGTCATTTGCAACTTGCCCCCGTTGAATGAGGCTAGTTGCAACTTGGTTGCAACTATTTGTTTTTTTCGATTGCAAGGAGGTTGCAACTGGAAAAAATGTTTCCAGTTGTTGCAATTTCGTCACAATTAGTGTCGGCGGGTAGTTGCAAGTAGGTTGCAATTGAGTTTTTCAGTTGCAAATAGATTGCAACTAAGAATCTATGCTGCACACCACTGGATTTTCGCCATGATTCTTCCGGAGGTCTCAGCTATGAACTCGGTAGCTCAAACAGAATATTTTTCGGACATGAGATTATTTTTGGAAATTTTTCGTTGTATAAAGAGATGCGCGTGCAAAAGTATAACAGTTCATGTATATTGATTGAGCTGAAGCTGAACTAGCACGTCTTAGCTATGGGCTATAGAGAGAATGTTAATTATCAAATGAATGGTCGATGTGCTCTCGTGGCCGAACATTGAGTAGTACCTCTTACGGCCCAACGGAAGCTTGTTTAATTGTTAAGTTGTTGTTATTTTCAAAACAGACCGCACTCGTACGTGGTTACCTTAGCTAATTGATCGGCAGTAAAAAAGATAGCTATGGAGTTATTTCTCAGGCGCCTGTGACGTAGGCGTGTCCATACCTAATAATAAAGGAAGGGGGTTGTTTGTTAGTCCAAAAAATTTAGACTAGTTTACCATTCCACCAAACCACATATTACCATATATGCCACCGGTAAGTGATCAATGCCGACTCGGCCCAAACGAGCGGTCGTGCGCTTCTCGACGAGACTCGACACGATGGTTCGTTTTCCTATTCATATGGTATACGTCTAGGTGTGCAACTCGTCCGTCTCCTACACTTTGCATGGTGACTTTTATGTAGAGCAGACTCACTACAGGAAATAGTCACTACGTTGACGGAGGCCGTTGTCTCATGCCCATAAGCCGTCGGCGTAAACTTGCGTTAGCACAGCACGTCCGGCCGTCGGCATACAGGTCCCTATCGGAATTGGCCCGGCCGTCGACGTAGTCCACGCGGGCCCACTACAAAGATACCGTGCGAATATATTTGTTTTTAATGGTATCTCCATCTTCTGAATTTTATTATTGTCATCAACTGAAATATCTGGTTGTATCAATGTTCTATACATGGAGTCAACTAAAAAATTACCATTCTCTAGTAATTTCCATTTTAACTCATCGGAACCTTCCGACAACTGTACCGTGGACAATCTTAATAACAGATTATTCCAAGATATCAATCCAGGTCCGATGAGATCTCTCCTGAAAGACACGTTCGGAGGATTCGATTCTATTACTGCGAAAAGTTTATTCCCTTTATGTCTAACAATATTATATAGAGCTAGATATTGCTCTCGTAGTTTAGTGTGACCAAGCCACCTATCTTCCCAGAAGCGTATCTGAATTCCATCATTGATATTAAAAGCATCAAAACGGAAAAAATGATTTTTGGACGCCATAAGTCCAGTCCAAAAGTGTAAATCACTAGGTTTTCATACCATTTGAGACACAGCTTTTGAGCCAACGTATTTTCTCCACAAAATGGTTTGCCAAACACCTTCTGTGAGTAGCTTAAACACCCATTTACCGAGAAAAGCAGTATTCTTAACTTGCAAATCATGTATTCCAAGTCCACCTTGATTTTTTGGTCGGCAAACCACGTTCCATTTGGCTAGTCGGTATTTCTTTTTTTCGCTATCTCCTTTCGAAAAAAATCTTGATCAGAAATAATCCAATCTATTCAAGACACCTTTCGACAACTACAAAAACGAGATCATATACAATACGAGTACAAGTCTTCTTCCAAGAGATAGAATTTACCTTTCCAACTACTAAGCAGCAACTAGTTAATTATCCAGTTACATAGCGTCCTAATTACTAACTAACTGATCCAGTAAAAGTTGTAAAAATACATAACAGAAAGATCGTTGACGCCGCAAAATTTCGATCGTCTGCCCGCAGACTAGCTAGGCTCGTTCGTAGACACATCGCAAATGGAATGTTCCAAGCGACCGTAACAAATAAATCGCACACGGTTACTAGACCAGAACCGTTTGCTTAGAGGTGAAGCATCCCCACGGTTACTTTCCTTTTAATCGTGTGCCTACTATTTGCGACATTTTTTTATGTTTTAACATTTTTTCTCTTTCCTTTCTTAGACGATGAGTGAGAAATCATAGTGTTCTTTTTTAATTCCATAAGACGCATGTGTAGCCTCTTTTTCCTCGTTCTCCGCGTGCTATGAGTTGGGGACGATGCAGCTTCCCAGAAGCGCGTCACAAAGCCCCACGCATCCACGTCCTCTTGGCACACACCATTTATACGGTAGACACCCTTTGATTTGGCTCGCAGCAAGAAAATCGCTTGCCTTTCTTGTGTTTGTCAGTGTTCGTCGGCGCAGGACCGTCCTGTTGAGCATGCCTCTCCTGTGGCGAAGGAGGAGCGAGCATCTCTGGTTCGGGAGGAGGAGCACCATGTCCCATCGTTGGACCCGGACGGAGGCTCCTCCCCCTCGTACTCAACCGGTTGGTCCTCCTCGGACGATGACTACGAAATCAATTTAGAGGACGACAAGGCCGCTGTCTAGAATCAAATCATCTACATCTCCTCCTCCGACAAGAAGTTGTACTTGTAGAAACTATGCATATATTTGCAGCTTTACTTTATTGCCCACAATTCGTCGTATGAAAACTGTCGATGATGCTTATCTATATCGCCCACGATTATTGGTGGACATGCTGTTTGGGGTTGTTTTAACCGCACATGATACTCGCACGATAAACAGCCTCAGGTTTTACCCATGATATTTCCCTAAAATATTGTTTGCGATGTCTCGACTACCCTACAAAGAAGTGAATGGATCTAAAACAACACCACTTGCCCATGTCTCTTCTTATTGCCACTATCGTCATCTTCTCTTCTCTGGTCAATGGGAGACAAACTGAAGAAGCAACACCATCCCTCTATGGACAGCGGATCGACTACGTGACACTGCAGATTGGCAGGACAAGGTTAACATTATTGCTTTCTTTTCTGGTGGCACTAGATCGTCTTTTGTGCAAAATAGCCATCAATATTTTCATGGGTTTCGAGGATATTTGTATCCAGGTGTAGATGAAGCTAGATTTCCCACAAATCCGGAATATCTTTACCCGGTTATTCAAATGTTACTAGGATTTTCATTGTTCAAATGTTAATCCGCAATATTTGTACCCGATATTTTTCTAGTAATAGGGTTTTATTGTTCAAATGTTAGTAGGATTTTCCTTGTTTCATTTATGATAATGTAGGGTAAATGGGCAAGGAGGGTGATTATTATATCAACATTACGAGTGGCAATGATGCCGACAATGAGCGTCCTGTTGAGCGCAGAATCTTCAAAAAAATGCAACATAGTTTATCGATGAATATCATCCTTTGTTCACTTACATACAAGCTGAATTATGTTGTACTTAGTACATATATTCTTTATGCTTGTGTATATAGGTCATTATTTTGGATGTGAGAAAAGTTTGAGCGTCATTGTGTATGGGACAATGGCATAGAGATGACTAGTTCACAATACAATGAGCTTAGAAGACACGTGCGTGAAGGTGTTCCTTTCATTCCTTTGTATGTTTGTCGTAAGACAAAGTCAAATTTCTTCATTGGAAGCAGTAAGATGGTAAGTAATTAGCTAGTCATATGGTTAGTGGTACATCCTATTGACAATGCTGATATAAACTACTCCCTCCGTCCAGAAATAACTGAGTTGGTTTTTTCTAGATTCGAATGTATTTAGACGTATTTTAGTGTATAGATACATTTGAATCTAGACAAACACAAGTCAGTTATTTATGGACAGAGGAAGTAATATATTCATCATTTTATTTGTGTTCTAGTACTTCTCAATTAGCTACATAAGGAGCTACCTCCTAGACTTTGGCATTGAAGAAGAAGGAGGATTGTCAATGGACACATCGTGCCCTCCATAGAGACCGAGAAGTATGTTTCGCTGCAGAAGGACAAGACTATGGATATGGGCATCATAACCACTAGTTGAGCTAATGTTGTGGACGTCTTTAAATTGAAGGAGGGAACAATCTGCATCTTCGACTTCAATGTTTAAAATGATGTCGTTATCCTACTTATAGCCCATCTGTAATGTGCATGGGTTAATGTGTTAAGATATGCAATTGTTTGTCTATGTTAAACGACTTTGTATTTTGTTCATGTGATGAAGTGATGATCGATGTTGCTATCAATACATCTGTTTATGGTTTCTCGTGATTGGTGATATATGTGTGACCATAGACATTGTTGGTGTTTGTTTTGGTTGTGAATCCACATCATTGGCTAACATGTATCAAACACGGTGTTCCCCATAAACCATGTGTTGAAGCCCATGATTTTTTCTGGATAATTGTGTGCTAGATTCACAAACAGTTCATGTAAAGGAAAACGTGTGCGATGTGTAAGGCCTGTCTATGCCTATTTGGTGAAACCCTGCCTTTATAAAAAGAGACCATGTATAGAGAATAGGACAACACTCCCCATCACAGCTTCCACTTCCTCTTTTGTGCTTATCTTAATCCAGGAAGCACACCTGGTCAGAGCTACATCAGCAAGGCGATGTATCAGCTATTCTCCGACAATTCTTTGGTGCTATGTTCATCCATGTCGGTGATGCGATGCAGCTGCGTCATCACATCTTCTTCATCCATGCGGAATGGTATGGTTGGCCTCTCGACCTACTGCGCACAGTGGAACATGTCAATGGCACTGCAACTATTCCCTACCAAAGGTTATCAAATCCTTCGCATGCACTAGTTAGTCTATTTTAATTCCTTCAAATGCATGGTCAATTTGTTTAAAAAAATTGTTAGTGTGGTTGTGTACTTTAGATCTATATATGCATTAGGCTAACTTTGTGTTAATCTTTTTTAATTCCTTCAAGTGCACGGTGGATTTGTTAAATTAATTTGTTATTAGTGTGGTTGTGTATTTTAGATCTACATATGCACTAGACCTACCTTGTGTTTGTATTTTTTTTTAATTCCTTCAAATGCACGATGGATTTTTTAAAATTGCTTTGATATTAGTGTGGTTGTATCTTTTACATATATACATATGCATTAGACCGACCTTGTGTTGGTCTTTTTTAATTCCTTCAAATGCACGGTGGCTTTGTTAAATTACTTTGTTGTTAGTGTAGTTGTTTACTTTAAATGCATGTTAAATCTGTATAACCATCTATATTATTATGTTTTCAATATATTTGTTGAATAGGGATATTATTTTAATAACACTGCATAGCACAAAGACAAGGGCTTGCCAATGTTTAGCAAGCTTAAAACAACATGGCTGTAAAAAAATAAGGAGGTTCACCTTCCTTTGCCTTCTCCCATGACATCCGTAGCCCCAAACAACATGGTATTTCAGTTTACTAACCCAATATTCTTTCTATGTGTTTGCATTTGCTACATTGAAGAACACATGTTGTACTATATTTATAGATTGTTTGAGCAATGAGCGGAAGTACCAATCCTGCAACGCGTGACATCTACCCTAGTTGGAGAAGCGATATCGTGACAGGAGTGTTGCAGCTACAGCGTGGTGTACGTCGATGGTGTCCCAAGTAAAAAATGGAGAAATCTTTCCATTTTTATCCTTGGAAGGTGCATCATTGTCACGAAGAAAAAGACGTAACCAAGAAAAGCTATAGTTTTTTTTCTTTTTATGTATCATTCTCATTTGTATAGCTACCAAATGAAGCTATGTCACAATTGTATGTAAACATATGATGTATACGATGTGTAATCAAATACAATTGAGGATTTAGTATTGTATTTTCATACATCTAATAGCATCATGGGCTAGAGTCGGTTCAAAGTAAAAACATTTGGAATGTCTGGAATAAGCATACAGATGGGTTCAAAAATATCATTTGCGAATTGACATGAACACATACAATGACCCAACAAAATACGTTGCAATCGCTTGAAAACACAGACAGTCAAGTAGGAATAAGTGTTTGCGATGTTCCAAAATTTCGTAGGGTTGGAACTGGGTAACCGCATGGCCGTTCGCACATGGATATATAAACCGTATGCGTAGTAGAGGCCCATCACACATCCATCGATAGCAACGGTCAGGAAGGCCGTGCGCGATGGGCCATTTCCACCGTGTGTGAAGTCCTGTTTTGTACTAATGTTTACAGTATACAGTTTGCAGTATGGTAAATAAACCTCTAATTGTAGAAGAAAATGTCACCCAAGCAAAAATTACCCATTGTTAACTTGTACTATGTACTGGTCATACAAATGGAGAAGTTTCACTGTGATATATCAGAATCAGAAATCATGCCTAAAAAAATTATAGCCCGATAAGAAATAGCATGTTTCAACATGGCCATATGGAACACTAATCTGAAAAAAGGAATGGGTGTTATAGTTTTGTGAATGTGATTTCTCGTTTTTCACTTAAGAGATAGTTTAGAAAACAGTGACGCAGAAGAATGATGGTCCATGCCAAAACATCAAATACCTCAAAAAATTGCACCAATGGGATCTACAATTATGACACTACAAAGAGAACAAAAGGTTCAAAAGCGTTATTACAATTATCACCACTTTTTGCCAACAAACGTTAACAAAAGTAACCATGTCATAAAGTGGTATGCATGCTTGCCATAGTCTGACACTTGAGTATATATCTAGCAAACGGTAGTGACAGCCATCGACGCTATCAAATGGATTTCTTCTTTTGACCAAGACTAGGGTGGGAAAGTGCCTGACCCATTTTCGATTACTCCCTCCGATCCAAATTAATATTCTTAGATTTTTCTAGATCCAGATGAACATTAATTAGAATTAGAGGGAGTATAAAGGAGAAGCTATGAAGTGTATATCCACAAGATAACTACATCGGGGTTGCACAACATGTATACAACAGCAGAAGCAACATCAAGAATAGCAAGCCACCGGCTACTGGAAGGGATGGATGTTGCAAGGTGGGAGAGCATGACACCCCAATACAAATACCAAGTCCATATACCCCAACATAAATACCAACAACAAGGAGGTTATAATTCGGTAACTAGTCTTGAGTCCATATGAATACCAATGGCAAGTAGGCTTTAGAGATGAGAATACATTGGTGTGTAATTTAGATTTGAATATGTAATCATCCAAGTAGAAGTAGTAACTAAGGTTGAATATAAGTACATTCTTTGCCTTAGGGGCATCATATTACAGGGAGTTCTCTACAATTTGGAATCTACCCCTACTTCACCTCATACTTCTCAATTAGTCAATCATGTTGGGGAATTAGCACATTCAAACATCATATGAAAATACACAGTGGAATAAGTTGTAATTCCAGTACCACTCATATACTAAATCCACAGATCATTGCTCAATCATGGAACAAATCATATGCATCAAACGTATATGGAGAAATTAGGTCCAACAAAAAACTAGGACAAGTCTTGGGTGCAAACAGCAACCAGTTAGTACAAGTACTAGTAGCTCTCAGCCCAAAAGTGCAGCAACAAGCATCACCACAACAGAGACACCACATTTTATGTGGAAAACCCCTCAAGTTGAGTGGAAAAACCACGGGTAGAAGCCAACAAATCTTTTTCCACTATTATCAAATGGGGATACAACTTATTCTTCTATAGAAAGCACTAGAGAATCTGAAATATCAAGATACACACGGATCTTGGATACCAGCAACAAGATTTAGGGCACAAGAGTTAGGGATTGGATCAGTCTCACCAAAGATGGTGGAACCACGGCTTTAAAGAGACAAGGTAGTAGATCTGGGTATTCACAACCTTGTGGGCAGAGCCCAATGCTTGATTTACCTATTTCCTTCAACTTCTCCTCTTTCTCTTCTCTCTTAGTTTTATTCTCCAATCAAGGCTAACATGGATTTTCGTAACTCCACCTAGTGGTGGCTAGATGGGAAGCTTACCATCTCTCTTCCCTCATGTGCAATTTCTAAAATGACCCTTGGTCATAACCCTAAAGGTTAGTGGGCTCTTACACCTGTTTGGGCCTAAAATGCTTTAGTAAGGCCATCTCATAATAGCCCTTATGCGAAGGATACCCAACAAATCCCTTGTCAGGGGCACTGCCATGCCCATTGTCTTGCAATATACAAGCAGCTTCTCACTTGGCAATATCTTGGTCATCATATCCGAGTCATTCTTGTCGGTATGGATCTTCTCAAATTTCAACAACTTTTGGAGCTCACAACATCTTGAATCAAATAATACCTCACATCAATGTTCTTGGCTCGAGAGTGAAAATTTGAATTCTTGGCAAGATGGATAGCACTCTGACTATCGCAAAACAGATTGTAATTCTCTTGCTTCAAGCCTAACTCTTCATCCATAACACTTCCTTGCAAACATCAAGGGTGTATGTACTCATAATTTGTGGGTTGATACTAAAATACATTTCTGCAACATTTATTGCCATGACACTGCTCCCCATGCATAAGTCATCAAGTATCTAGAAATATACTTCCTAGAACTTGCATCACCAGTATAAAATATGCATCTGTATAGTCTTACTATACATCTTTAGTCTTGTGATACATAATCACCACTTCCAAATCATAAACATAATCTTGAATTACCTTTTGCGAGACCTAAGTATCAACTTCACCGCATTCTAGTGAGTTTCACCTGGATTTGTCATAAAGTGGCTAACAACTCCAAATTTTACTCATTTGTTCTCTCTCCTTGTTATATTCAATTGGGTGTTAAGATAATCTAGGAATAGACACATGTCTAGCCTACGTAGCTGTGAATCGAGTAGTTTGATCTCGAACGACCATATAACCAAGAGCTAAGAGCATCTCCAATAGTGGCTGCATATTTTGGCGTTGTATATCGCATTTGAAGCGCACTGTGTCACGTTGAAGCGCGCGGCGCCGGCGCGGCCTCCACTGGAGGCTGCATTTTGTAGCGCTCGCGCAGTAGCAGCAGGCGCTACAAATTACAGAGTGCGGCGCTGGCGCAAACAAGAAAAGCAATCAAATATGCAATCAACAAGATCAAACAAACACAAATAAATCAACAATAATCTATAGTTCAACATAACAATCAATGACATAGTTCAACACAAATAATCCACAACATAGTTCAACACAAATTTCTATCAAACAAACACATCATCACTTGTCAACATTTTCATAGTCATTGACATCTTCATTGTCATCACCACTTGAAGGAGGTATTGATTAACCATGGAGGCCATGAATCCCCCGGTGGTGCTCCCATGGTCCATAGACACCCGTCGGTGTTCCCATGCTGGCCATCGGTGCATTGGTCCCTCCATAGCCTCCTCCAAAGCTACCAATCCCATAATCCTCCCATGCTGGCCATGCTTCCCATGCCTCCTCCAAAGACACCTGTCGGTTCCCCATGCCTCCATAGCCTCCTCCAAAGATACTTGTCGGTGCTCCCATTCCTCCATAGCCTTCATAGCCGATCGAAGGTGCATTCATGTTGGTTACCAACATTCTTTTTTTGGCCAACACTTCACCGCGAGCAAGGTTGATGTACTCCCTTTGCCTTTCATCCATGTTGGAAGTGTCCATGAAGAAGAGCTTCCTCTCTTCTTCCACTAGGCGTTGGTGCTCCTCATTGGTCACCTTCTTCTCCTCCAATGCCAACCTCCTCTCTTCGGCGGGCGCCATCCTCTCCTCCAACGCCACCCTCCGTGCCTTGGCCTCGGCCTCCAAGTTTCTTGCCAACTTCCTATGCTCGTTGTATTCCAACCTTGCATTGGCCATTCTTTCCATAGCTTTCGCTATGTCATCATCTCCGGCCTTCTTCCCCCTCAAATCTTTGGCAGCCTTCTTTCCAAGCACGTTTCTTCTTATGTTGGCAACCGAGTGTGGAGTGGAGCTTCTCTTCTTGTCGTCCTCATCACTTGATGCATTATCACCTATGATTGTTGCCTCGTCGGTTGCATTCGTGGCGGCTAGTGTTGCCACATCCTTTCCACGGGACTTCCACTTTTCCTCATTGCGTAGCACGTCAAAGCAATGAAGCAATGTAAATGGCTTGCCAAGATTTTTGTTGCCCTTCTTGTTCTTTCTTCCCTCATCTCCATACAATCCTTGAGCAATGGATTTCTACATAGTTAACAAAAGAGAAGAGATGAGTCATATAGAACAACAAACATATACCCATCAAACGGAATAGCACACAATAGAACAACTTACCCTATCCGTGTCATTTGTGCCACTTGGGTTAATCTCATCAACATCCACTTGCACACCCGCCCACTTTTGACAATCGGCGTTGATGACTGGCCAACGGGAACGAAGAGAACAATTGGTGCGCACACTCCCACTTGTGTTGTTTGCGTCAAAGTACTCCTTCATCCTCATCCAATTGGTCTCTCTAGTTTGGTCGGTGCCTTTGGTTAGATCCATGCCAATTGTCAACCATGTCTAGCAAAGCAACCTATCCTCCGCCATGGTGTAGTTCCTCATCCTACCACTCGGTGCTCCAATCAACCCCTCGTCGTCCTCATCAACATCAAACTCCTCCTCTTCACCAATTTCTTGATCCACATGTGCGTGGGAGAAAGAGGAGCCAACATTCATGGAAACCATGAATGTATCATCGGCGACACTACATTGCATTTCAATACATGTCACAATCCTTCTCTATATGCATCTAACTCAAGAAAACAACCAAAACAGAATTTTTTACCTATTAGGCATTTCATTGAGCACCTTGCACGCGCCCGACGCTACAGTAGATGGCGGCGGAGGAGGCAGACCGTTTGCAGGCGGCTGCGAAGGGGGAGGCTGTTGGAAGCATCGAGCAGCGGTCGTTTTCGTCGTCGTCTTCGTTGACTTCAGCGTCAGCAGCTCGACACCTGACACTGTCGAGCGCTTCGAGGTGGTGCCCTTTCACTTTGGTTGTGCGGTTTGCCGGGGTTGCGCTATGGCCGCGCTGGTGTGCAAGACCGGGCGCGGCGGCACGAAGAAGACACGGGCGGCGACAGAATTGGCCCCCACGGCAGCGCCATCGCTAGGGTTTGGCCCGTGCGGCAGTGCACTGGCGACAGTGGCGGTGGGCGGAATAGAGTAGGGACAGGTTTGAGGGGTGTCGAAGGGCGCATCCATAGCCAAAATTGCGCCAGTTGCTAGGGGTGGAGGATTTTGCGATGGAAAGGGCGCGGGTGAAAGTTCCCGGTGGTTGCCTCTTCACGCGAGATGAGAGATAGAGGAGCGCAACATATACCGCTTAGGGTAGCGCAAAATTTTCTCGCACCTAAAAAAATTTATAGCACCTGCTAGAGGACACAAATTTCTACTCTGCGCCCTAAAC
The DNA here is from genome assembly GCA_910589775.1 of Avena eriantha. Lineage (NCBI taxonomy): Eukaryota > Viridiplantae > Streptophyta > Magnoliopsida > Poales > Poaceae > Avena > Avena eriantha. The sequence continues at coordinate 470,974,332 of OU342745.1, forward strand.
CATAAACCAACGGTTTTTTACAACGCGCCTATATTTACAACACCTACTGGATAACACAAATTTCTACTCGGCGCCACAAACCAGTGGTTTTTGCGCCTCCTGTTGGAGATGCTCTAATGACATGGCTGATCGACTGATGGATCAATTTTACACATGGCCACATCTCCATCCAAAATAATAGGCAGCAAAAATGGCACAACTTTTTAATTATATAATTCGTTAACAGAATATGATGGTTCTGGATCGTTATGGCAAAACAGAACCTGGAAGATTTCAATTTCTTCTAATGTTTGGAATCTCATATCGTAAGGAAAGAATGTCCACATCCAACAACACCAAATAAGACACTCCAGTTGCATCACAAAGGACGAACCAAAAGTTGCGGTTTCTTCCAAATGGATTCTTATTCCTGCCATTTTTTTAGCCTCCTGGTCAAGTTTGCATATGTACGTATAGAAAAATGGCAAAACCTATTAAGAGTTTCTCAGTGGCACGAAACCGACAAAAAATGAGCTCACCAGGGCATGTAACTCAGAACCTACTTTGCGGCTTAACAGTGGGTAGAAACACAAGGGGGGAAGAACAGAAAAATGTTCCAATCCAAAATCACGTCATCCTGTGTGTTGGCTGCTCTATGCTCTTAGTTCCAGGTCCCACGAGACCATGCCGAGGTTATGTAAAATGAGACAGCACCATTCTGTGCATTATTCTAGAACTTTGACAAGAATAGATTTCATCCTCCTGAATTTACAGCAGCATCGTGGTCGGGTTCTCGATGTAGCCCTTGAACGCTTTCAGGAATTCCGCACCAATTGCACCTACACAGAAATTAATTGTCAGCAAGATTTAATTTCTCACCTGATTATTCTGGGACTCAACATTTATTCAGATAAGATTAAGAGTGTACCATCAATAACTCTGTGGTCACAGCTCATTGTTACTGACATGTAGGAACCGAACTCATACTGACCATCCGAGCTGCCAGGTATCACCCTCTTCTCAGCTGCCCAAAAAGAAGAAAAACAATCAGGTAAACAATAAATCCCTATGGAGTACTAGGAAGATACCACAAACTGAATGGGATCATAGTAGCAGAAGCTAGATCTATGTAGGCACATGGTCAAAAAAAAGATCTATGTAGTAAAATACAGAAACAGAAGGCACAAGACTCAAGTCCTGTGTATAAAAACTAACTGAGAGTTACTCAGTAGTCAACACTGAATAGGATGCAGAATGTAGACGCTCAGAGCATATATTTCTTTAAAATAATGGAAAATAAGGGTAAATGCAAACTGCTACTGCTAATGTTACTTTTACACTGTGCAAGTTAAGGAGCAACTTATTTGCCATGCATGGTGTAAGTGTAACATGAGTTCTTACCAGAACCAATGGCCAAGATTGCCGACTGAGGAGGGTTTATGATAGCACAGAATTGTTTAATTCCAAAAGGACCTCCCAAGTTTGAAACAGTGAACGTGCCACCCTGAAACAAATAACAAAAATCATCAAAGGAAATGACGTTGATTTCACACTTATCATCTGCTATTCAATGCATACCTCGTAATCTTGTGGTTTTAAACTGTTATCCCTTGCTCTTTGAGCCAGCTGCTTCACCTCCTCACCGATTGTACCAAGTCCCTTCTTGTCTGCGTCCTGTAACAAAAGAACATAAAGTTAGCAAGGAAAAATTCACAGATTGAACTTGTTTAGACTAACTTACCCTAACTACTGGAACAAACAATCCATGCTCAGTTTGTACAGCCACATTTATGTTCACATTGTTGTATCTGCATGAAAAGTACATTTGTCATATCACATTTCTTGCCAATATAATTGAAGTACTGGGTATAAATGCTCCTCGAAACTTACTGGCGGATAAAATCATTCATCCAGGAACTGTTGCACTGGGGGACCTTTCGAAGAGCCAAAGCTGCAGCCTGCAGAAAACATGAAGGTAAATTAAAAAATGTAGATCACAGACTCCACGGGAATCGAACTTGAACTAAGAAACAATGTACTTGAGATAACCACCATAAGGCACAAAGGATGAACAACGATTACCTTTATAACAAGGTCATTAATAGATATCTTCTTTCCACCAGCAGCTTCCTGCTGTGGGTTGAGTTCCCCTCGCAGTCTGTATCAGAACAAAATGAGGAACTCTTCTTTAGAAAAAAGTTATGTAGGTGCAAGTACTAAAGTGATAGTGATCATTGCATGTTATACAAAATAAGGCCTCAAACATACTTGATAAGATTATCGACACGTGTGTCGACTGTCAAATAGTAATGTGGGATTGTCTGTTTAGAGGCTAACAGGCGGTTTGCAGTAACCTGAAAAGAACTGAACTTAGAAAACACTACAATGTAGATATGATCAACCAAAAAGAGTCTCGCCAGCATTCTGCACTGTAGAAACATACCTTTCTTATCTGTGCATTTGGAATGTCAGTGTAATCTAATCCTGAAGCTGCAAAAGTCTCACTCTTGCCACCCTTAGCTACAGAAGGGTTGTTAAGCAAAAATAATCATTAGACACTGGTTGGATTCTATTTAATTGTGAATGTAATCTACTCCTGAAACTGCATAAGGCTCGCTCTTGCCACCCTTAGCTACAGAAGCTTTGTTAAGCAAAAATAATCATTAGACACTGGTTGGATTCTATTTAATTTAGTTCACACAATAAAAGAAAGTGGAAGCCAAATCATGCCATATGATTTTTTTACTTGGTTCTCATGCTGGTAAAAAATAGTTATTATGTACTTAGTGCACAAATTTTAGAGTAGGAAACTAATGTAATAGAAAATGGAAACAGAACAGAACGGCACAAAGGAAAGGATGGAGTTGTTTGTTTACAAGAACAGAGTGTAGAGGTCTGATTAGGATATTCAATTGATACGTATCGAACAGCATATATCACACAATATTCAATTGCGTATCTAAACACCTTACTGAGCAACAGCAGACTACAAATGTTCAGCTTTAAAGCTTAAACATCAATCAAAAGAATTAAATCACAAAGACAAAAAAAATCTGAAAATTTGTTGAAATTTATGGGTTGATAATGTGTGTGGATGAGGAAAGACAGGGTCACAGGCACACAAAAAGAGTTTGGACAACACTAGGCATCTAGGTGGTAGATTTATAATGGATATGTATATGGCTTGTACAACGTTTATCTACAATTTATTTTTAACCTTTTTCTCCCATACAAGATACAGGATTTGCCACTCACCCGCTCCCAACTGCTTCCATTTGTATGATACAGATGATTAGCAGATGGTGGGAAACATGTAATCATGAACATAGCCACTCTCTATGTGTAGTGTTTTGGAAAACAAATATTTTCTAAGCAAGCATGAAACGAAATGCACTCATTATGTTGCATGTACATTATCAAAACTGATATGCATGTGATGTGGTTGCAAATAGCAGCATAGCCTGGAAGCATCAGATAGTACTCCCTCCGTCCATAAATAAGTGACTTGGATTTGTCTAGATTCGGATGCATCTAAACACGTTTTAGTGTATGGATAAACCAAAGTCACTTATTTCTGGACGGAGGGAGTAGTAGATTGTCTTCTGACTAGAATAATCTAATTTGGCATGCAAATAAAAAACACAAGATTTCAGAACATATGTGTGTGCAGTTGAATGTGTCAAATGACTCAAATATCAGTTCTCAAGAGCTCTCGAATTCACACCTAACAAGACAACACCACTACAGAGCAAGTCAGCAATATATGGCAGGGATTTGCATCGGGAAAACACCCAGCTCAACATTCAAATTAAGATTTAAGAGCACGTGCATATCCAGAAAGATATCTAGTTAAAAATCAGTTAGCCTAATGGTCAATACTGAAGATTTACTCAACCAGTCAGGGTATACTAAGTTTCTATTTGCATCAAAAACCAGATTACATCAATCAACCTTTAATTAATTTCACGGATGTAATCAGAGGATTAAATAGCATACCCAAGTAATCTTCAATGTCTGCCTTCAGAATACGACCATCAGGACCAGTGCCTTTTACACTTGACAGTGGGACCTGTTTGAGGGAACACGTTCATGTATTCATTTGACTGCACTATGTGAGTGCCTACAGAAAGTATCTAGACTAGCACAGATAAAGACTTACATTGTTATCTTCTGCTAATTTTCTTGCAAGGGGGCTGGAGAATATTCTATCGCCAGATCGAGAAGCTTGTTCAGTCTTTGGGGCCTTTGGCTCAGGAGCCTTGGCAGGCACTTTCTCCTCTGCCTTTGGCTCCACGGGTTCAGATTTAGCCTTTGATTCGGAAGGAGCTACAGGTGCATCTGAAGACGACGGTTTATAATCTTTAAACTTCTCAATGTCACTCTCTTCTTCCACGGTCACACAGATGATCTGAGGGGGGCAGCATAGGCCACAAATGCAAGCAAGGTTATGTCAGTTAAACATACAAGCATCAGGATAACAACATGAAATGAATGTGTAGACACATATACATTCTTTGGATAGTAAATACATACCTCGCCAACTTTAATCTCCTTGGCACCATCACCCTGAACAATCTTAGCAAGATAGCCATCTTCCATGCACTCCATCTCTACGGTGGCTTTATCCTAATCAGGAAAAATGCACCCAGATGTTATTTAGCTTCTGCTGCAGTTGTGAGAAAATACTTACTAAAATATCAAAGCCAACATTAGAGATGAAATCATACCGTTTCAACCTCGCACAGAACTTCACCAGGTGCAACTTTGTCCCCTTCCTTCTTCACCCACTTGGCAATGTTTCCCTGCAGACAATACAATTATCAGGTCTATATGTGATTCTAAAGAATAGAGAAAAACTGCAGTTCTCCAATTTTTCTATTCATACTGATAGCTTTGGGTAACAAGTACCTCAGTCATCGTAGGAGAAAGTGATGGCATCCCAATTTCCTGATGTGGTGGTAGGTCTGTAATAAGTGCAGTATGTCAAGACATCTAACATGGTACCTTGTTTGTGCTATACTGACTGGAGTTCTCAGAGAATATATTAAAACAGGGACCAAAATGATGGCGGAGATATAGGAGCCAGATTTCAAGATACTAAAACTTGTGTAGCAAAAAAATGCATAGATATGGCACAAAATAGAACTACCCTGAAAATTTACATAAAAATATGTGGACAAAAATCCTAGTAAGTTGCAATGCTTAGATATGAACGGAAGGAACCATCCTTGCACAATAGTTACCAAAAAGGATCAAGCTGTTTTAAAGTATTTGCAATTTCTGGTTATCAAATGAAGTTCTTCTATTCAAGGGCATATACAAACATTCAACAGCTGGAGGTACCTGCACTACTTGAGAAAGACCTTGCTGAGGCTATCCGCCCACTGAAAAAAGATAAAACACCTTCAGATCATTATTCTCGTAACTGGAAGAAAAGAGTACAGCCATCAAGCATTTGGGGGGGGGGGGGGGGGGGGGGGGGGGGCGGAACGCAATGACTTTGTTTCATTGCATATAAGAGTTTTAATATTTTAATATTACATGCCACCCAGTAGTTCAAGGGACTTGCAGGATGCAATGGGTTTTTCATGGTTTATAGTAGTCCCTGAGGAGGGATTCGATTATCAAATATTCCTAGTTCACATTCTCCTCTTTCAAAGGTTGTTATCCTTTCAGGTACTCCCACACAGAAACATAAGGTGGCACTATCATAACAGAAAAACTACACTATACCATGACAATGGACCATTGAGGCCAGTAACACCACTTGAGATACGGTTGGTGAGTGTTCCTCTGAAAGTGGAGCTTCCATTTACTCCTCCTACTGACACCTGAAAAAGTAAAACAAAGGAATTAGAGAGTCAGGACAAGATATCAATTGAGGAGAAGATTTTACAAGGACGTAACCTTGCAGGTCTCAAGGTTATTCCCAGATTGCTTGTACTGAGAAAGTCTGGCGCCCCCAATTCTTTTCTCAACACCTGAGGAAGAAGCACTGAATTATATCCTCATGGCATATACTTCTCTATGTGTACATAAAGTCTACGCACAGTAAAAGTAGCTACTTCCTGCACTCAAACAGTAGGGGCAAATCTAAACTAGATAGATGACAAATCACGTCTTAACATAAAATTAACAGGGTCAACTCAGTAAGCTGAGACATGTTCGGTGGGAGTAGAAGAAGAGTGAAGAGGGTGATATGACCAGAAGAAACAAAAACAACACATTACACTAATCTACTTTGTCATCTTCCGTTTGTAAGCATATCAATAAACTATTAAACTATGTGTCTGTTTAGATGTACATGTACTAGACAACTGTACATTGTCAGTTACTGCTTGCTATACATCGAAGCTGACTGAGAAAAAAAGAAGAAACACAGATGGTCTTCTACGACTACACTACATAACTGAACCATTAAACCCAGCAATTGCAAGCCCTCGGACAGGGCATCTCTCAAACTTAATTCTAAAATGGACTGCAGATGCACAGTGATCACGCAAAGAAATAACAATCGTCAAAACAAAACTGTCGAAAGACAAGCGTACCATTTTCCTTCACGGCAAAGGATCCGGAACCAGTAGAGAAGTAGCGCGCAAGGCCAGAACGCTCACAATCTACAACGTTCCGCAAGCTCCGCAGCTGTAGAAGCAAGAGCAGACGTCAGAGCCATGGAGGGTCAGCCAATTTGGTACCCATAACTCAATGTAGCAACAGATAATTAGATGCAAGGGATGTATCCACATAATTAGGAGCAGTTACTACTAGCTATAACGTGACAGGGGCATTGACCAGCTCAGGTGTGTGCAGGAGGCAATGTCACGTGAGCAGAAGAAGAAGAAATAAGTATAAACGGATGTCGCGCATCTGTACCAACGAGGAAATGGAGGGAGCGTCATCGGTTCAAGAGTGCATAGTCCTAGTGGTCACAACTCGTGCCAGACCAAGCTGTACACGCCTCTGATCCTACGGTTCGAGATAAATTGTCCGATCCATGCTCTAAAGAATTGCGCAAGCCGACCGACGGAATAGAAACAAATCTCTCTCTCTCCCCCAATTCATAATTCATCGGGCCCTGTGACGGCGCGTCATACCCAAGCTGAGCCGCGCCGCTAGGGCATCGGATCTCCCTCCCGATCGGAACAGACGAGCGGAACTGCCCACCGACCGCTACTGCCCGCTCGAGCGGATCCCCAGCGCAATCCGGCAAGGATTCGGCATTGCGGCACCGGAATCCCGTAACGGGAACCGAGAGAATGGATCGGATCGGAGAGAGGAGGGGGGGGAGAGGGAGAGGGAGGGGAGGAAGGGGACGGACCTTGCGGGAGTGGCGGAGGAGGTTCGCGGCGGACATGGCGGGCGGACGCGGGGAGGCGGGATCGGAGGGGGAATGGTGGCGCGGCCTAGGGTTTGGCCGTTGGGGGAAGGGAGGAGAGGAGGAAGATGGAGATAGGCGTCGCAGGTCGCTGTCTCTGTTATGTACGGCGATGCGGTCCACGTCAGCTGGCCCGGCCCAGGGTCGCCGTAGGTCGGAGTCGGAGAGTTGGCTTTGGCTTTTTTTTGGCTGCCTCTTCAAGCCTGGAAAGAGAAGGATGCGCTGGCTACGACTTTTCCAAAACAAAAATATTCAAACTCAACATGCTACCTAACCAAACCATATGGAGAACAAAACTCTGTTTCCTCTTCCAGAAAAAAACTTGCTTACAGTTTTTTTTTTCGAGAATAGGAGAAGTACCTTCCCCACCAACTTCATTTGCATTCATAGATTGATCTCATCGGTCGGTCACGAAATCATGACATTCGGAGTACCAGGTCATGCGCATTCAATAGGATGCAGAGACCAAAGGTCTTCCTTCTTTTAGAAACATAAATAATAGAAGGTCACATGATTTTTAACTTTTTGCGAAATAACATGGTTTTTTAGAAAGGCAGTAACTCTACGTGTATATGTCGGCGACTAGTGTGTGTCTAAATGTATCCATCGCCCCGAACAGAAGTCACAAATATTGCACGATAGAAAAATACACACAAAGTGGCTACATAGTCAACTATTCCAACGCTACTATAATGAGTCCAAGCCAGTTTGACAACATAAACACATTCGAAAGATCAAAAACTTGTATCCCAAAAATTTGTGACCTTCGCTCCGGGGATCAAAACTTCCGATCCCCCGGGTCCTCCTGCTGACACGTGTCCTGTCTAATTCCTGCTTTTGCTACATGATACATTGCAAATGTATTTATAATTTTTGATGTTCTATGCTTGGTTTATCTACTTTCTTGTGTTTTGTTCACACTTTAAAGTACTTTTCATATGATTTCTTGGACTAACCTATTAACAAGTGATACAGTGTCAGTTGTCTGTTTTCTGCTGTTTTTGGTTTCAGGAAAGTCAGAAAATCAATATTCTCGGAATTGGACCGGACAAAAGCCAAAGTTGATCTTTTCCCGGAAGACTCACGGAGCCAGAAGGAGAGTCGGAGAGGGGCCACAGGGTGGCCACACCACCCCATGGCACGGGTCCCCCCAGGCCGTGCCAGGGCATGGTGTAGGCCCCCTGGCCGCCCACCGACCTTGCCCTCTGGCCTATAAGAAGCCTCCCGAGGCATAAACCCTAGATCGTCAAGCTTTCAGCCACGAAAAGTTCCGTAGCGCCGCCGCCACCGAAGGGGAGATTCGAGGGACAGAAAGTCTCTGTTCCGGCACCCTGCCGGGACGGGAAAGTGCCCCCAGAGCCATCTCCATCGATCTCCACCACCATCTCCATCGTCGTTGCTGATTCCCATGATGAGGAGGGAGTAGTTCTCTCTCGAGGCTAAGGGTTCTACCGGTAGTTATGTGTTCATCTCTCTCTATGCATGATCATATTGTGATCATGAGCTTTGTAATCAAGTAGATCTACCTTACTACTCAAGTGCTTTAATAGATCTCTGCTCTTCCCATGTGTGTGAAGTTGACAGTGTGCACACCACGGTGGCACTTAGGCTAGAGATTACAAATACTTGTTATGAGTTATATTTAGAGTTTGATGTCTTTATGAAATTGTGGTGTTTGTTGGACTCATCTAGTACTCAATGTGATAGTGTGGGGTTTTCTAGATGGAAAAGGCTTACTTTGAGGTGTGTTGTTATAGCCCTACCAACGATTAGAGTGTTTAACCGGAGAGTAGTTAAGAGTAGTATCATAAAGAGAAGATATTTATACGAGAGTGTTCACTAGTGAAAGTATGATCCCTAAGCCTTGTTTCTAAACATCGATATACCGTTTGCAATTAGATCTGTTACATGTTTGCTTGCTTCCATCTTTATTTCAGTTTTACTTTAGTCTTTTCCACGCCATCAAGCTATCTTCTATCACCGTTACCACTTATAATTATCCATACCACTTGTATTTCACTATCTCTTTGCCGCACTAGTGCACATATACACCTGACAAGTGTATTGGGTGTGTTGGGGACACAAAAGACTTCTTGTATCTTGATTGCAGGGTTGCTTGAGAGGGGATACCTTTGACCACTTCCTCCCTGAGTTCGGTAAACCTTGGGTGATCCACTTAAGGGAAAACTTGTTGTTGTTCTACAAACCTTCTGCACTTGGAAGCCCAACAACTGTCTACAAGAATAGAAGTGCGTAGACATCACTACACTGCGTCCCGCTTTTGCTACATAATGCTCGCTTTTGCTATATGTAGCAAAAAATGGTTCGGCCCAGAAAATATAAAATAGATTGGACCTCATTGGAGATCTCGCCGGAGACCTCGTCGGCGACAGTGTAGCAAAAACGTTGTACTAATGTAGCAAAACCTAACCTCACTTGAGACTCGCCGGAAACCTCGCCGGAGACTTTTGCCGGCGACCGTGTAGCAAAAATTTCGCTGTAGATATCGTAGCAGAAATTTTAACCTGTTGTAGCAGAACCACGATACAGTTGTAGAAAAAAGTTTAGCATTTGTAGCAAAAAAGGAGTTCACCGGAGACGTCGCTGGAGATTTTCGCTAGGATACTTCGTCAGAGATATTGTAGCAGAAACTTTGCTCTATTGTAGCAGAACTAGAAAACGCAAAAACGTTCAGCATTTGTAGCAAAAAAACGACTTCGCTAGAAATTTCACCGGAGATGAAGTAGCAAACACTTGTACTATTTTAGCAAAAATAAGAAACATATGTAGCAAAGAAAAAATGCCATTGTAGCAGCGTCGGAGCATGTGCCGTGGGAGCGAGGCCATGGCAGCATGGGAGTGAGGCCATGGCGGCAAAGCACGAGCGGGAGGAGACGCGATGGCAGCGCAAGGAGGTGGCGGCACCGGGGAGCGGTGGTCCAGTGGAAGGCGATGAGCTGCAGGCAGTGGCGGGAGGAGTTGGGCGTGGAGCGGCGGGGAACGAGCAATGGAATGCCAGAGCTAGTGGCGGCGGTGCAGGCGCGCGGCCAGAGGAGCTGGAGCTGGACGCGGTGGTGGGAGGAGCTCTACGGGAGGAGCTGGGCCGTGGAGCGGCGGCTCGACGAGCTGCAGGCGGCGGCGGGAGGAGCTCCGCGTGGAGCAGCTGGGGCACGAGCGAGCGCCACAGCTAGCAACAGCGCGTTGCAGTTTTTCTTCAGAAAGAGATAAGTACGGAAAAAGCATATGAGGTAGTGGGGCCCGGGATGGGTGGACACCCGGAGGATGGATGCGTCGTATCCCCCGGGGGATCCTATCATTTCCCTTTTCTAATTCTCTTGGTACCGACACTAGAGCACACCGTGGAGTTCCCAAGTCTCTCTGATATGTGACAGATGTGGTAAAATGAAAAGTTACTCGGTTTTTACAATTTTCCACCCTTGCGCAAAATGTGAGAGTTGTCCATTTGGTCAATCTTAGACGTACTCTCTCTTGAAAGCATGAACACATGAAGTTTTAGGCGCCATTGATGTGTTTTTCATTGGACGACTATACGGGTGTCAAAAAACAACAATAGTACATCAAAAATCATTGTGTGTTCATGAAAACATACGAGGTTAACTTCGTATAAATGCATACCTGTGTGGGAGGATGTTGCCTTGCATTGTGATTCTTACTTATGTATGCATCAATAATTATTATAAGCAATGATATCTCAATATCAAGTACAAAAGCATGTTCAATTTCTGGTGCAGAGGTGTTGCCATATTGCCAAATGATTATCATACCTAACTTGTAAGACACATTTACCAACGGTTCAATTTATACTCTAAACTAAGATATTTATTTAGGGTTTGTCTTAGATGTATCTATCATGATATTTAACATGTACACAAATTTGGAGGGCTTAGGATCGCGTTACGATTTTGTTGTTCCTTGGTGGTTATTGTAAATGACGCAATTTCAATATAAACACAAAGAATACACATCTTGCCAACCTATTATTGTACCAAACTTGCAAGACTGGGTTACCAGATGTTTAGTTTATACTCTGCACTAAGATTATTCTTACTTAAATAATACACTAGGAATCGATATTAAACAGCAGAGCTCTATTGTGCTATTGATATACTTATATTTATGCAATCATCGAATATTAGTTCAAGGAGAACTATTGTTACAACCTACAGTTTAAACAGATCAAAAAAATAGAGATGTACATTACAACTATACAATAATAAGTATTATAATTATGTGTACCAACATTATTACTTTGTTAACTATGCTAACTAAGTAAAAGGAAATATACTCGGCAAGACTATATTACAATGAAAATAACTTTAAATGTATAAAAGTTTATTATAAAACTCAAATATTTTAATTCGCTCCATGTTCAAGATTTTATTTATGTCGGCTATGCATTTCGGCAGATCTCATCTGTCAACTTCACCTCCTAGGATGTCTTATTGTGTGGTACCGAATTAACTTGTACTAATTATGAACCTCTTTGTGTTCTTGTTGTATTGTGGTTTTAACAATCTCGTACAAATCTAGTTGTATTGTTGAATGATTTGTTGGATACCAAAATTAGATGATATTGTATGAAGTATGAGTTTAGATGTATTATTCTGATGGTGTAGTATTTGACTGTTGGCTTCGTGGTTGCTTGAGAAAAAATATACTCACTCCGTCCAAAAGAGGATGTCGCAAATTTGTAATTTGTGACATGCTTTTTAGGACGGAGAGAGTATATGTTCCTTTCAAATCGTTGGTTTTGATTTGTTCTTATGCTTACATGGATTACACGGATCACAAACTGATACCCACATGAGAAAAAAAGTGACAATCAGAAATCCATTCTAATCCCGCCTGGGATAAACCTAGGGAATTAAACCAACAGAACCGAACAAACCCTTAGGGCAACTCCAATGGTGTCCTGTATTTCAGTACAACGATTCTATCTGAATCACTCCATTTGTGGTGGCATGTGTACAACTTTGAGGCCCATGTCCTTGCTTCGTCCATTTGGGCTGGCCACTCCTTCCAAAAGCGTTCCACAGAAAAGAAGTGGACACCAAATAAAAAATAAACAGAAATATAAAATAATTTACACATATTAACATAAGACATTGTTCATTAACAAAAAAGAAAAACATTAAGATAGCGGTGGTGGCGGCCAACGCCCTAGCCCTCGTCGATGATGATGAACACCTCTGGCAGTGGCCAAACTCCTTCGACCGACGATGGAGGTGCAGTGACCCGGCACACCACTACATGTTGCAGTGCACAAGTCATTGGCATAACACTTACGGAACACCGAACATTACACCTAATAGAGTAGTATAACAGAAACATCGCAGGTCCACGACCCGACTATATTATTCATAGCATAGATCTTCATAGAAGATCCTTTATACGTTGCTAACGTATCTATAATTTTTGATGTTCCATGCTTGTTTTATATCTACTTTCTTATGTTTTGTCCACACATTGGATTATTTTTATACACTTTCTTAGACTAACCTATTAACAAGATGCCACAGTGCCAGCTACCTGTTTTCTACTGTTTTTGGTTTCAGAAAAGTCAGAAAATGAATATTCTCGGAATAGGACGGGACAAAAGCCAAAGTCAATATTTCACCGAGGGGGACACGGAGCCAGAAGACGAGACGGAGAGGGTCCAGAGGCCGGCCACACCACCTGGCCGCGCAGCCAGGCCTGGCCCGCGCCGGGGGGTGGTGTGGCCTCCTAGGGCACCCCCTCGACATCCCCTTTCGCCTATATATCGCCTTCGATACAGAAACCCTAAGTACCCGATCAAAATTCCACGAAAGAGTCTAAAACCGCCGTCATCTTCATCCCTATATCAGGAGGGATCTGAAGCTCTTCCTAGCACCCTGCCGGAGGGGATAATTCACCCTGGAGGCCTTCTTCATCACCATGCATGCCTTCGGTGTGATGCGTGAGTAGTTCATCCCTGGACTACGGGCCCATGTAGTAGCTAGATGGTTGGTTCTCCTCCTTTGTGCTATCATGTCTAGATCTTGTGAGCTCCGTTCATGATCAAGATCATCTATTTGTAATCATACATGTTGTGTTTGCGGGGATCCGATGGATATTGAGATGCTATTTCAGATTGATTATTGATTCTATCATGTCTTTGTTATTTGTGATCTTGCATGCTCTCCGTTGTTAGTAGCTATCTTGTCCGAGTAGATGCTAGCAACTCCAAGAGGGGGTATTTATGCTCGATAGTGGGTTCATGCCTCTAGTAATCTGGGGAAGTGACAGAAATCTCTAAGGTACTAGATGTGCTATTGCTACTAGGGAGAAAACAACAATCATTTGTTCATAGAACAATCGTATTGTTTACTTTACACACAATGCTTAATGCAATTATCTGTTGCTTGCAACTTAATACTAGAGGGGGTTCGGATGATAACCTGAAGGTGAATTTTTAGTCATAGATACAGTTGGATTGCGGTCCATGTATAAATGCCCAATCAAATCTCATAGGAGTCATGATGATTAGTATATGCATGTATGCTTTCTCGATGTTTGTCAATTGCCCTGTTGTAATTTGTTCACCCAGCATGTCATCTATCTTAAGGAGAATCACCACTAGTGAACTATGGACCCTGGTCCATTCTTTTATCATCAATCTACAACTATTTACTGTTTTTTGTTTACTTTCTGCAAGCTATTACTACCTTCCACACAATACGTTTAATCCTTTATTTTCAGCAAAATCGGTGAGATTGACAACCTCGCTGAGTTGGGGGCAAAGTTCTGTGATTATGTTGTGTAGGATTCCAAGTTGGAAACAACACCTTGGAGGTGTTTCCTTGCTCCTACTGGTTCGTTAACCTTGGTTTCATAACTGAGGGAAAACTTGTTGCTATACTCATCATACCTTCCTCTTGGGGTTTCCCAACGAGCTCATCATTTTGAGTAAGCAAGACTTTTTCTGACGCCGTTGTCGGGGAGTCAAGGACAGCTTCACAAGGGGAGTCCCTCATAACCAATCTCTTTACTTTGTTTTATTTGTTTTCCTTAGTTTATTTCTGATTTGTTTGCTTGTTTCTTTATCAAAAACACACACACAAAATAATTCCTACTTCAAGTTGTTTTTATGTCTCGTTCTTCTCCAATCACTATTTCATTATGGATAGCCCACTCGGTTTCCTATTTGGGGAAACTACTATCACTACTAAGGTAGTAGACGAACCACCGCCTGCTAGAACCTCCATGGAAGATTTTATAAGGTATAGATAATCTTATAAGGGTAAAGTCATGAGAGCCGTGTTAAAAAGGTTGGATCTAATTGCTAAAATTTTGCTTAAATGCCATGATATAAATTGTTGCTCTAAACAGGATACTAAACATCTTAAATTCCAATGTGGCTTTAGTAAAGAATTTATAATTATGAACTATCATTGGAATAACTACATTAATCTTGCATTTGAAGAAGTAGAACAATTCATTTTGTTTATGGGAGCTTCTGAAATAGAATCCTTTATGTCTAAAAACTATGAAACCTGTGTTGCTTGTAAAGACCTTAAAGATATGGTCTCTTCTATCCTTGATCATTGCATAGAAAATTTCAGCAATAATTGTTATATCATTGATTATAAAGAGAGACTCAGTCATGCACAAGAATGTTTCCACAATTTGCAAGAGCCTATGTGAAAGGATATTATTTTCTCCTTATGTTTTTGGTGTCGATGACAACCTCTCTTGTGGTTAACTATCTGTCCAAGTTGCAGGGCTTATCTACGGACGTGCTTGTTGGTGGACTTCTCTCTAGGAAGAGCTTGAAGATGGTGGCACTTATTTACACTTTCTCTTGTTTTATGTTTTAGGATACCGTACTATCAAGAGGGGGTCCACCTTGGAAGGTTGTGGGAAATCACCATTTCATGCACACACCTTATATGCACTTCCACATCCATCCTAGTTTTCATGTGAGAGAGTGTTCCCTGTTGCCTTGGTGGGTTCTCTGCCCTGACCGGTAGTACCGGCCAGGCGGCGGTAGTACGCCCAAGAAGTTCTTCAAGACAGTTCGGGCGGAACTTCCGGCTGTAGTTCCGATACTAATTCCGGCAAGCCATTCTTTGGTTCTGTGAGACTTCTGTCTAGTCTTGCGTATTTCTTAGAATTAGTACTAGAATCTGGGTCGGTTGTACCAACCTGACCTGCGCCTGGCTCCCTGAGCGGTAGTACCGCCACGCCTGACCAGTAGTACCGGCCACTCTCTGCACTGGTAGTTCCGGGTGAAGGGAATATGCCCGAGAGGCAATAATAAAGTGGTTATTATCTTATTCCATGTTTATGATAAAAGTTTATTTTGCATGCTATAATTGTATTGATCAGAAACGTCAATACATGTGTGTTTAATAAACAAAAAGGGTTCCTAATTATGCCTCTCTTATAGACTAGCTTGTTGATTAACAAGATGATCAAGGTTTCCTGATCATGGACATTGGATGTTGTTAATAACAAGGTCACAGCATTTGTGAAATTATGTGATGAACATTCATCCGAAGTATAGCATTACGATCAAGTCATTATGTTTAAATTGCTATAACATCATACGAAGTAATCTTTATCCTTAGACCATGAGATCATGTTAATTGCTAACACCAGAAGAGTATCTTGATAACATCAAACGTCACACCGTAACTGGGTGACTATAAAGATGGGTTCAGTGCTACGAAGGTGTTATGTTGAGGCTCATGGATCAAGAGTGGAATTTGTCAGTCCCGATGACGGATAGATATACTCTGGGCCCTCTCGGTGATATCACATTAAGGTAGCTTGCAAACAAGTGATGTGATCACTGGAATGTTATATCACGAGAACGAGAAAAGAGTGCATGTCGGTAATGATATCAAACTAGGTATTTGGATACCGATGATCTAATCTCGGACATGTATTATATCAAGAGACAAAGGGATTAAATTACAAGCGTTAAAGGTTCTCACGATCATAGAAGTCATCGTTGAATATGCAGGAGTCAGTATGGACCTCTAGGTCCCGCTTCTGATTATTGATCTGAGAGGAGTCTCGATCATGTCTGCATTATTCGCGAACCATAGGGTGACACACTTAAGAGTTACCGGACACCATTTTGGAGCACATATGTTTCAGACGAAAGAATTGCAAAGCGCGGAAATTATTTCGGGTGAAATTGCAGAAAGTGGTTCTGCATGTGATATTGAAATATTGCAAGGGGTTATATGTGAATGTTTGTTAATTAAAGTAAAAAACAAAATTCTGAATAAATTTAATAAAAGAGATTTATTAAATGAGAGAGCATTAAACTTGGAGAATTTTAATGCATTTAAAGTAGGGACTTTAAAGGGGAATGTGAAGAGGCATTTTAATGTAGAGGGGTTACCACCACATGAATGGGGGACGTGAGGAGTCACCCCCCATGTGCCGGCCATGAAGAGGAGGGGCACCCCTCCTCCTATAAAAGGCCCCCCTCTTCCTCCTTCTTCCTCACACCTCCTTGTGAAAGATCTCTCTCCCCCTCTAGAATTATTCCCCCATGGTCTCGGATTAGCGAGATACATGTTTCCGGTGGCATTTCGTCTGGAAGGAGTTGTTGCTTCCGCTGGATCGCTAGAGCGAGGAGGTGGAGGTTGTCCGGTGGCTTGAATGTGTGTGCGAGTGTGGATGCGCTGCTGAGTTGTGGCGCTCGGACTTCCTCACGATCTTGAGACCGGCAAGTGTACGACTACATCAACCACGAGTTCCTACTCGTTAACAAAACTCGTTGTCTTCGACCGTAAGTTCTCGTTGGATGTATGTCCACCCGTTATTCTGTACCTAGTAGATAGATCTTGGCGTGTAGTTCTCATCGTAGGAATTTTTTTGTTTTCTATGCTGCGGACCCAACAGTGGTATCAGAGCCTGATCTATGCGTAGGTGCTTTGCACGGGTAGTACATATATGTTTATATGTGGGCGATGATGATCATTTTATTGCATCTTCTATGTATTTTGGATATTGGTGGCATAGTGGGATGAAGCGGCCCAGACCAACCTTACATATCATTGTACATGAGACCAGTTCCACGACTGACATGCAACTTGTTTTGCATAAGTGGCTGGCGGGTGTCTGTCTCTCCTACTATAGTCAATATCTGATTTACAATGAGTTGCTAATAACTTAGTTATCATCGTTGTGGTTTCATGTTCATAGGTAAGAACGGTTCTATCTCCGAAAGCCCTAAGCCACGTAAAACTTGCAATTGATAAATTAGAGGCGTCTAGTTTAGATCGTTGTTGGGCTAGTGTCTTGATATGGTATTGTTGTAAGTAGATGTATGATAGATACTCTTACAACACACTCAACGTGTAAGTTCCATAGACCTTGGCCTTACACACAAAGGAATGATAGAGATCATACCACGATGCAAATGATAGAGATCAAATGCATGGACCATATCATCTCACTTTACACATTAGATGTTAGCATCTTATACTGCTAGTTTGGCGCTTTCTGTAGCATTGTAAGATGATCCCTCATTTAGATATCAAGGTAAAAATGTGTTCTTCATTAAGTATGCACCGTTTTGTGGGTGTTTCGGTACATCACGTGATGATCGGGTGTACTCGACTCTACGCTTTCATACAAACGGGTGTAAGACAGTTTTACACATGCGAGTACTAAGGTTCTTACTTGGCGAGCCTAGCATGTACAGACATGGCCTCGGAACACATACCAAAAGGTTAAGCATGAGTCATATAGTTGATATGATGCCCATATAGATGCTCGCCTTTGAAGCTACATCAACTCACGTGATGATCGGACTTGGTGTAGTGGATTTGGATCATGTTATCACCAAAAAGGCACGAGGGATGTCGTTTTTTGAGTGGGAGTTCATTTCTAATTTGGATTAGTCGAACTAAATTTGTCATAAACTAAATCGAAGTGAATTTGCATAATTTGTTGTAGTCATTGGCGTCTGTTCACTACCTTATACTTAGTTTTAATTGAGATAATAGAACTATAGAATTCTGGATATTTACTATACGAACTAGTATCGTATTGTTTTGAATGTCAATTTAAAGTTTAGAAGTCCTATTGCAAACTTTCAGCAAACTCTATTTACTCCATGAAGTTTAATAAGTAGTATTAAATCAAGAGTAAGAATTCCAATGTTAGTATCTAAAGTATCATGTTTGCCTCCATGATTATTGATATTCAAAAGTTGTTTTAATATCAAGATTATATAGGAGCTGAAAATTGTTTCAGAAACCATCATGTGTGAAAGATATTGTGATATCTGAAACAATGTTTTTGGTTGAATTATGATAGAGTATAATTTAGCAAAATACATGTTCTCATATTGTATGAGAATTTGTGGAGGATGGAGATGCTAAGCATCCGGATCTCCCAAAAAGGTTTTGGGAACTACCATTATACTCGCGATTCTTTCTTATAAGCTATAGTAGCTTGATCATGAAAGTTGTCATGATAAGGATGAATAGAAGATGTAAGTAAATTTTTTACTACACTAAAAGATTACTAAAGAATGGATTTTTGAAAGAACACCAAACATTTGATAATGGTGATCCACTTCAAAGTGCAAGTCCAAAGGTATTAGTATTTGACTATACACGCTTTGTACTATGTGTCATGTGAATGACATCACTATTAATGTTGATAGATTCTTTTAAAAGAAAAGGAATTGTTGAAAGAGAATCTATAAAATATTTGGCAGAAAAGAAAAGGTTGGAGATGTCCAACTTACGTATATAGAAGATATACATGTTATGGCTGTATTTCTTGCTTGTTAAACAATGTGGTTCTGAGGTATTGAACACCGAATTGGTTGGTATGAAGTGTCATACACGACAACGCAATTCATGAACTACAATGGCCTAAGTAACTAGCAAGAGAATAAGTGATGATGTTCATCAAAAACAAATAAAGTGTTATTGCGTTTTTTCGTTGTCGTCAAACCTAGCCTTCAAGATTTGTTTTAATAATTGTTATTTTGTTCCAGTATTATGAGACCAATGGTTGTTCAAATAATTACCGTATTCCATAAAGTATGGATGAACTTTTACAAGTCTACTGGGAGAAATCACATCCATAAACACTATTGCTAAAATGTCGCAAGACAAATGATTAAAATATCACTTATGAAGTGACATCGCTGTTTTAAATTATATTGGAAAGAAAACATGAAGAAACTCCAGGTTGATGGATTTTTGGAGTCTTTGATTTTGATCAACTGACGCTTGTAAGACTTTCCTTGAGATAACTGAAACTCCATTCATAGGCCAAAGAGGAACATATGACTAGCTTATTGGAAATTGTGCATGCTGATGTGCATAGTCCATTATGTGTAGCCATATGCGATGGATCTTTTTGCTTCATATGCCTTCTCCAGAAATTTGAGTGAATATATCTATATATTTACTTAATAAGGAAGAAGTATGAAACATTTGAAAATTGTTCAAAGACTTTCAAGATGAAGTGAAAAATCATTGTAACAAGAAAATAAAAGAGTTTATGATTTGATCATAAAGGAAGATATTTTGAGTTACATGTTTAGCAAAACACCTAAGATTTGAGGAATTGTTCCATGATTTGTGTTTTCCCGATAAACCATAGGAGTATGGCATATTCGAGAGATGAAATCAAACGATGTTTGACATGGTAAGATCAAAGGTGTCATTTATAAAACTGCCATTATGTTTTAAGGATTGAAGCTTTAGAGACTACCGCTTTTACACTGAAAAGAGCACCATCGTGATCCGTTGAAATGACACCATATAAGTTATGGTTTGGGATAAAACCCGAATTGTCTTTTCTTAAATTTTGGTATGCTAAGCATAAGTAAAATGTTTACAACCAAAGTCGGATAAGCACGTCTTTGTAGGTTATCCCAAAGAATTTGTTGGGAATTTCTCCATAACACCGAGGACAAAAGAGTTTGTTACTTGGAACGTCAAGTTTCTTGAGAAAGAATTTTTTGTGAAAAGTTAAGTGCGAGGACAATAGAACTTTGATAAGGTTGTTGAACCTTAGCTATATGTGCTAAGTAGCGCAGCGCCGGAAAGTGTTCTGGTGGCGGCCACAATGCTCATGTCTCCCGTGATTACAAAGGGTGTGATCTCGGAGGTTAGAGTTCCTATTGAACCGTGTGGGTCGGTAAGAATCAAATAGTGTGATTTGATAAGCAAGTCATTATTGTTTTGGCAATGATGAACCGACTACATGCAAAGAAGCGATGATGGGCCCTGACTCCATAAAATGACTAGAAGTCATAGAATCCGTGATAGTATCCATACATGAGAAATCAAGTTTCTGAACTTGGAAGACCCTCTGAAAAGGCGTAAAGCCTATCGGTCGTGTTTGGGTCTATAAAGAAATAGACATGGATGTTTAACATCTATGAAATACTCGACATGTCGGAAATAAGTTTACGACAATGTTCAAGGAGTTGACTATGACAAGATTTGATCTTTCATAGCGATATTTAGTCTTGACGGATTAATGTAGCAACCACTACATATAATTTGATGTATGATAGTTGAACAAACAAAACAATGTTCTTCTAATAGAATGGTTACCTAGGACGTGTACAAGACACGGTCTGAAGGGTTTTGTTAATTCAAAGGGTGCTAAAAGGGCATGCAAACTTCAATAGTTGAAGTAAGCATAGCGGAGTTGGAATCTTCACCATGATGAAACTGTTAAAAGAGTTTAAATTCATCGGAGATGATGAAGATGCTTGCATTTGCAAGAATATTTCTAATACATTATGTAGAGGACATATTGTTGATTGGAAATGATGTATCTTTTATTGACACAAGTTAATAATTTCATTAAAATAAGTTTCGATGAAAAACTTGGGCAAACTCAGAATATTTGGCATCAATATCTATATGGATAGATTAAGGCGCTAATATGGTTGTGCCAGACATACATATATGAGATATTGAAAGGGTTCAATATGGAAACAACAAGAAATGTTCTTGCTTCATGGAAAGAATTGTATCAAGATTCAAGTGTTTCAACACTTGGTGAGTAAAATCACATGAAGATTTCGATCGATTATACCATGATATGTATATATCCAAAATGTCCTATGCTCTAAATGTTATGAGCACATACCAGAATGATTCATAAGATGATCATTGGATGATAGTAAAGATATTCTTATGAGCTTTGGAAGAACCAAGAATATATCATGTAAAAGTGACAAATAGTTAAAGGTAGTTCATTGTAAAGTGTTACATTGATACTATTTTTTGTCACAAGATACAAATTAAATTTATCTCAATTTAGACTATGGGTGGCACAATGTAATGGAAAGGATGTTCCATGATGGATTTGGATGAGTTCTAAAGTTGAGACATTGTGACGGATACTACAACAAAAGGCTAAGTATATAACTACTATAGTAGCAGAAAAGGAGGGCATTTGTGTTAAATAGTTTGTTATCAAACTAGGTGTGGTTCAAAGTGGGCTAATACTATGAAGATATATTGTGTGACAATAATCTTAACATATTTTAACCCGAACGAACTAAAGGTCTCACCAGAGGACCAAATTTATACAATGCCATCTCATTTGAGAATGAGTGATGCGTAGAGACGCAAAGACATGCAAATACACACAGACCTGAAACTGTCAGATCCGGAGATTATGTTAACCACTAGCTATCGCGTATATGCAACACCAGAAAGCCATAGGTGTTCAATACGCAAGGTTTTTCAAACTAGATTATTGACTCTAGTGCAAGTGGGAGACTGAAGGGAATATGCCCAAGACGCAATAATAAAGTGGTTATTATCTTATTCCATGTTTATGATAAAAGTTTATTTTGCATGCTATAATTGTATTGATCGGAAATGTCAATACATGTGTGTTTAATAAACAAAAAGGGTTCCTAGTTATGCCTCTCTTATAGACTAGCTTGTTGATTAACAAGATGATCAAGGTTTCCTGATCATGGACATTGGATGTTGTTAATAACAAGGTCACAACATTTGTGAAATGATGTGATGAACATTCATCTGAAGTATAGCATTACGATCAAGTCATTATGTTTACATTGCTATAACATCATACAAAGTAATCTTTATCCTTAGACCATGAGATCATGTTAATTGCTAACACCGGAAGAGTATCTTGATAACATCAAACGTCACACCGTAACTGGGTGACTATAAAGACGGGTTCAGTGCTACGAAGGTGTTATGTTGAGGCTCATGGATCAAGGGTGGAATTTGTCAATCCCGATGACGGATAGATATACTCTAGGCCCTCTCGGTGATATCACATTAAGGTAGCTTGCAAATAAGTGATGTGATCATTAGAATGTTATAT
Organism: Avena eriantha; assembly: GCA_910589775.1. Taxonomy (NCBI): domain Eukaryota; kingdom Viridiplantae; phylum Streptophyta; class Magnoliopsida; order Poales; family Poaceae; genus Avena; species Avena eriantha. Next base: position 470,997,040 of record OU342745.1, read on the forward strand.
CACGGGAACGAGAAAAGAGTGCATGTTGGTAACGAGATCAAACTAGGTATTTGGATACCGATGATCGAATCTCGGACATGTATTATATCAAGAGACAAAGGGATTAAATTACAAGCGTTAAAGGTTCTCACGATCACAGAAGTCATCATTGAATATGCAGGAGTTAGTATGGACCTCCAGGTCCCGCTTCTGATTATTGATCTGAGAGGAGTCTCAATCATGTCTGCATTACTCGTGAACCATAGGGTGACACACTTAAGAGTTACCGGACACCATTTTGGAGCACATATGTTTCAGACGAAAGAATTGCAAAGCGCGGAAATTATTTCGGGTGAAATTGCAGAAAGTGGTTCTGCATGTGATATTGAAATATTGCAAGGGGTTATATGTGAATGTTTGTTAATTAAAGTAAAAAACAAATTCTGAATAAATTTAATAAAAGAGTTTTATTAAATGAGAGAGCATTAAACTTGGAGAATTTTAATGCATTTAAAGTAGGGACTTTAAAGGGGAATGTGAAGAGGCATTTTAATGTGGAGGGGTTACCACCACATGAATGGGGGAGGTGAGGAGTCACCCCCATGCGCCGGCCATGAAGAGGAGGGGCACCCCCCTCCTCCTATAAAAGTCCCCCTCTTCCTCCTTCTTCCCCACACCTCCTTGTGAAGGATCTCTCTCCCCCTCTAGAATTATTCCCCCATGGTCTCGGATTAGCGAGATACATGTTCCCGATGGCATTTCGTCTGGAAGGAGTTGCTGCTTCCGCTGGATCGCTAGAGCAAGGAGGTGGAGGTTGTCCGGTGGCTTGAACGTGTGTGCGAGTGTGGATGCGTTGCTGAGTTGCGGCGCTCGGACTTCCTCACGATCTTGAGATCGACAAGTGTACAACTACATCGACCACGAGTTCGTACTTGTTAACAAAACTCGTTGTCTTAGAGGGTAAGTTCTCGTTGGATGTATGTCCACCTGTTACTCTGTACCTAGTAGATAGATCTTGGACTGTAGTTCTCATCGTAGGAAATTTTTGTTTTATATGCTGCGGACCTAACACCGGGCCCTATTCCGGACCTAGTTCCGGCGCGAGGCTAGGCGGGTCAGAAAACCTTCTGCCTTGCACTGTCTATTTGCCGGTAGTAGGATCGGAATTAGGACCGGTAGTTCCGGCCAGCTCCTCAGGCCTGTTGACTGGTCAATTGGACCGTTGCCTGGCCTTTGCTGGGCAGTGGGTGGCCCGCTCACCGGTACTACCAGTCGGCCACCGGTAGTACCGATGGTGTCGGGGCTGGGCAGAATCTTCCCGTTTGGAGAGGGCCTATTTAAAGCCCCTTCTTCCTCCTCTCATCTTATCTCTTTGTTTTCTCTCTCCTCCATTAATACAAGAGCTTGACTTGCCTAGATCTCTCTCCCTACCCACTCAAATCTCTTGATCTTTTGAGGATTGGGAGAGGTGACCTAGATCTACACTTCCACCAAAGGAATCGTGATTTCCCCCACTCATCCTTCGTGGATCTTTTTACTCTTGGGTTCTTGGAACCCTAGACAGTGTAGGGCATCCTTGGAGCTGGGGCATTTGTTGTGAAGCTCCGTGGTGTCGTTGAGGGTCTCCAATTGAGTTGTGGAGCCTTCCCTCAACCTCGTTGTAAAGGTTTCGGTTGGCGCCTTCAAGGTCACCGGTTAGTGGATTGTGAGGCCACCTTTGTGGTGGTGCTCACCGGAGAAGAAGGTGAGGCATTTGTGGCGCTCGGGTGACCTTGTGTGGCCCCGACACCTCTCCAACGTAGACGTAGTTTCCTTGGAGTGAACTACGGGAATTACATCTCCGTGTCCCCTCGCCTGTTCTTTCATTCCACTCCTTTACTTCTTGCAATTACCGTCTTGTTTACTTGTTGTGTTGCTTACCATATAGGATATTCATCTAGTTGCACCTCTAGTGAATTTTACTTTGTGCTAAGCCATAAAATTGCAAGAAAATATTAAAAATTGGTAGTCTCCTATTCACCCCCCTCTAGTCGACCAAAGTTGGGCCTTTCAATTGGTATTAGAGCCTCGGCTCTTACTTCGGGCTTAACCGCCTAAGAGACAATGGCCGACGAAGATGGGAGTGTGGGTGCAACCACCAAGAACTTGGACTCCATGGATGACCTCAATCGATTCGAGACATCCATGATGACCAAGTTTGAGGAAATGATGACCCTCTTGCAATCCCTTAAACATACCCCCATGCTAGAAACGCCTCATGATGCATCTCGTGCCACCGAAGCCCCTTCCGCTCCCAAGAATGTGGTCACCCCCGGGGTGAATCCCGCGGCTACCCCAAAGCACTTGGACCTAGGCTTTGTGGCTCAAACCATCAAGCCACCAAGCGAGAGCACCGAGGGGCTAGGTGACTCCTCCTCCAAAGAGGGAGACAGGGGAAAGGATTACTCGGCGGTACCACCACAGTTCAAGTACACTCCGGACCCACCTATCCCCAATGCGCACATCATACCTCAAGGAGCACCTCCCATGCTAGATACTTCTAACTTCGCCAATTGGCAATATCTAATGCAATCTCACATTTCCAGCTCTTCTATTGAATTGATGAGGATTTTGGAGGAAGGTTTCTCTCCATATGATGCTAAGAAGTTGACTCGGGCCGAGGTTGTGGACAAGCAACTCAATGCCACCGCTTTGGGCATGATCCAAAAGGCGTTGACCCCCAAGGACTTTGCTCACATTCGCCAATTCTCCACCGTCAAAGAAGCTTGGGATCATCTCACTGAGTTGTATATTGGGAATGCGAGCATTCAAAGCTCCAAGTTTGATGAAGTCAACAATGAGTCTGATGGCTTTGCAATGCAAGATGATGAGACACCCGAAGACATGTATCATCGTCTCAAGGTTCTTTGTTGTACCATGAGGGACCTTGGAGCTACCTATGTTGATGACAAGTTCATGAAGAGGAAGTTTGTTCAAGCCCTTCTTCCCTTTGAGGAGCAAAAACTCAACTCTATCAAGGGGAGAAGCAACTACCACACCATGTCCTCTCAAGATGTGTTGAGTGAAGTCATTGCCATGACCATTGCCAAGAAGAATGCAGAGTCAGCTCGTGCTCGTGCTTATGGGTCTCAAAAGTTGAACCTTGCCTTGAAAGCTCAAGTGGTGGAAGTTGATGAAGACGGTAACTCTAGTGAGTGGTCACAAGAGGACATCAAATATGCTTTCAACGAGCACTTGTCTCTAGCATCAAGGGTGTTTTGGAACAAACTAGGCATGAAGTCAAGGTCAAGAGACAACCCAAGATTCAACTCAACCATGAAGGCGCCAAAGGCAAGATCTTGCTACAATTGCAACGACAAGAGTCACTTTGTAGCCCAATGCCCCTTCGAGAATAGAGAAGACAATGGAGGCCGCCTCATTCGCAAGAACAAGCCAAGACCTCCTCACCCCTTGAACAAGAACTTCCACAACAAGAACCTTCCTAACAAGGAAAGGGCAATGGTGGTCCATGAAGAGTACTTCTCGGGCGCGGATGATGATGATGAGAGTGAAGGTCAAGGTGGAGAGATCGTGGGAGTTGCCGCTATTGCTACTTCATCTACCCCATGAGTGTCTCTCTTTGACTCTCCCAATGAGAACATCACCAACCGCAACCAAAAGTGTCTCATGGCTAAGGACACCGAGGTAACTCCCTCTTCCAAGTCTCCCGCAAATGAGCTTCCCTTGCATGATCTAGAAGGTCTAGAAGTTAAGAAAGAGATGGTGAGCATGCGTGAATCCATGAAGCATCTAGATGATGATACTAGAATGTGCTTTGAAACTCTTGCAAACCAACTTGAACATGCTAGGGAAATGCTAGATGAGAAAGAAGAATTTATTGACATGTTAGGTAAAAATGAGAGAGAGGCCGTGATACATTGCAAATGTATCTATAATTTTTGATGTTCCATGCTTGGTTTTATCTACTTTCTTGTGTTTTGTCCACACTTTGGAGTACTTTTCATATGATTTCTTGGACTAACCTATTAACAAGAGCCACATGCCAGTTGCATGTTTTCTACTGTTTTTGGTTCCGGGAAAGTCAGAACATGAATATTCTCGGAATTGGATGGGACAAAAGCCAAAGTGCCTATTTTACCGGAAGTTATCTGGAGCCAGAATACGAGACGAAGAGGAGCCAGGGGCCACCACACCACTTGGCCACGTGGGCCAGGCCTTGCCATGCCAGGGGGTGGTGTGGCCAGCCCAGGCACCCCCTCGGTCTCCCTCTTCGCCTATAAGTTGCCTTCTGACCTAAAAACTCAGGGGGTTCGATGTTTTTCCAGAAGGAGTTCCGCTCCACCGCCACCACCAGATTCCACGAAACAACACTAGAAACTACGTTCTGGCATCCTGTCGGGACGGGGAATTGGAGGAGATCATCGCCATCATCATCACCATCGCTTCTCCATCGACCATCCATGTTTCCCCCATCTATGAGTGAGTAATCCCCCGTTGTAGGCTATGGGGATGGTAGGGATTGGATGAGATCGTTCATGTAATGGCATCAGATTGTTAGGGCATAGTGCCTAGTATCTTTTATTAGTGCTTTATGACTTTGTTGCGACTTGTTATGCTTAATGCTTGTCACTAGGGCCCGAGTGCCATGATTTCAGATCTGAACATGTTATATATTCATTATGATAGTATGGTTTATGGTCTTATATGCAAGTTGTATACACATGTTGTTTCCTGGAACCAATGGCCCCGAAGTGACAGAAATCGGGATAAACGGAGGGAATGGCTTTGATGTGAGGATCACATGTGTTCACGGAGTGTTAATGCTTTGCTCCGGTGCTCTATTAAAAGGATCACCTTAATTTCCAGTAGTTCCCTTGAGGCCCCGCTGCAAACGGGCTGGCAGGACAAAAGATGTTGTGCAAGTTCTCATTGCGAGCACGTATGACTATATATGGAACACATGCCTAGGATTATCTAGTACTTGGATGCTTTATCTTATTTATCTGCAATTGTCCTATGTTCTGATTGCTATGTGAATTGTCTTGTCCATGCAACGCCCGTCCATCCATCCCTATGCCTACCGCGCTCTAATCCTACTGTTTACTGCTATTGTTACTGTTGTCTTTACTTTACTACTACTGCTACTCTATTATTCCTACTACAAAACTGTTGCTACTGATAAACTGATGTGAGCAAGATTGTTTCCAGGTGCAGCTGAATTGACAACTCAGTTGTTAAGGCTTATAAATATTCTTTTGCTTCCCTTGTGTCAAATCAATAAATTGGGTTTCACTTCCCTCAAAAATACTGTGATACACCCCCTATACTTGTTGGTCATCAGGCCACCGATGAGATTGCCTCTCTATCTCAATCCCTTGAAAATGAACATAACATGAGAATAACTCTTGAGGAAAGTGTGGCTAAACTTGTTGATGACCATAATGCCTTCATAATGCAACTTGTTAAAGAACGAGATCATGATATTGCTTCATTGAATGTCCTTAAAAATGAAAAGGTTTAGTTTGGTGTTGATCATGAATGCCTTAAGGAATTAGAGAAACTCAAGGAGGAACATCATGCCTTGGAGTAAATTATCAAGTCTCTTTGAGGCTCATGAGAGACTCCAAACTCAACCTAACAATGAACATTCAAAGTCTTCTGCTACGCCTATTGTGCTTTCGCCTTGTTCTTCTAACCCTTGTTGCAAGCATGAGAATCTTGTTGAGGAGAACAAGATGTTGAAAGATCAACTTGCAAAAGGGCAAGTTGCCATTAAAAGAAAGAACAAGAGGAGGAACAAGAAAAAGAAGAAGAGAAGAGCCTTTCTCAAGTATCCTCTCTTGATTCTACCTTTGTGCAAAGTGATAACTTTGCCGGGAAAAAAATCCTTCTTACATTCTTTGCAAATCTCTTAATGGTCATGTTTATGCTAAGTACATTGGCACATCTTATACTCATGATTATCATTGGAACATTTGGGTACCTAAGACCCTTATGACTAACAAAAGGGGACCCATTGCAAAATGGGTACCTAAAACCAAAGCTTGATTTTCTTGTAGGACTTTGCTTCCGGCGATGCAAAATGGGTGCTTGATAGTGGAGCTACAAGCCATATGACCAGAAGCAAGTCTATCATGTCGGAGATTAGGCCAAATTTTGCCAACACTATGGTCTCCTACGGTGATAAAACAAGCTCTCAGGTATTGGGTTTTGGTAAGGTGGTAGTAACCCCAGATGTATCCTTGGTTAATGTCATGCTTGCCAAAACCCTTGCTTATAATCTCCTTTCCGTTCGTGCTCTTGCTATCATGGGTCTTTCATCTTTATTTAATGAGCACTCCGTGGTCCTCATGTGGAGCAAGTATCTCATGGTGGCTTTCGTTGGATACATAGAGCATGACTTATATGTAGTGGATTTCTCCGGAAAGCCATCTACTCATGCTATATGTCTCTATGCGAAAGCCGATGTGGGCTGGTTGTGGCATCGCCGCCTAGCCCATGTTAACATGAAGGCTTTGCAAAGTCTCTACTCGAGGGGCCACATCCTTGGACTAAAAGACATTTCCTTTGCCAAAGATCGTGTGTGCAGGGCTTGTATTGAAGGGAAGATGCATGAGAAGCCTCACAAGATCCTTAATCAAATAACCATCAAACGGTGCTTGGAGCTTCTTCACATGGATCTTTTCAGGCCTCTCTCTCATGATAGCCTTGGTGGGGAGAAATATTGTTTGCTAATTGTTGACGACTTCTCAAGATACACTTGGGTCTACGTTTTCAAGTTCAAGAGCGAGACTCAACAAACCGTCATCGACTTTGCCAATCAAGTGCAACGGAAACACAATGCTACCATCCTCTCTATTAGAAGTGACAATGGCACCGAATTCAAGAATTACACTTTGGATGAGTTTCTTAGTGATGAGGGGATCAAACATCAATATTCTACTCCATACACCCCTCAACAAAATGGTGTTGCCGAAAGGAAGAACCGTACTCTGATGGATGCCGCCCGGACCATGTTGGCAGAATTCAAGTCACCATATAACTTTTGGGCCGAAGCCATCTCAACCGCTTGCCATGCTACCAACCGCCTCTATCTACACAAGAAGAAGAACAAGACTCCATATGAACTTCTCACCGGACGCAAGACAAATGTCAAGTACTCCCGGGTGTTTGGATGTAGATGTTTCCTCCTCAAGAAAGGTGTTCTCTTGTCAAAGTTTGAGTCTAGTGCTCAAGAAGGGATCTTTGTTGGGTACTCAAATCAATCCCATGCCTATAGAGTCTTCAAGAAATCAACGGGAAGGGTTGAAGAATCTAGCAATGTCGAGTTCGATGAAGATCATGAGTCCCTTGTGAGGCAATACGGTGTTCGTGATCCAACTGATGAAATTCCTCCCCAAGCCATAATAATAATGGGTGTGGGCTTATTCCACCCCATTGAGGATCCCCTTATGGCCGAAGGAGAAGAACCAAGCTCCACTCAAGCGGAGGCTTCACTCTCACAAGACAATCTTACACCTCAAGGGCAACGTATTGCTTCTCAAGGTTCTCCAAGCTCTTCCCAAGATCTTCATGTCCATGACTCTCCAAGATCAAGTCTACCTCAAGCCGATCAAGCTCCACCTCATCAAGATAGTGAAGCTTCTCATATCAACAATGCTCAAAGTCATGTTAAAGAAGGCCAAGCTATCATTGACCAAGGCCAAGCTAATGTCTCTCCACCAAATGATGATGTCTCTCCTTCGGTTGATGTTGATGTTGATGAAGATAGTGATCAAGTTCATTCATATAGTCAAGGCAGGGACTCAAACCGTGGTGATGACCAATTGGTTTCTCAAGAATCTCATCTTGAGGCCCAAGCTTGCCGTCAAGCATACCGTCTCGCCAAGCTCATCAAAGATGGCCATATCCTTGAAAATGTTTATGGAGATGTCAATAGAGGCTCCACTACTAGGAGACAACTAACCTCTTTTAGTTCTCATCATGCGTTTATTTCTCATGTTGAGCCCCAAAAGGTCTTTGAAGCTCTTGAAGATGATGATTGGCTTGATGCTATGAATGAAGAACTTCACAACTTCAAGAGGAACAAGGTGTGGTCACTTGTGAAGAGACCCAAAGATTGTCAAAATGTGATTGGGACCAAGTGGATCTTCAAGAACAAGCGGGATGCAAATGGTATAGTCATCCGCAACAAAGCAAGGTTAGTTGCCCAAGGATACTCTCAAGTTGAGGGCATAGACTATGGTGAAACTTATGCTCCCGTTGCTCGTCTAGAATCCATTCGCATGCTTCTTTCTTATGCTACTCATCATAACTTTAAATTGCAACAAATGGATGTTAAGTGTGCTTTTCTCAATGGTCCCTTAAAAGAGTTGGTGTATGTCAAGCAACCTCCGGACTTTGAGGACCCTCTCTTCCCGGACCATGTCTACAAACTCGACAAGGCACTATATGGTCTCAAACAAGTCCCACGTGTGTGGTATGAGTGCCTTAGAGAGCTTTTGTTAGACCGTGGTTTCGAAGTAGGCCTCATTGATCCCACTCTTTTTACTAAGAAAGTTGGAGGGAACTTGTTCATTTGCCAAATCTATGTTGATGATATTATCTTTGGGTCTACTAACAAAGCTTTTAATGAGGATTTTGATAAGCTCATGACCAACCGCTTTGAAATGTCCATGATGGGGGCGTTGGAATTCTTTCTTGGCTTCGAAGTCAAGTAATTGAGGAAAGGGACTTTCATCAACCAAGCTAAATATGTCCAAGATATGCTCAAGAAGTTCAACCTTGATCAAGTAAATGGAGTCAAAACTCTCATGCCCACAAAGGTTAATCTTGATCTCGATCCCAAGGTAAGGATGTGGATCAAAAGCTTTATCGCTCGATGACTGGTTCTTTGCTCTATCTTTGTGCATCTCGGGCGGATATTATGTTGAGTGATTCCAAGCCGCACCAAAGGAAAGCCACATGGTGGCGGTCAAGAGAATCTTTCGATATTTGGTTCATACCCCTAACTTTGGGCTGTGGTACCCCAAGGGAGCCAGCTTTGACCTCATTGGATACACAGACTCGGATTGGGCAGGAGACAAATTGGAAAGGAAGTGAACCTCCGGTGCTTGTCAATTCCTTGGAAGATCATTGGTGTGTTGGCCCTCGAAGAAGCAAAACTGCGTGTCTATGTCCACCACCGAAGCTGAGTACATCTCCGCCGCAAGTTGTTGTGCTCAATTGTTATGGATGAAGCAAACCTTGAAGGATCTTGGACTCTCTTTCAACAAGGTGCCACTTCTTTGTGACAATGAGAGTGCCATTGCTATTGCTCACAACCCGGTTCAACACAACAAGACTAAGCACATTGAGATTCATCATCATTTTATTCGGGATCATGTTGCAAGAGGAGACATTTCTTTGGAGTATGTTCCTACCAAGGACAATCTTGCAGATCTTTTCACGAAGCCACTTGATGAAGCAAGGTTCCGAGAGTTGAGGCATGAACTAAATATCATTGATTCAAGCAACGTGGCTTGAGTATCTTGCACACCTACCCGGGTCTCAAAGAATATCATGTTTGGATGTACGCATGGGTTTAGGGGGAGTGTAGTTCCTCATATGAACCAACACTCGTCCTATTATGCACATATTAATGTATTCATTCTCTATGGTCCCTCAAGGAGACAAAATGAGTTTAAATGATGAGTTTTGGTAATGAACCTAAGATACATCTTCACGATGTCAAGCCAAATGTACTCATATATGGTGGCCTAGGCCATCGACATTGTTTTGATTGGTTCCCTTTCGTTTTCTATGTTTTTGGGTGTTGTTTTTCGTTATTGGATCTCTTTTTTTGTCATTTCTTCTCAGTTTGTGCCTCCTATCCCAAGCCTTTTCTCCTTCCCTAGACCCTCTTTTTCCTGCACAAGGTCTTTCTCTTGCCCGTCAATATCTGGAGCGCGTTTCCTAGGAATTGTTGGTAGTTCCGGCCGGAGCCGGTACTACCGGTCAGGGCCAAATGTCTCAGAAATTTCGCTCTGATCAGAAATACCGCTCCTTCCTGAAGTTCCGATGTCATCGGTAGTTCCGGCCCCTAGCCGGTACTACCGGTCGAGCGAGGCTCCTTTAAGTGATGGGCCAGGGGGCACGAGAGGTCTTCTTTCCCACTTGCCCCCCTGACCCCATCTTAACAACTCACATCCCCAAGAAGCGCTCCACGGTGTCGCCATCGGCCACACTAATTCCGGCTATCCCTCCTCAGATCAGCTCCGTGGGATTCTTCCCCACCTCAATCTCCTGCCATGGACCCTGGGCAAGGTGGTTCCCGTGGCAAATCCAAGCGGTCTCGTGCTCCTTCTCGTGGGCCTTCTGAGATTGATGAGGATGATCTTGAGGTCTTGCGCCCTCCTAGTTAGACTGCTGGTCAAAGGGCGGCTGCTGAGCGTCATGCTGCTGCTGCTGAAGGCAAAAGACCTGTTCTGGCCAGTCAAAAGAAGACCGCCTCTGGACCTGATTCGAGCAAGAAGAAGATTTCCTCCTAGCCCCAGCTTGTGTATGAGGAGTTTCGCAAGATTGATCCCTACAGTGTTCCTCGTGACCGCCTGGCTCAAGATCCCTTCTTCCACACCATGCGCCAAGCAGAGATCTATTCCGAGGTTTATGCTACCAAGAAGAAGAATGTTGTTGCCCCTCAGAAGCACATCAACATTGCAAAGATGGAGAGCAACCCTAAGTACTTTGGTGAAGCTCTCGATATGTGCAGGCGGTTTGGACTCATCAAGCTTATGCAACACTGTGAGAACTATGATGAGAGGGCCATTGCTCAGTTCTACTCCACCATCTACTTTGATACTGACCCTGTTGATCGAACCATGAAATGGATGACTGATAACCGGTATCTGTCTGCTAAATGGTCTGAGTTTGCTACCCTTCTTGGCTACCCTATTCAGGAAGGCCGTCGTGCCAATGGGTGGTGGGTACATAGGGGGAAGGCCTCCAAGCCGGAAGTTCTTGAGCCCCTATACATTGAGGGCTGGGGCGTCAATGGAAATGTTGCCCATCTTCTTCCCACCTATGACATCATGTGCAAGGTCTATCAGAACACTATTGCTCCCAAGGCAGGTAACTTCGATCAGCTTCATGCGTTTCAGATTGATCTCATGTATCAGACTTACCACCACCGAGACTCTCATGAGTGCCTTGATGTTATGGATTATATATTTGAAGAAATCTAGTCCGCTATGATTGAGAAGAGGTCTTGTCCTTATGCTCCATACATCCAGACTCTCATCAATGCCAAATGGAGGGAGACAACAGGTTCTATCTACCCTTAGGAAGCTCTCACTATCCATGAGGAAAAGACTCTCCGTGTGATGAAACACAACTTACCTCGCTCTCAGGCTGAAAAGGAAGCTGCTGCTGCAAGGGCTGCCATGGATGCTAGTGATGGGGACTGTCGTGGAATTGGCCACGGCAGATGCTACATGGTAGCTTACATAGAGGAAAGGGCAAGGCGACGTAGGAGAATCCAGGAGCGAGATTGGCACACGATGTACCCAGGTTCACGTCCCCTCGATGGAGGATCGCTATGTCCTGCTGTCAATCCAGTATGATCATAGATTGGTTTACATGGAGTCGCCGGAGGCAGAGGGAGAGACTAGATCTAATATGATGTGAGAGAGAGAGATCACCCTCAAAGGGGTGCCCCTGGTGGCTTTATATATGCAGCCAGTTAGGGTTTACAAGTGCTTATGGGCTTTCTATTGGAGTCGTTGTCTTGGGCCTCCAGGCGGCGAGTCATCTGGATCCATTATGCGCTAGTCGCCGTATTTGGCGAGTCGACCCGTTGTGGGATTGGCTTCAGTCGGCTCGAGCCAGCTGTTGACTCCGCTTCATGGATATACCCTGATTGGTATTCCCCCATCAGGAACCGTGCTGAGGCTTCTCCTCCACCCAACTTGTGAGACAGCCCTCTTGGGCCAAGAAGCTGCTGAAAAAGGTTAAGAAGACTTTCTGCTTCATTCAAGACCACGAGTATCAGTCCTATGTCGCTCAAAGGTAAAGTGTTCGAAGGGAGAAGGCCATCATGAGGAAGCTTGATATTGAAGTGTCTCCTGGGTCCAGCTCCGTCACCGCGCCCAAGGATCAGTGGGTCAACACACATTGCAGGTGGAATGATAGTGATGACGAGCCCGAGATCTCCAGTCAGTTTCCGCCCGCTTGGAACAATGCCTCTTGGGACCCCGAGCCTCCTCCTCCGTTCATTGGTGGGTGGGGCGCGTAGTTTGTCTACTTTGTCCCTTTTTGGCGTCTTGATGCCAAAGGGGGAGAAAGTGTTCCGTTAGGACTACGGGATTTGCATGGGTTGTGTCACGAGCTCGCTCTTTCCTTGATCCTTTTTATGCTCGTGCACATTTTTCGTTCAGTTATGTATACTTGTGGACCTCCGTTATTGTCTTTGGATCTCATGTATGGTTGCTACTATGTTGGTGAGACTATGTGTTAAGGTATCCTTGTGGTATTTGTTTGTGTGGTTGTGGTGGACTATTCTCTTTTATCTAGTCTTTGTCTCACCACAATGGTATTGGTGCAAGGTATGAGTCCTCTTCCTTTCTCTTTTACTTCCTTGCACCCTTGTTGGTCTATCTTGTAAGGGGGAGCTCTCTCCCGTGTATGCTCCAGGGGGAGTCTCTCTCCTCTCTTACTCTCTTCAGTTATTTCTACTTGTTTTCCTCTATGCAAATCTTGTGGGGTTGTCATCAAGCACCAAAAAGGGGGAGATTGAAAGGATATTATTTTCTCCTTATGTTTTTGGTGCTGATGACAACCTCTCTTGTGGTTAACTATCTGTCCAAGTTGCAGGGCTTATCTACGGACGTGCTTGTTGGTGGACTTCTCTCTAGGAAGAGCTTGAAGACGGTGGCACTTATTTACACTTTCTCTTGTTTTATGTTTTAGGCTACCGTACTATCAAGAGGGGGTCCACCTTGAAAGGTTGTGGGAAATCACCATTTCATGCACAAACCTTATATGCACTTCCACAGCCATCCCAGTTTTCATGTAAGAGAGTGTTCTTGTTGCCTTGGTGGGTTTTCTGCCCTGACCGGTAGTACCAACCAGGCGGCGGTAGTACCACCCAAGGGGTTCTTCAGGGTAGTTCGGGCAGAACTTCCGGCTGTAGTTCTGATACTAATTTCGGCGAGCCATTCTTTGGTTCTGTGAGACTTATGTCTAGTCTTGCGTATTTGTCAGAATTAGTACCGGAATCTGGGTCGGTTGTATCGGCCTGACCTGCGGCTGGCTCCCTGAGCGGTAGTACCGCCACGCTTGACCGGTAGTACTGACCAGTCTCTGCACTGGTAGTTCCAGGCCCTATTTCGGACCTAGTTCCGGCACTAGGCTGGGCGGGTCAGAAAACCTTCTGCCTCGCACTGTCTATTTGCCAGTAGTAGGACCAGAATTAGGACCGAAATTAGGACCGGTAGTTCCGACCAGCTCCTTGATACATTGCAAATGTATCTATAATTTTTGATGTTCCATGCTTGGTTTCACTTTCTTGTGTTTTGTCCCAACTTTGGAGTACTTTTTATATGATTTCTTGGACTAACCTATTAACAAGAGCCACAGTGCCAGCTGCCTGTTTTCTGCTGTTTTTGGTTCCAGGAAAGTCAGAAAATGAATATTCTTGGAATTGGACGGGACGAAAGCCAAAGTGCCTATTTTTCTGCATGTCATCAAGTGACAGAATACGAGACGGAGAGGGGCCAGGGGGCTACCACACCACCTGGCCGCACGGCCAGGCCTGGCCCGCGCAAGGGGATGGTGTGGCTGCTCCTGGCACCCCCTCGGCCTCCCTTCCGCCTATATATTGCCCTCGGGACGAAAACCCTAAGTACCCGATCAAAAATCCACGAAATAGTCTGTAGCCGCCGTCATCTCCATCCCTAGATCGGGAGGGATCTGAAGCTCTTCCCGGCACCCTGCCAGAGAGGGGAATTCACCCTAGAGGCCTTCTTCATCACCATGCAAGCCTCCGGTGTGATGCGTGAGTAGTTCATCCTTGGACTACGGATCCATGTAGTAGCTAGATGGCTGGTTCTCCTCCTTTGTGCTTTCATGTTTAGATCTTGTGAGCTCCGTTCATGATCAAGATCATCTATTTGTAATTCTACATGTTGTGTTTGCGGGGATCCGATGGATATTGAGATGCTATTTCAGATTGATTATTGATTCTATCATGTCTTTGTTATTTGTGATCTTGCATGCTTTCCGTTGTTAGTAGCTATCTTGGCCAAGTAGATGCTAGCAACTCCAAGAGTTAGTATTTATGTTCGATAGTGGGTTCATTCCTCTGGTAATCTGGGGAAGTGACAGAAATCTCTAAGGTACTAGATGTGTTGTTGCTACTAGGGAGAAAACAACAATCCTTTGTTCATAGAACAATCGTATTGTTTACTTTACACGCAGTTCGTAAAGCAATAATCTGTTGCTTGCAACTTAATACTGGAGGGGGTTCGGATGATAACCTGAAGGTGGATTATTAGTCATAGATGCAGTTGGATGGCGGTCTATGTATAATGTTGTAATGCCCAATCAAGTCTCAAAGGAGTCAAGATGATTAGTATATGCATGTATTGCTTTCTCGACGTTTGTCAATTGCCCCGCTGTAATTTGTTCACCCAGCATGTTATCTATCTTAAGGAGAGCCACCTCTAGTGAACTATGGATCGCGGTCCTTGTCTTTTACATTCAATCTACAATCTTTTACTGTTTTGTGTTTACTTTCTGCAAACTTTTACTTCTTTCCATTTGATACGTTTAATCCTTTGTTTTCTGCAAAACACGGTGAGATTGACAACGTCATCGCAAGTTGGGGACAAAGTTCTGTGGTTGTGTTGTGCAGGTCTCCATGTTGCTACTAGCACCGGTAGTGTTCCCTGCCAAAGCTCAGCTAGTAACACCTTTGGGGTGTTTCCTTGCTCCTACTGGTTCGATTAAACCTTGGTTTCATAACTGAGGGAAACTTGCTGTTGTGCTCATCATACCTTCCTCTTGGGGTTCCCAACGAGCTCTACATCAACACCGCCATCAAGCATTTTTCTAGGCGCCGTGCATTGAGCCATCAAGCATTTTTCTGGCACCGTTGCCGGGGAGTCAAGGACATCTTCACAAGGGGAGCCCCTCATAACCAATCTCTTTACTTTGTTATTTTTGTTTTGCTTAGTTTCTTTTTTTGCTTGTTTCTTTATCAAAAACACACAAAAATTAGTTTTACTAGTTTGCTTTCTTATTTGAAAACACAAAAAAATTAAGTCTCCTATAGTTGTTGGTCTATTATTGCCTTGCTTTGTCATGCTTCCTATCAATGGTTGGTTTCTTTGAAACTGAATCTTATTGGCATGGTGGGTTCACGGAAGAACACAAATATTATTATAAGGAACACCGCTTGTCACAAAAAGGGAAACACTTATGGGAACAAATTGATAAATTTAATACCATTGCTAGAAACGTGTGCTCTACTTATAATGTTACTTATTGCTTTGATAAATCTTGTTGATGTAGGAGGTATAAACACCTCCCTTTTCAATGTGAGTACAATGATAATGTTACCATATCTTCTTATGTTAAAGGAAATTATGACTTTTATGATGTGGAACAAATTGAAGAATTTATTGCTTGGAAAGGTGCATTCGAACTAGCTTATTTGCTTGAAAATACTGATGATGCACCTTATAAATATGAGCTTAATGATATACTTCAATTTTTATTTGATCATTACAAGGAAGAAAATGGGTATATTCTTGAATATCTTAATAGATGCTCTCCACCAGCGGAAGAGACTAATGCCTTGCAGGAGCCTATGGAAGAAAAAATTGCTGAAACTGGAAGCTCATTGGATGAAAAAGAGGAGGATAGTGATGATCAAGGGGAGGAAGAATGGATCTACTCATCCCTACCTTCTAATGAAAGTAACTCTTTACCCCTTACAGTATTTGATTGTCCCCCATGCTTACCAAAGGAGGACGAATGTCATGTTCCTGAGGATTCTTTTGAAAATGTTTACAATAAAGCTGTAGTGTTTGTAGATCATGAAAAACATGCTTTATGTGATAGATATATTTTTGAGTTTATTCATGAGTCTACTGAAAATTATTATGAGAGAGGAAAATATGGTTGTAGAAGTTTTCATGGTATTGAAACACCTCTCTATGTGCTGAAAGTTTTGAAGTTATTCACGTTTTATCTTCCTATGCATGTCACTTTGTTCTTTGTGAATTTATTTGCATACAACATTCCTATGCATAGGAAGTGGGTTAGACTTAAATGTGTTTTGAATTTGCTTCTTGATGCTCTCTTTTACTTCAATTCATATTTTTTATGTGAGCGTCTTCTCAAACTATCACGCCTAACTTAAAGGCGTTAAAGAAAAGTACTTATTGGGAGATAACCCAAAAGTTTTTGATGACTCTTGGAAGTTATTACCTCTGTAATAACCTCTCCTTATCCTTTTTATTTGTTTTTTGTGCCAAGAGTAACCTCTAATGAGAGAGAATTAATGATTGAGAAAGTTGCTGTCCCAAAACAGATTTCTATGCTTCACCGTAATAATTCGTGTAAAATCTCTGAAAGTATTTTTGAGGCGTGAATTTTTGTGCTTCTGACCCAGGTTGTTATCTAACTTTCGTTAGTTAAACACTTTTTGATTTGAGCAACAGAACATCTTCGAAAAAATTCGCCTTTACCCGCTGGTCTGTTTTGATAGATTTCTGCCATTTTCTGCATTTGCTTCTTGTTGGTTCCTTCTTGAGTTCTTTTGGGGAATTGAGCTTTTTGAGGGAAGTGATACAGTACCTAGTGTTCTAATGGAAGTTTATTTGGTGTTATAACTGAACCTTAAGACTTATTTATCTTGAGTGCACTAATGTTGCTAATAAAGATTGTGTGAAGTTTTGTATGAAGGAAAAATTTTAGGTGTATGGAAGGAATGAGTAATGAGATGAAGGATGGACTAAAGATCAAGCTTGGGGATGCCACGCGTGTCACCCCAAGAAATATCCAAGAAGTACAAGCGTCAAAGCTTGGGGATGCCCAAGGCATCCCCTTCTTCATCAATAAAAATCCCAGGTTTCTTCCAAACGCTTCATTTTTATTGTTTCATGCACAGTTGTGTTGTTCTTGGAGCGTCTTCGTTTTTGTTTTTAGTTTTGGTTTTTCATTTGCTTTGGTTTTCTTAGTTTTCTGAATAAATTGGTTGGACCCCCCTCTTTCATACATTGGTTTGCAAATAGTTTGGTTTGGTTTAGAAAAGAGTAGGAAAGTTCATACTTTTGTGGTAAAAAGAGCTCGTTTTTGACTGTGGCCTATGCTTTGTCATGCCATGCTTGATATTGTTTTGGCTTTATGCTTAGTATTATTTGTTGTAGCATTACTTGTTATAAACAATTGAGATTGCTTAATGTGCCTTGGATGAATCATGCGTTGTTTTAGCATATTAAAGCATAGTATAGTGGTATTCTCCTTTGATGCTTTATTTGGGTTGACTTGGCGCATGCTCACACCATGTTATGACTATCTCAAGTCACCATAGCCTTTATGATACTTTAGTTTTCAACTTGTAGTATCACTTTATGCTTTGATCAATGATGTTTTGTCGTTCTGCATGATTATGGCCATTATTGCTCTCTTAGTTTGTCGCTCCCAGCCTTTTGCTAGCCTCCACCACCAAGTATGAGTTCCACTGATGCATCCAACTCCCTAAACCAAGTTACTCCAAAGAGTCCACCATACCTACCTACTAGCTTATGTTATTCCAAGTATATTCATGCTTTTGTTTACCTTCCAAATTAAACTTGTTATGAGAAAACTAGTGATTAAAGCTCCCACGAACTTGATGGCACACTTTAGTTTTCTTGCCCTTAATAAACTTGAACCATTGTGTCTTCTATGTTGAATATGCTTGCACTTATTTGTCGGGAATTAGCAGAACCATGCTTTCATGGGGAACGCTTTCAACATTGCACTTGGTACTTGTACCTAGTTGATATCATGCTCTTTTGTATATGGATGTCATCGATGTGAAATGAAAGGGGAGCTTGTAAGTCCGTGGAGTTATGTATATGTGTTAGAGAAATGCCTGGGCCACTGGTCTAATCCATGCTGACATGGTGGAAACTTGCAGCGTAACCATAATGAGTTGTCTATGAAGCATTCTTCTTATAAAAAAAAGAGTCCTATATTGAGAAAAAAAAAGAGAAAAGAGAAAAAAAGATACTATGAAAAGAGGAAAGAGAGAAAAAAGCACCAAATTCCCATGGTAAATAAGAAGAATGATGAGATGCTCGTTGTCTGCTTGCCTTGTCATTTTGATATGGGGATTCTTCCGTATCATCGGGCAAGGGGTACCCCGTTGGCGGTTCTCAATGATACACATGTACTTACAATGACAAGAACTTACCGGTGACTAAACTTGAGTAGCATGAGGAGCGGCCCTCGTATACAAGGGACATGAGATTTCTGACTTATACTTCGTCAAGCATGTACACCATAGTTTGTTCATGTTAACCTTAATCACTTCAAGATGCTTTTGATAGGGGCAATGAGAGTGAAAGCTATAGTACCATAATTTTTGGAAGCTCTTTAGGAGACTTGAATCCCTACTTCCTTTTACAAAGGCCTTTCTTTCACCATTACATTGAGTCTCCACCTTCTATCTTTATGCACTTACTTTGAGAGCATAGTGGCTATTCTTAGTTCTATGTGCATTGTCCCAAGACTAGTTGATTGATGCATACTTTGATATTGCTTGTTTTAAACTATTGTATCTAGTCACTCTTATGAACTTTGAAGGTGTCCTATGCATTTAGATTTGCTACTCTATTGAGGGACAAGCTGAATACTATTATGCTATGTTTTATTTATGTGAAAACAACAAACATCTTGCAAAGCATTGTTATTCATGAATCTTTTGTTTGTGCCTTTTCATGTTGCATCATAGCTTCTTTGCTTATTGCTAGAACTTTGTCTTTCATGTTATGATTGAACTACTATGATCCTAACTTTGAATGTTTTACAAATACTTTGATCAAGTCTTTGATGGTGCATGTCACCTCAAAAATTATTCTTTCTTTTTATCACTTGCCTACTCGAGGACGATCAGGAGTTAAGCTTGGGGATGTTGATACATTGCAAATGTATCTATAATTTTTAATTTTACATGCTTGGTTTTATCCACTTTCTTGTGTTTTGTTCCAACTTTGGAGTACTTTTTATATGATTTCTTAGACTAACCTATTAACAAGAGCCACAGTGCCAGCTGCCTGTTTTCTGCTGTTTTTGGTTCCAGGAAAGTCAGAAAATGAATATTCTCGAAATTGGATGGGACAAAAGCCAAAGTGCCTATTTTTCCGGATGTCATCAAGTGCCAGAATACGAGACTGAGAGGGGCCAGGGGGCCACCACACCACCTGGCCGCGCGGCCAGGCCTGGCCCGCGCTAGGGGTGGTGTGGCCGCTCCCGGCACCCCCTCAGCCTCCCCTTCCGCCTATATATTGCCCTCGGGACGAAAACCCTAAGTACCCAATCAAAAATCCACAAAAGAGTCTGTAGCCGCCATCATCTCATCCCTAGATCGGGAGGGATCGGAAGCTCTTCCCGGCACCCTGCCGGAGAGGGGAATTCACCCTGGAGGCCTTCTTCATCACCATGCAAGCCTCCGGTGTGATGCGTGAGTAGTTCATCCTTGGACTACGGATCCATGTAGTAGCTAGATGGCTGGTTCTCCTCCTTTGTGCTTTCATGTTTAGATCTTGTGAGCTCCGTTCATGATCAAGATCATCTATTTGTAATTCTACATGTTGTGTTTGCGGGGATCCGATGGATATTGAGATGCTATTTCAGATTGATTATTGATTCTATCATGTCTTTGTTATTTGTGATCTTGCATGCTTTCCGTTGTTAGTAGCTATCTTGGCCAAGTAGATGCTAGCAACTCCAAGAGTTAGTATTTATGCTCGATAGTGGGTTCATGCCTCTGGTAATCTGGGGAAGTGACAGAAATATCTAAGGTACTAGATGTGCTGTTGCTACTAGGGAGAAAACAACAATCCTTTGTTCATAGAACAATCGTATTGTTTACTTTACACGCAGTTCATAAAGCAATAATCTGTTGCTTGCAACTTAATACTGGAGGGGGTTCGGATGATAACCTGAAGGTGGATTATTAGTCATAGATGCAGTTGGGTGGCGGTCTATGTATAATGTTGTAATGCCCAATCAAGTCTCAAAGGAGTCAAGATGATTAGTATATGCATGTATTGCTTTCTCGATGTTTGTCAATTTCCCCGCTGTAATTTGTTCACCCAGCATGTTATCTATCTTAAGGAGAGCCACCTCTAGTGAACTATGGATCGCGGTCCTTGTCTTTTACATTCAATCTATAATCTTTTACTGTTTTGTGTTTACTTTCTGCAAACTTTTACTTCTTTCCATTCGATACGTTTAATCCTTTGTTTTCTGCAAAACACGGTGAGATTGACAACCTCATCGCAAATTGGGGACAAAGTTATGTGGTTGTGTTGTGCAGGTCTCCACGTTGCTACTAGCACCGGTAGTGCGCCCTGCCAAAGCTCACCTAGTAACACCTTTGGGGTGTTTCCTTGCTCCTACTGGTTCGATTAAACCTTGGTTTCATAACTGAGGGAAGCTTGCTGCTGTGCTCATCATACCTTCCTCTTAGGGTTCCCAACGAGCTCTACATCAACACCGCCATCAAGCATTTTTCTGGGCGCCGTGCATTGAGCCATCACTCCTCAGGCCTGCTGATTGGTCAATTGGACCGTTGCGTGGCCTTTGCTGGGTAGTGGGTGGCTTGCTCACCGGTACTACCGGTCAGCCACCGGTAGTACCGATGGTGTCGGGGCTGGGCAGAATCTGCCAGTTTGGAGAGGGCCTATTTAAAGCCCCTTCTTCCTCCTCTCATCTTATCTCTTTGTTTTCTCTCTCCTCCATTAATACAAGAGCTTGACTTGCCTAGATCTCTCTCCCTACCCACTCAAATCTCTTGATCTTTTGAGGATTGGGAGAGGTGACCTAGATCTACACTTCCACCAAAGGAATCGTGATTTCCCCCACTCATCCTTCGTGGATCTTTTTACTCTTGGGTTCTTGGAACCCTAGACGGTGTAGGCCATCCTTGGAGCTAGGGCATTTTTTGTGAAGCTCCGTGGTGTCGTTGAGGGTCTCCAATTGAGTTGTGGAGCCTTTCCTCAACCTCGTTGTAAAGGTTTGGGTTGGCGCCTTCAAGGTCACCGATTAATGGATTGTGAGGCCACCTTTGTGGTGCTGCTCACCGGAGAAGAAGGTGAGGCCTTTGTGGCGCTCGGGTGACCTTGTGTGGCCCCGACACCTCTCCAACGTAGATGTAGCTTCCTTGTAAGTGAACTACAGGAATTACATCTCCGTATCCCCTCGCCGGTTCTTTCATTCCACTCCTTTACTTCTTTTAATTACCGTCTTGTTTACTTGTTGTGTTGCTTACCATATAGGATATTCATCTAGTTGCATCTCTAGTGAATTTTTCTTTGTGCTAAGCCATAAAATTGCAAGAAAATATAAAAAATCGGTAGTCTCCTATTCACCCCCTCTAGTCGACCAAAGTTGGGCCTTTCACTATGGAAGAAGAAATTGTTGAACCTGAAAGCTCATTAGATGAAAAATAGGAGGAGAGTGATGGATAAAAGGAGGAAGAATGGATTAGCTACCCATGCCTACCTTCTAATGAGAGTAACTCTTTATCCCTTACATTATATGATTGTCCCCCATGCTTACCAAAGGAGGATGAATGTTATGTTCCTGTGGATTCTTTTGAAAAATCTACTATGGGTAAACCTTGTGATAATAATCATGCTCCTGTTATCTATTATAATCCTTTATTAGTGCCTAACTTTGAAATGCATGGTACTAAAGAGCATTGCTTAGAAAATGTTTATGACAAAGATCTAGATGATGGTCCTATATTGGCTGATAATATTAATTGTACTACTATTAAAAATGAGATTGGAGGGGTCTTGACCTTATCTTGGAACCCCATACCTCTTGAGAATGATCAGTCACCTTGTTATAAAATTTTTAAAAGTGGGTTTGAAGGTTTTAATCCCATTATTTTTGAGCTTGATAAAAATTATGTGTTTGTAGATCATGAAAAGCAAGCTTTATGTGATAGTTATATTGTTGAGTTTATTCATGAGGCTACTGAAAATTATTATGAGAGAGGAAAATATGGTTGTAGAAGTTTTCATGGTACTACAACACCTCTCTATGTGCTGAAAGTTTTAAAGTTACTCTTGTTTTATCTTCCTATGCCTGTCACTTTGTTCTTTGTGAATTTATTTGCATACAAGATTCCTATGCATAGGAAGTGGGTTAGACTTAAATGTGTTTTGAATTTTCTTCTTGATGCTCTCTTTTACTTCAATTCATATTTCTTATGTGAGCATCATCGAAATTCTTATGCCTAACTTAAAGGCGTTAAAGAAAAGTACTCATTGGGAGATAACCCAAAAGTTTTAGTTGAGTCTTGGAAGTTATTACCTCTATAATAACCGCTTCTTATCTTTTTTGTGTGATTTTTGTGCCAAGAGTAACCTCTAATGAGAGAGAAGTAATGCTTGGGAAAGTTGCTATCCCGAAACAGATTTTTTGTGCTTCACTGTAAACATTCTTGAAAAATCTCTATATGTCAGTTTGAGCTGTAATTGTTTGTGCTTCTGCCCCAGGTTGTTATCCAACTTTCGTTAGTTCAACACTTTTCGATTTGAGCAACATAAGGTCTTCAAAAAAATTGGTTTTTACCTGTTGGTCTGTTTTGACAGATTTCTGCCATTATTTGCATTTACTTCTTGTTGATTCCAGTTTGGGTTCTTTTTAGGGAATTGAGCTTTTTAAGGGAAGTGCTACAGTATCTTGTGTTTTAATGGAAGTTTTATTGGTGTTGGAACTGAACCCAAACACTTATTTTCTTGAGTACACTAATGTTGCTAATAAAGATTGTGTGAAGTTTTGTATGAAGGAAAATTTTCAGATGTAAGGAAAGAATGATGTAATGAGATAAAGAATGGACTAAAGCTCAAGCTTGGGGATGCCACCCGTGTCACCCCAAGAAATATCCAAGAAGTACAAGCGTCAAAGCTTGGGGATGCCCAAGGCATCCCCTTCTTCATTAATAAAAATCTCAGGTTTCTTCCAAACACTTCATTTTTATTGTTTCATGCACAGTTGTGTTGTTCTTGGAGCGTCTTCGTTTTTGTTTTTAGTTTTCGTTTTCTTTGTTTGCTTGAATAAATTGGTTGGACCCCCTCATTCATACATTAGTTTTCAAATAAGTTTGGTTTGGATTGGAAAAGAGTAGGAAAAGCTCATGCTTAAGTGGTAAAAGGAGCTTGTTTTTCACTGTGGCCTATGCTTTGTCATGTCATACTTGATATTGTTTTGGCTTTATGCTTAGTGATTTTTGTTGTAGCATGACATGTTGTAAACAATTGAGATTGCTTAATGTGCCTTGAAAGAATCATGCGTTGTTTTAGCATATTAAAGCATAGTATTGTGGTATTCTCCTTTTGATGCTTTCTTTGGCTTGACTTGGCGCATGCTAACACCATGTTAAGACTATCCCAAGTCACCATAGCCTTTATGATCATTTAGTTTTCGACTTGTAATATCACTTTATGTTTTAATTTATGATGTTTTGTTGCTTTGCATGATTATGGCCATTATTGCTCTCTTAGTTGGTCGCTCCCAGTCTTTTGCTAGCCTCCATAACCAAGTGTGAGTTCCACTCATGCATCCAACTTCAAATAAAACCAAGTTATTCCAAAGAGTCCACCATACCTACCTATTAGCATTTGCTATTCCAAGTATATTCATGTTTTTATCTACCTTCCGAATTAAACTTGTTATGAGAAAACTTGTGATTAAAGCTCTCACAAACTTGATGGCACACTTTACTTTTCTTGCCCCTAATAAACATGAACCATTGTGTCATCTATGTTGTATATGCTTGCACTTATACGTTGGGGATTAGCAGAACCATGCTGTCATGGGGAACACTTTCAACATTGCACTTGTACATTGTACCCAGTTGATATCATGCTCTTTTGTCCATGGATGTCGTCGGTGTGAAATGAAAGGGGAGATTATAAGTCCATGGAGTTATGTATGTGTGTTAGAGAAACACATGGGCCGCTGGTCTAATCCATGCCTAATCATGGTGGAAACCTGCAGCGTAACCATAATGAGCAATCTATGAAGCATTCTTCTTATAAAAAAGAGATAGAGATTAAGAAAAAAAATAGATGAGAAAAGAGGAAAGAGAAAAAAGCACCATTTTCCCGTGGTAAATAAGAAGATTGCTGAGATGCTCGTTGTCTGCTTGCCTTGTCATTTTGATATGGGGATTCTTCCGTATCATCGGGCAAGGGGTACCCCGTTGGCGGTTCTCTATGATACACATGTACTTACTATGACAAGAACTTACCGGTAACTAAACTTGAGTAGCATGAGGAGCGATCCTCGTATTCAAGGGACATGAGATTGCCAACTTATACTTTGTCAAGCATATACTCCATAGTTTGTTCACTTTAACCTTAATCACTTCAAGATGCTTATGATAGGGGCAATGAGAGTTTAAAGCTAACAAGTACCATAATTTTTGGAAGCTCTTTATGAGACTTGAATCCCTGCTTCCTTCTATGAAGGCCTTTCTTTTACTTTTATGTTGAGTCTCCATCTTCTATCTTTATGCACCTATTGAGAGAGCATAGTGGCCATTCTTAGTTTAATGTGCATTGTCCCGAGACTTATTGTTTGATGCATAACTTTGATATTGCTTGTTCTTAAACTACCTGTATCTGGTCACCCTTATGAGCTTTAAAGGTGTCCTATGCATTTATGTTTTGCTACACTATGAGGGACAAGCCGAATACAATTCTTATTATGCTTTCTTTATGTGAAACAAACAAGCGTCTTGGAAAGCATTGTTATTCATGAATCTTTTGTTTGTACCTTTTCATGTTACAACATAGTTGCTATGTCTTATTGTTAGAACTATATCTTTTATGTTATGTTAAAGTACTATGATCCCAGCTATTAATGTTTTACAAATACTTTTATCAAGTTTATGATGGTGCATGTCACCTAAAAAATTATTCTTTCTTTTTATTACTTACCTACTCGAGGACGAGCAGGAGTTAAGCTTGGGGATGTTGATACGTTGCTAACGTATCTATAATTTTTTATGTTCCATGCTTGTTTTATATCTACTTTCTTATGTTTTGTCCACACTTTGGAGTATTTTTATACACTTCCTTGCACTAACCTATTAACAAGATGCCATAGTACCAGCTGCCTATTTTCTACTTTTTTCGTATCCAAGAAAGTCAGAAAATGAATATTCTCAGAATTGGACGGGACAAAAGCCAAAGTCAATATTTCACCGAGGGGGACACAAAGCCAGAAGACGAGACGGAGAGGGGCCAGAGGACGGCCACACCACCTGGCCGCGCGACCAGGCCTGACCCGCGCTAGGGGGTGGGGTGGCCGCCTAGGGCACCCCCTCGGCCTCCCCTTTCACCTATATATCGCCTCCGATACAGAAACCCTAAGTAACCGATCAAAATTCCACGAAAGAGTTTGTAGCCGCCGTCATCTCAATTCCTAGACCGGGAAGGATCTGAAGCTCTTCCCGGCACCCTGCCGGAGGGGAGAATTCACCCTGGAGGCCTTCTTGATCACCATGCATGCCTCCGGTGTGATGCGTGAGTAGTTCATCCCTGGACTACGGGTCCATGTAGTAGCTAGATGGTTGGTTCTCCTCCTTTGTGCTATCATGTCTAGATCTTTTGAGCTCCGTTCATGATCAAGATCATCTATTTGTAATCATACATGTTGTGTTTGCGGGGATCCGATGGATATTGAGATGCTATTTCAGATTGATTATTGATTCTATCATGTCTTTGTTATTTGTGATCTTGCATGCTCTCCGTTGTTAGTAGCTATCTTGGCCGAGTAGATGCTAGCAACTCCAAAAGGGAGTATTTATGCTTGATAGTGGGTTCATGTCTCTAGTAATCTGGGGAAGTGATAGAAATCTCTAAGGTACTAGATGTGTTGTTGCTACTAGGGAGAAAACAACAATCCATTGTTCATAGAACAATCTATTGTTCATAGAACAATCTATTGTTTACTTTACCCACAATGCTTAATGCAATTATATGTTGCTTGCAACTTAATACTAGAGGGGGTTTAGATGATAACCTGAAGGTGGATTATTAGTCATAGTGCAGTTGGATTACGGTCTATGTATAATGTTGTAATGCCCAATCAAATCTCATAGGAGTCAAGATGATTAGTATATGCATGTATGCTTTCTCGATGTTTGTCCATTGCCCCATTGTACACCCAGCATGTCATCTATCTTAAGGAGAATCACCACTAGTGAACTATGGACCCCGGTCCATTCTTTTATCATCAATCTACAACTATTTACTGTTTTCTGTTTACTTTCTGCAAGCTATTACTATCTTCCACACAATACGTTTAATCCTTTGTTTTCAGCAAAACCGGTGAGACTGACAACCTCGCTGAGTTGGGGCAAAGTCCTATGATTATGTTGTTTAGGGTTCCAAGTTGGAAACAACACCTTGGAGGTGTTTCCTTGCTCCTACTGGTTCGATAACCTTGGTTTCATAACTGAGGGAAAACTTGTTGCTATACTCATCATACCTTCCTCTTGGGGTTCCCCAACGAGCTCATCATCTTGAGTAAGCAATCCTCGGAACTTCCATGACACAATGAGGTTCGCCAGATAAGTTCATGTTTCATTCAAAATACAAAATAAGCAATTTTTAGTCTAGTATAGCACTAGATATACCTCTAAGTCTATCTCGGTAACTAATGGCTGACTATTGCTTCATTAGCAATGTCCTACTGACATGGTTCCTATCATTGGGATTTCGTTCTTGTCTAGGTTTAGTTCTATCTCCACTAATATTGACTATAGTATTTGACTACTTGACTCCATTGGTCTACCTCTAGCTTCCCTACGATTTCCTATGTTGTCTAGTTCCATGTTTGTAGTCCCATCATTAGCTCCATAACCTAAGAAATGGTTTGAGAATATATATTGAGTACGAGCATAATCAACAAGTTCTACTATGTGGTTGTTTGATGCACTATCTCTATTGATGTGGATCGAAGATCCTAGGCTTATGCAAATTTTCGAAACTAGTTTTTTAGAAAAGATAAGTTTTAGTTTAGAAAACTATGTCCATCAGCCTTCACGGTTTGTTAGAATGTCATGGAGTTCCTTTCCATGTTGCGGTCGTTATCCTTTCCCAGGATAGGGAGTATCATGACACATTTTATACACCCTCGAGAGGTGCGCTCCTTTACCCACAAACAACATTAACCTTGTTACACAACCAAGGATGTATGCATGTATATTCCCATTTAGACTTCCTTGGTCTGAGACCCAGTCTAAAGATTAGTCATTCACTAGATTTCTCAACCCTATAATCTACTAGTGAAATAAACTCGTCCAAGACCAGTATTTAGTTGCCATAGTCTCTGAGACACTAGAGTCGTCATCCTACTACATAGGATGGGGATGTTAAGGGCTCCCACCCATTATTATTACTCACAAGGAATACAACCCGGCCTAGTAATCTTAGGTTATACGGATCATACAACATACTATATGACTTACCCGTGTCATTCTAGGATCTGTGGTCAGCGTTGTCTATATGGCTCCTAGGAATTACTAACTACAGTTGTTGTTTAATCCTAGGTTTTCTTTACCGGTCCAATGGAATATTTTCCCGTAATGATTATAATCATGGTTTCATTGATCATCACATCTCATTCATTTCATTTATAAAACAGTATCTTGGTTTTAAATGCAGGTGATATTACTTTTGGAAAGTATTTTGTAAAAAACATATGCAAGATTGAACTTGCCTCCTGATTGCAATACTCTACAATCAACATTTCTTCTAGACGTCGGAAGATCCAAATGTGAAATAGAGAATCATTGGTTTGGTGAGGACTAATGTTTAAAGAATTATCAATATGATTTTGTGCAGAAAGTATGATATGTAATTGTTTTACCCCGAAATTGACCCCTGTTGGTTTCTGTTAGGGATCGCAACAGAAAACAAAAAAAATTCTATGTTGGAACCCCAGAAACTGCCTAGGATCTATCTATGTAGTAATGCGGTAACGACCAATGCATATAGAATACATACCCTTGTAGACCGTACGCGGTTAACGTTCCGCGGGGAACGTGGTTGAAGTAGTCGTACTCGTAGCCCACCTCAAGGTCACGAAGCTCCTCGCAGGTCACCTCTTGCTCCTTCTTCATCTTCATCATGCAGCAGCTCCGGCTCACGACATTTAAGCGCCCCAAGTGTTGCGCCTCATGTCTTCATACACATCCGGTACACGATGAGACCTCCGGCTCCCCGATCCCGCCGGGAGTGCGGAAGTTGATATCTGGCTAGGAATCCCTGCAGCGCAACGGCGTACTGCAGGTGTGCCTCGGTCGCACAACCTAGACATGGGGCCATGGTCACAAGGTATAGAGAGAGGGAGAAGGAGAAAGTCAACCAAAAGACTTCTCCAATTGTGTGTTTAATCCCACCCATGGGCACCCCTTTATATAGGCGGAGGGGGTGTGCCCTCCCCATTGGGTTAGCCATGTGGGACTAATCATAAAAGGAAAATACCAGGTATTTTCGTCCTGGCCGAATGGGCCAAAAACCAGCCCAATAACCAAAACAAAAAATAACAAATAAAAATAAAAGGGGCTGCAGACAGGGGCTGGCCAGGTGGGCCTTGGCGCGGCCCACCCTGCGCCCAGCTGTCCCCACGGCGGCGGCCTGGTGAGGCGAGCCCGGGTGGGCTGGCCATCCCCAGCGGCCCACTGGCTCCCGCGCCCGTGTGGGCCGGCTGCTGCGGCAGCGGCCCAGCTCGGCGCGACCCGGCGCCTGGCGCGGCCTAGTTACACGCCACCCTGTGCGGTGGCGGTTATCCGCCGCCCACAGGGCTGGCTATTTTGCCTTTTTCCATTTCTTTTTCTGCAGTTTTATTTCTAGGCCTTTTCCCTCTGAGATTTGGCCTAATATAAAAGTTGCTTTTATAAACCTTAACTTAAATATTATTTAGAATATATTAATTCATAATTAATATATAATAAATATATATTTAAATTCCCATTTATCCAAAAACATTTTTCGAGGTCTTTTCCTTTATTCTTTCTCCGAACAACTTCGGATCTCTCCGCGGAATGATTCCGGCTTTCTCTCTTTCTCTACTATGATTCCGTCTTACGAATGATCGCTCTCATTGTACCCTTAAGTGTATCCTCTCACGGCTCGGGAATGCTCTAGACATGATCTGTATCAATGATCAACAAGGGTCAGGGATATCCATGTGACCCCTATGCATTCCTGATGACAATGTTGTTTGAACCGCTAAATGTAGCATCCTCTTCCTTTTGGTTCTCGATACAACTTGTCTGAGATCCGATCATTGATATCCCATACCTTGTTCAATCTCGTTCACAACAAGTTCTATTTTCTTGTTACCGTGATATTACATCCCCGTGACCTAGTCACATATTGCAACATTTATGGATGTAATCTCACCAAGCCGGCCGTATGTATCTTTACCAATGATGTGGGTGAACAAATCCCGGTCTTGTAGTCACATGTCATCTACTGTTCCTTCGGACTACCCAACGTACACCTTTATAACCACTGTATTACCAAGTGGCGCTTGATGCAGTCTAAGCAGCCTCAGGAAACAGTGAGTAATATGAGCTCACGGTCTAAGGAGAAGGAGTCTAGGTATAGCTGTTGTAAAAATGAACTATATGACTTGATCGTGTTGCAATCCTTCGAGAAATGTCCAATCACATCATTCTCCAATGATATGATCCCGTTGTCAGTCGACATAAATGCCCATGATCTTGAAACCCAGATCATCTCCATGACCAACGAACTAGTATGAATAGAGAATACTAGGGACTTGGTTGTTTCATACCACAGCTGTATCAATGTTTCTACTTGGCACAGTTATAGCACAATATGAAACTATTATAAACTAATTGAGATATGACAATATATTTATTATTTGCCTCTAGGGCATATCTCCTTCAGTCTCCCACTTGCACTAGAGTACAAATATTCTAGCTCGCATTTTACTCATATAAACCATATACCATATGCGTTTACAGATCATGCATGCTTATGGGAAACGTCATGTCCATGTTCTGTTTTACCAGATCATTATGTCGTTAATGTCTTCCTAATTTTGACATTCACTCCATTATCGTATAATGGGTCAAAGTATTTGTTTGGCGACAAAGTGAGACTTTGTTTCTAGTGTTTATGATGACGGTCGTTTTCACCGTTGTCATCTAAACTTCGAAACACACTTTGCTATCCTTTGTGTATATACTATATTCATGGCAGTAGAACGAGGCCAATTTCCAGGAGCTTTGAGTGACGTTAGATCAGCCTCGAGGGCTTTCTCATGGGCACTGGGACCTGGGACACATCATTCTACGTTAAAAGCGAACTAGCCCCACCATAACATTATACATCACATCAGATGGAGCTTTTATACTTCTATATCTATGTAGATCCTAGTGCATGAAATGCATCTATGCCACTTACTTTGCTTCTTGCCATTTAAGTACAACCTTAATTCAGGTTCAGTGATCAACTCAGGAATCACTTAAAGACATGTTCTTACAGTTAAGACTTTGTCCTACCAACCAAAACCTCGGGTCACATTACGTCGAGTATATAACATGGTTATATGGAAGAACCTATGACTGAGGCATAGGAGATGCAATGCATCTCTTTCTTTCAACCATAGTTGCAATACTATCTCAATGCTTCATATAGGAAGAACTTCTTTCTTACCTTGTTCCATTCTGAGCTTCTTCAGAATATTGTCTTAGGACATTCTGAACATCTTTCAGAATCAAGTCCAGGAAGCATTTGACATTCAGTGTTTATTAAACTCACCAATCTATCTTGATAGATCTTATTGTTTAATAACTTCAACTTCATCCT
The DNA here is from genome assembly GCA_910589775.1 of Avena eriantha. NCBI lineage: Eukaryota > Viridiplantae > Streptophyta > Magnoliopsida > Poales > Poaceae > Avena > Avena eriantha. The sequence goes on from OU342745.1 coordinate 471,028,140, forward strand.
AACTTAAATATTATTAACACCAATCATATCATTTAGATATGTTGTCCACATATCCTAGAATGATTTCACGCTCCCACTCAAATGTGACATTCATGTTTGAGATCCAGGGATTTCACTTAGCTCCCACTCAAAATATGTTAACTACATATTAGGAATTAGCCAAGCTGATTTGCTCCCACTCAAATCTAGGTCCTCTCGATAATCTTGGACATTCCAAAATTCTTTGATCATCATCAAACCGAGAATTCCACTAACGAGATTTCAATGACCATTCATTTCTCGTACTCAGGTCCATCATGCTTCTTTGTAATTCGTAGGTATGTCTTGTTCAAAACATGACAAGTGAATCAACAATATAATTCCACAAACTTGTAGAATATATAGTTAGATCCTACATTCTTTAGTAAAAGTATTCCCTTGAAACTTTATGATCATTATCAATAGTTTCTCCTCTATTTGTAGAGTTTGGATTCACGAGACAAATTCCGCTGCGCCACTCAACAATTCAAAGGCAATGTCGAATACATTGTTTTGATCTTTTACTTTCTTCCACATGTATCTTCATCAAGACACATCAACTTAGGACAACATCAGGTTTGCCCCTGTTGTGGAAGATGCATTGATAGCTTCCTAAGAATGCTTTACAAAGACTTGTTTATTTGCCACAACTTCAACTTATCGAAATCTCCAAAAAAGCGAACATGCCATAACACTTATGGTGTTGTTTCCACGAATATTTTGGATGTTCCTTTGTATTTCAAATGGGTGTTCGCTTATTTCGATCTTTAGCTCTAAACGACAAATATAACCCTGATAAGAGATAATATTAACCATATGTATCTAATACATATTGATTATGATGTTTAGACATTTCAACATAATTTGAATTCATCCAATTATCATAATTTGTGAAACATCTTTCACAAGTCCCTTTTATGCTAAACTTAACTTGAATACCTTAGTCAAGTCGATCAAATCGAAGCAACTTCATATTCTTGTTAATTTCAATATCCTCCATTCAGTTATGAACTCGTTTGAACATTTCAAATCGTTTCAAACTTATGTTTCATTAAGTAAGTATGCTTATTCACTTAAGTCCACAATTAACTAATGATTTTCACTATTTGTTGAAAATACGATACGTCCTATGTATAAGATTCAACATTTCTTCGCATATCACCGTTTCACCGGAATACGGAGTTTTAGTCATTCTACCCAAGAGGCATGGTTTTGCATTGTCTCTAGATTAAGCATCTAGGACCCCGATATTTCATAAAGAACCTGCAATAACCAAAATGACTTAAACTATAGTGTTAATTCATTTAAACTTTGGATATCTTTTAGCATTCTAATCCTTTATAAATGTTTAAACCATTATCATTAACATAGTGATGAGAATAACTTATCTATAATCATAATGTGACCATAAGGTATTGTTCATAAGAATAGTACAAACTGGTTTGTAACTTGTTCATATGAATAATCGTCTTGCCAAAAGCAAGACACACAAACTGGGATTACAAATTTATATTCAAGTCCACTAACCCAAATGATAAACTTTGAGGGAAGAGGTGATGTCGGCCATCAACTGATTTGCTTGCCATCATCAAGTCACATTGCCTCAAATCCAGCAATTCTTAAGCAGATCCTCCTGTTTCCACAAAACATGACAAGTATCAAATACTTTGCAAACTGCAACGAGTTTTGCAAGAACCACATTTATAATTTTGTATATCTAACATATACCTTTTTCTTCCATGACCTCATTTTGCAATCAAGCCCTTACAAGAGTTCTCAACTCTAATGCAAGATTGCTAAGTGTTTCTCCAAACATTCCGGAGTCATCGAATTATCTACTAATGGTTATTGTATCAAGAAGAGAAGATCACCTTTTATGAGGATATCCCTCAGGTGTGGGTATTAATCTATGAAGTTGGACCCTTTTGCTAAGTTCCAAAATAAGCAATATATTCCCATGGTAGCAAAGGACCTCAATGGGATAGGCCAAGGTCTACTAAGATATTTGCAAATAGACATCTAGACAACTTTATAATAAGAGATCAATTTATAATTGGTCTCCACTAAAATTTTCATCCCCTGGACGATTTTAGTGATCACATGATCCCTATCCTTCGCACCTCCCCCGATCGTCACAGCCATCAGTGCATTATCAAAGGTAGACATTCACTAATGTCAATCACATCATCCATGTGACTCATGCTCAATCTTTCAATATCTTGTGTCCCAAGGCCATGTTTGCACATGCTAGGCTCGCCAAATCTAACTTGTGTGTATTCGATGTGCAACATGGCTTACACCCACTGTATGCGAACGTAGATATGTCTGACCCCTACTCACCGCAGGGCGCCTCATACCGAAGAACTTTCTTGGTGGTGCACCCACAAGGGAAACACAAAACATTGGAATTGAATAGGGATTATCTTATTTGCTACCGTTGAGTATCTTAATACTAGCACACAATAAGATGTAAAACAGGTATCAACATCATATGTATAATGTGATATGATATGGTCTTTCTTGCGCCTTGATCTCCATCGAGCGCTCCGACATGATCTCCATCTTGCCCTTGGTTTGACGCCAAGTCCACGACGCCTCCACCAAGTCGTTCATCAGAACGATGACTATTACTGTACTACTTAGTAACAGAAAAGTAAACTACTTTGCCTTCGCAACGACCAATGCCATATCATAATCACATGCCCCCCCCGCAAAATAAAGTTAGACGCCTCTACTTTATCTATTGCAAGTTTTACGTGGTTGTTAGGGCTTTCACAATAGAACTGTTTCTAAACTACGAACATTCCAACCACAACATGGATCCGACAGTTGTCTCTATTACACCCCTTTCGGGGCCTTCCGTTGTAAATGTTATATCAACTATTGAATGAGAGATAAACACACGCTAGCCACTTATACGGTACAAGCCGTATGTTGAGCGTGGAACCAGTCTCGCGTATGAATACGCGTAAGGTCGGTCCGGGCCGCTTCATCAAACAATACCGCGAGATAAACAAGTACATGTTAGAAGGTAACAACTAAGGGATCAATGCCCGCACAATACTTGTGCGTACTGGCCGTACAACACTCCTACGCATAGATCGGCTCTGATACCACTGTTGGGGATCGCAGTAGAAAACAAAAAAATTCCTACGTTGGAACCCCAGAAACTGCCTAGAATCTATCTATGTAGTAATGTGGTAATGGACAATGTGTATAGAATACATACCCTTATAGACCGTACGCGGTTAACGTTCCGCGAGGAACGTGGTTGAAGTAGTCGTACTCGTAGCCGACCTCAAGGTCGCGAAGCTCCTCGCAGGTCACCCCTTGCTCCTTCTTCTTCTTCATCGTGCGGCAGCTTCGGCTCACGACATTTAAACGTCCCAAGTGTTACGCCTCGTGTCTTCGTACACATCCGGTGCACGATGAGACCTCTGGCTCCCCGATCCCACCGGGAGTGCGGAAGTTGATATCCGGCTAGGAATCCCTGCAGCACAACGGCGTACTACAGGTGTGCCTCGATCGCATAGCCCAGATATGGGGCCATGGTCACAAGGTATAGAGAGAAGGAGCAGGAGAAAGTCAACCAAAGGACTTCTCCAATTGTGTGTTTAATCCCATCCATGGGCACCCCTTTATATAAGTGGAGGGGATGTGCCCTCCCCATTGGGTTAGCCATGTGGGACTAATCATAAAAGGAAAATACTAGGTATTTTTGTCCTGGCCGAATGGGCCAAAAACTAGCCCAATAACCAAAATAGAAAATAATAAATAAAAAGAAAAGGGGCTGCAGATAGGGGCTGGCTGAGTGGGCCTTGGCGCGGCCCACCTCACGCCCAGCTGTCCCTGCGGCGGCGGCCTGGTGAGGTGAGCCCGGGTGGGCTGGCCACCCCCGGCGGCCCGCTGGCTCCCGCGGCCCGGGTGGGCCGGCTTCTGTGGCGGCGGCCCAGCTCGGCGCGACCCGATGCCTGGCGCGGCCCAGTTACACGCCGCCCTATGCGGTGGCGGTTATCCGCCGCCCATAGGGCTGGCTGTTATGCCTTTTTCCATTTCTTTTTCTGCAGTTTTATTTCTAGCCCTTTTCCCTCTGGGATTTGGCCTAATATAGAAGTTGCTTTTATAAATCTTAACTTAAATATTATTTAGAATATATTAATTCATAATTAACATATAATAAATATATATTTAAATTCCCATTTATCCAAAAACATTTTTCGGGGTCTTTTCCTTTATTCTTTCTCTGAACAACTTCGGATCTCTCCGCGGAACGATTCCGGCTTTCTCTCTTTCTCTACTATGATTCCGTCTTACGAATGATCGCTCTCATGGTACCCTTAAGTGTATCCTCTCACGGCTCGGGAATGCTCTAGACATGATCTGTATCAATGATCAACAGAGGGACCAGGGATATCCATGCGACCCCTATGCATTCCTAATGACAATGTCGTTTGAACCGCTAAATGTAGCATCCTCTTCCTTTTCTTTCTCGAGAAAAACCTATTTATTATTTGCCTCTAGGGCATATCTCCTTCAGTTTCATCTACACGACTAGTTTGGTTTTTGTTTGGATGATTTATTCTATATTTGATTTAAGTTCATGTTTACTACACACATAAATTAATTCTTGATAATTTAAGTAGATCACAATGACCCAAGATAATATCGCAACAAGATAGGGTATGGCATGGTTGCTTTTAGTTGATAACAACTATGGCTTGATGGTTATATAGGCATGGTATGAATACTACTGGATTGATCAAGTATAACTCTACCTAGATACTAACGAGTTACCAATAATGTTTTCTTCCACTAGGTTATAGTTGATGAATAAGGTTATCTAACTAGAGTTGGTATTGAATTATAGTATAAAAGGTTTAGGTGTTACTCAAGAATAATACTTGATTTTTAGTTATCTTACAACCTCTTGGTTCTATAAGACATTAATGTTTTAGCATTTAGCTCTAAGTATATGATGGGTATTTTATGGGTATATGGATTAGCTCTAAGGTTCTTAGGTAAGAATTCTACTATATGAATGATGCATGGTTAAGGTTATGCAATCATCAACTCTCAAGGTGAATTGATGATGTTAAGACTTTATTGTATGTCGTTATCCTCGGTATGGATTTGTAAGAAGTACTATTCAATCAAATATAAATATTTAAAATTCACTTATAAACTATGGTCATGGTTTTAGATAGAAGTAGATAGGTTTAAAAGGTCAAGTATTAGAAGTTATCCTTTAAGAGGATAGTTTTACTAAATGGTAATAACTTAAGTTGTTTAATCTAGTTATAAGGTCATGATAAGTTTAAAAAGAATGACTACTTGAGCAATACAAGTAACACACAATTTTTACTATCACCTTTTAGCTAATTTCCAAACATCAAGGTTTTAAATGCAAATGTCAAACATGTTAGAAATTCAATTTGTGTTTTTTACTTATTATTAACTATTTTTCTAGGAATTTTAAGTAGTAAAGAATTAAAATTAAAATTCTTTTATTTTTTAAGTTTTTGTTACTTTGATTTTTTAATATTAAATTATTATTATTTGGACTTTAATATTTATCTTTCAAACTCTCGGGTCCCTAGCACATGGGGTACCACGACCCACCGGCTGTTGGGCTCCCGCCACGCACCCGTCAGTGGCCTCAAGAGGCGAGTTCCCTCCAAGAGGCTAGGCGAGGTGCGAAGTAATGACTACGAGTCGGGTCCACTGTGGTGTCCCACAAAGATCATACCCGCGCCAAGAACACCGTCAGCAGCGGAGGACCCTTGGCAAGGCTATGGCCCTCGGGCTACCCTCCGCAAGAGCAGGGCCATAGCTCATCGCGTCGGACAAGAGGACAACTCAACGGGTAGCTATGAGACTTTTTCGCCTACGTTGCCTTCCTTCATAAAAGAAGATGTTGCCTGGACGCTTTCGTGTTAAAGTGAGGCTGACGCCAACGATGTCCCTAATACTCAACATTACTGTTTTGGTGCAAGGGAGCAGAAGATGACGCGACGCAACAGAGAGGGTGTCCCCGACGACTGCTGCTTTGGATCGAAGCTCCTGGAGGACCCTATACCTAGTTCATGTAAAGCAGGGGTATACACCGGCTCCCCTTGAGTGGGAATGTGGTGACCCTTCCCGCCAATAATTGGAGGAAGAGGCCCGTCTCTACTATAAAAGGGGAGCCGCCCCAACCTTAGAGGGGGCGATCCTTAGGATCAGAAATCCTAAACATTCACTTGTCGCCATACCCTCCCGAAGCAACACACGCAATACAACCAAGTAGGAGTAGGGGCTTTACCTCCTCACGAGGGTCCTGAACATGGGTAAAAAACACGTGTCATCTCTCTATCATGTGTGAGCTCCGTCGCCCCCATCGTCGGGTGGAAGATCTAAGTGTGTGTCATCCCCCTGGCAAATCCAGGCTTCGTCGGTGCCCCTGTGTTGGGTTTGCAGCATAGAAAACAAAATTTTCCTACGATGGGAACTATACGCCAAGATCTATCTACTAGATACAATCAACGGGTGGACATACATCCATGGAGAACTTACCCTCGAAGACAACAAAGCTTTGTTAACGAGTTGGAACTCATGGATGATGTAGTCGAACGCTTGCCGATCTCAAGATCGTGTGGAAGTCCTAGCGCCACAAATCAACAGCGCATCCGTCCTCGCACACACGTTCAGGCCACCAAACAACCTCCACCTCCTCGCTCCAGCGAATTAGCGGAAGCAGCAACTCCTTCCAGACGAAATTCCACCGGGAACATGTATCTCGCTAATATGAGACCATGGGGAATATATCTAGAGGGGGAGAGAAATCCTTCACGAGGAGGTGTGCTTTGTGAGGGAGGAGAGGGGAGCCTTTTATAGGAGAGGGGGTATCCTCCCCTCCCATGTCCGGCTCCCATGGGGGGTGCCCCACCTCTTCCTCATTCATGTGGTGGAAGCTCCACTCACATCAATTTAGCCTTCACTCAAAGTTCCACTCACATGCATTAAATTTCCACCAAATTTAATGCAACTCTCATTTAATAAAACTATTTTATTTATTTTATCCAGAATTTTTTTAATTACTTTAATTAACAAACATTCACATAAAACCCCTTGTAACATTTCAATATCACATGCAGAACCAGTTTCTGCAATTTCACCCGAAAGAATTCCGGTTTCTATCGAAATGATTCCAGCGCTTTGCAATTCTTTTGTCTGAAACATATGTGCTCCAAATGGTGTTTAGCAACCCTTAAGTGTCACCCTACGATTCGCGAATAATGCAGACATGATTGAGACTCCTCTCAAATCAATAATCAGAAGCGGGACCTAGAGATCCATTCTAACTCTTGCACATTCAACGATGACTTCTGTGATCGTGAGAACCTTTAACGCTAGTAATTTAATCCCTTTATCTCGCGATATATTACATGTCCGAGATTCAATCATCAGCATCCAAATACCTAGTTTGATCTCGTTACCGACATGCACTCTTTTCTTGTTCCCGTGATATAACATTCTAGTGATCACATCACTTGCTTGCAAGCTATCTTAATGTGATATCACCGAGAGGGCCCAGCGTATATCTATCCGTCATCGGGATTGACAAATTCTACTCTTGATCCATGAGACTCAACATAACACCTTCGGAGTATCTGAACCCACATTTATAGTCACCCTTTTACGGTGTGACGTTTGATGTTATCAAGTTACTCTTCTGGTGTTAGCAATTAACATGATCTTATGGTCTAAGGACTAAGATTACTTCGTATGATGTTATAGCAATATAAACATAATGACTTTGATCGTAAAGCTATACTTAGGATGAATGTTCATCACTTCATTTCACAAATGTTGTGACCTCGTTATTAACAACATCCAATGTCCATGATCAGGAAACCTTGATCATCTTGTTAATCAACGAGCTAGTCTATAAGAGAGGCATAACTAGGAACCTTTTATTTGTTTATTAAACACACATGTATTGACGTTTCCAATCAATACAATTATAGCATGCAAAATAAACATCTATCATATACAAGGAATACATAATAACAACTTTATTATTGCCTCTTAGGGCATATTTCCTTCACCCTGTTTTTTCACGGGACATCCATTCTCTGACATTTGGCGCACCAGGTAGGGGGCTGAGGCGCACTTTCAAGATCTTCGACGACCTTGACGTCATGGCACCTCGCGCAGGCACACACGCTAGGCGCACCTGGCGAGAAAGGGAAGGAGAAGTACGGGAGAACCAGAGCCCCCGTCGCAGCGTCGCCCCATCCTAGCGCAGGATGGAAGCGAGAAAGGCTCCCCCTTTCGCTCCCCGCGAGAGGCGCTGCAACTGGAGCGTGGTGACACACCATCCTCACATGCCATACCACCGCGTGAGCGCGAGGACGTGCTCGCACCGGGGGCTGCGCGACTCTTTGTGAGAGAACTTCGCTACCTGCCCATGGAAGCTCTGCCAAAGGAGTGGCACGCATGCCTCGCCACACCCGTGGACATTGCGTGGACCGACCTAGCTCTAGCTTCGTCCGGAGCCCGACCGGGAGAAGTAGCCTACGGCGTGCCCCCCCCACTCGCTCTACTTGCGGAGGCCGAGGGTCAGGGAGTGGGCACGCTCCCCACGAAGCATGCTTGTCGCACAACACAACAGTGACGCGCAAGTTGTTCGTGCATCGGAGGACGCCCGTGTAAACCTCACGCGACGCCGCGAGAGCGAGGCCCGCATTGCCTGGAGTGTCGCAGCCGCGGGCCTCCAAAACCGTGCAGCAACAGCTTCCTCGCGCTCACCGAGCACCTCCGCCGTGTGGTATGGCGCCCAAGTTCAAGTTGGAGATGCCCCCGCAGTATGACGACACCTCCAGCCCTACCCAGCTCTTGTAGCTCTACACCACAAGCATCGAAGCCGCTGGCGGCGACGACCACGTCTTGGCCAACTGGTGTCCCTGAGGCTCAGGGCCACGACACGCTCCTATCTAGCAAATTTACCGGAGGGATCCATCGGCTCATGGTCCGCGCTCTGCAACCTCTTTATCGCCAAGTTCATAGGAACAGGCGAATGCCCTCTCACATACCACGACCTCCGTCAAGTACGTCAGAGGCCTGGCGAGACCCTCTGCAAGTACCTACAATGCTTCGATCAGTGTTGTAGCAAGATCCCAAGGATCTCGGACGCCAAGATCATATCCGCCTTCGCCGAGGGCATCAGAGACAACAAGGTGATCGGCAAGATAGGGAACCGTGGCGAGAACCTGTCCACTGTGGCAAAACTCTTCGCGACAGCCGGCTGGTGTACCAAGGCGTAAATAGGGCGCCTATTCACTCACGATAAGGACAATGCCACTCCCTGCACGAAGGATTCCACCAGAGCCAGAGGCAAGGTCGTTCTCACCCGTGTGGCCAAAGCAGAGCAAAGGCGTCCTCACAAGGGAAGCACAGAGGGCGAGAGCAATTACCGCCCCTTCTGCGTATTCCACCGGATGCAGGGGCACAACACATACCAGTGCTTCAAGCTCAAGATGATCTGACTGGAATACGACGATCGGAGGAAGCGCAAGCATCCCGGTGAACATGGTAGCGTGCCAAGTGGTCACCCTGCGAGGGGCGGGGAAGGGATCACCAAGCCAAAACTGCCAATAAGAGAGCCCCGACCCGGAGCGTACCGGGGGCTCACGAGGGCCATAGCATACGGCCTTGGTAGGTCTAGCCGGCTGGGCCTTTTGAGCTAGACCGGTTTAGGTCTAAGTTATTTATTTATTTATTTATAAAACCATTTTCTCTTCTCTTTTCTTTTGTTTCTAAACCCTTTTAGCAAATAGTTTTTAGGCACATAAAATAGATTTTTAATTGGAAATAAAGATGGAAGTAATGTGAAAACAAAATAAGGTTTTAGTTGGGCCTTACAGTAGTCCTCCTTGTCATCATCAAGACCCTCTAGGTGCGGGCGTCGTGATCAGCCTCGAACCACCGTTTCCACGTCGACAAATTATCATGGAAATAACCAATGTGTATTCTATCAACATGATGAGGCAATTAAACCTTCATTCTTCTAGTACAAATTAGTTTGAACAGTTGACTGCTGTGTGCATCCTAGTTATGCATAGGCAATTCTTAAATATTTTAAATAATAAAGCACCCTTTTCTAAAAAAATGATAATCACCGACCCTTAAGATATTGCAGATCAGGCCGACTTTCCTCTTGAACAAAAACGAATACTAGAACATGGAAATAAAATACAGATACAGTCCTCTAAAAAAATATATATATACAGATAAGCTGTATACGCAGAGAAGAGAGCTTGGAGCACTGCTAGGACTCAGCACGATCCTTCATGAACAATTATCTGTAACAATCTGGAGAATGGCCCTTGCCCCATGAGTTCGACCTTATGCAGGCTAAATGTTTGTGCTGTAACATGCAATCCTAATCCCGTCAGGGGGTCCTTATCACATCAGTGCGGCCAGAACTGGATTGCAATGCAAAAGTTGGTTACCGGATCTGTTCTTTTACTTGCACCACTGGCAACAGAACAAGCAGACGCATCAGGCCACAAGCATCTCTGTTGCTTCTTTCATTCCCTCTCAGATGGCTGGCATTGAAATGCACTTACCAATTTGTTTCTCCCCCATTCTCTGGGAAAAATCGCCATAGGCAACTCTTGCCGCAGCATCTTCTACTGCCGATGCTGAAGCTCATGAGAAATTTCTAGGCACATGCCTCGCTCACGAACTCAGCATTCAGCGATGCCTCTTTCTGTCAGATAACCAGCCACAGGTTGTTCAGGCCGTTTGACTCTGAAGATACTGCAAACTACGGAAGATAAAACAGAGATATATCAGCACAGAAGATAATTTGAAGAAATGTTAGGGTCGGTACAATGCATCATGCACAATTATCTGTAACAGTCTAGAGCATAACGTGGTGCTCTGTAGTCTGTACAGGCTAAATGATTGTAGCTGTAACACGCAATCCTATTAAATAAATTTAGCCCTCAGGAGGTCTTTGCCATTTGCCATACAAAACTAACCTTACCTTACCACATCAGTGCGACTCAGGCCTAATCAATAGGAATCATAGAGAAATGCATGCTGATGCTTTTGAGTAAAACATCTTGTCTAAGAAGGAGGACGATCTGTGAAACCAATCTGGAATTATGGTAAACCAAAACAATTGCAATGTTATACCTTTGCACTCTGTGAACAAACATATGAAGATTTTCATCTCACTACATGGACACTGAAGTCTACTATTATGTCCATGGTAGTCCCAAAAAAGCATGCAACAAATAATGAACAAATACCTAACACTTTTGTGGAGTTACTGAAGCACAAAATCTCCATGAGATCTTAGCCCATATCATGTCAGCCTGTACAGCTCAAGATTTCAGTTTACATGTTATACTCTTCAGTAACTTTGCTTGCTAAAAAGCTACAGTATCAACAGTACTTGACACATAGCACTAATTAAATCCAAAACATAAATTAAGACATGTCAGTAAGAAACCATGCAGAAACATCATCATCTCTTGAGAGATAGAAACCACTAGCTATGTTACCTCTTTTGGGAGAAGAATTAGAGATTGGAAAATTGGTGGTAGAGCAAACTGTGAAGTTTCAAAAACGGGAAGACTAAGCTACTGTCTGAAGATGTCTTTTCAAGCAAATTAAACAACAGAGCACGTAGCTGACACTGCAAGAAAGTAGAGATTCATTACAAGATAATCCATTCCTAGATTACATATGCCAACATGCAACGTTACGGAGAATACGAACAAAAGCCAACCACACTATGGGAAAACAAGTACCACTGCACAAAAACAGCTACAGAGTACTGACTCAACTGATCATTAAGACCCATGTTGCTTCCAAGTGATCATATTTCATGGTGAGAGTGAGAGTGCCCTGCTTATCTTATTAATATTCAACCATATGTTGTCAGTGCGTCGCATTATGGGGGTTCACCTTTTCTGCAAACATAGATTTGTTGTCAGTGCGATTCCAAAAAGGAGAAGGCATGCCACTATACAAAAAATTCCAAAAAGGAGAAGGCATGCCACTATACAAAAAATGCCTGTTAGGTAGACATAAGCATAGTTAGGTGTAACATTTGGGTGTTACATAGAATTCAACGTTTGCTTGAGAACATATATATATCACAGCTGAAACATCAAATGAAACTTTTGATCTTATTTATGTTATTACTTGAAAATTATTGCCAAATAATAAAACAAAGGACATACATACATACCTCGAGGATTGTAGAAACTCATGTATGGCATCAAACAATGAAACGATTCTCTCTTCCATAGTTTCTTTACCCTTAGTGACTTGAGAGTTGAGACTAATCCCCTAGATACCAAGATCCGTGGTCACGAAAATGGTATCACTGCCCTCCACAGATCCAACCAGTGTAAGACTTTCCTTGGGATTTTGGATGGGGAGAAGTCCTTTTAGATTGATGACTCTATGTTGAGTCCATGACAGAACTCCATCGAAACCCATCTGCCTTGACCATAGGTGAAGGGTTAACATGTCCAATTGTGCAAACCCCAAACAACCATCCTCCGTCGCCATGAGGATAGTTTCACTATCACCACGTGGGCCAGTCTCCAGATCAGGCACATCAATCAGTGATAAGCGATTGGCCGCCAAGTCATACTTGATAGTAGCCACCACAACGGCAGTAGTACTCCCTCCGGTCCATATTAATGTGCTCAACTTTGTTTAGATACGAATGCATCTAGTCTAAATTCTTAACTAGGTACATCCGAATCTAGATAAAGTTGAGAACAATAATATGGATCAAAGGGAGTATCATAATTCTCAATCAGGAAATAAAGTGCATCTCCTATGAAGACTGGGGGCTTATTGCCAATGAATGCACGCACACCCACAAGATGAAGAATCAGGAAATAAAGTGCATCTTCTATGAAGACTGGGGGCTTATTCCACCGAGCACCTGGTGTGCGGAGAAGAACGGGACTAGCAGCAGAGCATACATATATCCAATTCAAGAATGCGGACGTGGGTTCGTTCCTTACGGAGAGAAGAAGCGATGGATCCGCTCCGCTCCGCTCCAGCAGCAAGTACGTAAACAGCAGCAGACCGGGAGGAGACGCCGGAAACGAGAGTGGGGATGGGAGGAAGAAGTCAGCGGCAGGGTGTTATCGGCAAGATGCCGCGGCAGAGCAACAGGGCGATCAGGTAGGACGGGAGCTAGAGGTACGAGATGCGCCGGCGCAGCGACAAGGGAGGGGGAGCGAGCGCCGGCGGCCGGTCGGGATGCGGCGCAAGGGCAGGGCTGTAGCAGCAGGATATACGAGAGGGGTTTGGGAAATCAAACGGCACAGAGCCGCTGCTCGTTCGCACCGCACCGCACGTGTTCAGGATTCCTTTTTCCCTCTCGATCAAAATCTGGCCACCAGCGGCCACCGCGTCGCATCCCACCGCCTTGCCCGCAGCCATGTCGCGTCCCACCCACTTCGTCAGTGTCGCATCGCATCCACCGCGGTCGAGCTACAACGGCCGGAGCTAGCTAGCTGTCGATGCGCGTGTACGATGGTACGAGTACCACAGGTGGTGGTCGCGCTGGTCGGAGCTAGCTAGCGGCCATGCGCGCGTACGGCCCATCCCGCTGGCTCTGCTGCTGCTCCGACCGGCGGGGGACGAGCACGTGAGCCCCGCTTCCTCGGAACCCAGCGATTCTACCGGCGCCGGTATATACCGGAGTCAAATCCGCCACACAATCCCGATTTTGAGATACGAGTCCAACGTCTCAGTTAACTTGCCGTTTGCTTTTCCATCTTCCCTTTTCAGTGGACCCTATCTGCATGCAATGAATGTCAGGCTCCTCTTGTGTCGCACCCGTGGTTTCAACTTTTTTTAAGTACTCTCTTATAATTAATTAATCTATCATTTAATTGAGTAGCGTGGGATATTAAGCACCAGGTATAGGAGTGCAGTTAATGATCTGCATATTAAGGAAAGCCACACACATGTATGAACAGTAACCTACAAAACGTACGGGATAGAATTAAGGAGTATCAAATTCGTCCACATATATTAAAAAAATCCGACCAGATATAATTTTATTCTTATATGCAAAACACATTAATTTCTTAGTGAAAGGTCGAAAAGGTTTTAGAGGAGATATGAAGGAAAACGTGCGACGGCTTAAACATCTAGAAAAAACGAAAAATAAAATTACGATTTACGCCCTAAGATCTGGGACGGAGGGAGTACTAATTTATGAAGCGAAGTTGGCAGTAGTATTAATCTATAAAACTATTTTTAGTTTATGAAATCAGATCAAAGAACTTCTTTCTAGAAATTCTTTCTACAAATTAAATGGTATGTACTCGTAACTGATCCACTGCACGGACATACATGATTCGTCTTACCATTTCGTTGTGCGGCGGGCGGCGGTCAGAACGCGAGCTATCCGACAATATCTCCTCTCTCCGGTTCGATCTAGAGCAGTAACGGCCGGAGCACAAGACGGCGGCGCCGTGCACGATGTTTCATTTATTTGAAACCATGGAAGCATCATTGAAACAGTTGAAACCACCAATTCAAGCATTTGAAACCAATAAAAATGTTTGAAACAATTGAAACCACAAATACTTGTTTGAATCAATTGAAACCACAACATAAGAAGAACTGGTGCCACAAGACCAAGTTTCATTTAATTGAAACCACAAAACCATGTTTGAAACAATTAAAACCACCACTTCTAACATTTAAATCCACTAAAACTTGTTTGAAACATATGAAACCAGTAATACATGTTAGAAACAATTGAAACTAGCACTTAAGAAGAACTGGAACCACAATACCAAGTTTTATTTAATTGAAACCATAAAACCATGGTTGAACAGTTGAAACCGCCACTTGACACATCTCAAACCAATAAAACATGCTTGAAACTTTTCAAAGCTAATACATGTTTGAAACAATTAAAACCACCACATAAAAAGAATCGGAACTCCAAGATCAAGTTTCATTTAATTGAAACCACAAAACCATGTTTGAAACATTTGAAACCACCACTTTAAGCATTTAAAACCACTAAAACCTGTTTAAAACATTTCAGAGCACTAATACATGTTTGAAACAATTGAAACCATCACATAGGAAGAACCGGAATCCCAAGACCAAGTTTCTTTAATTGAAACCACATAAGCATGTTTGAAACAATTGAAACCACTAACTCAAGCAATTCAAACCAATAAAACATGTTTTAAACAATTGAAACCATAAATACTTGTTTAAAACAATTGAAACCACCACATAAAAAGAACATGAACAAGAAAACCAAGTTTCGTTTAATTGAAACCATAGAAGCATGTTCAAAACATTTGAAACCACAACTTCAAACATTTGAAACCACTAAAACATGTCTTAAACATTTTAAACCACTAATACATGTTTAAAAGAATTAAAACCATCTTATAAGAAAAACCGGAACCACAAGACCAAGTTTCATTAATTAAAACCACAACACCATATTTCAAACAATTCACACCCACAATTCGAATATTTGAAACCACTAAAACATGTTTCAAATATTTGAAACTACTAACACATGTTTCAAACAATTGCAACCGCCATATAAGAACAACCGGAACCACAAGATCAAGTTTCATTTAATTGAAATCATAAAACTATGTTTGAAATAATTAAAACCACCACTTCAAGCATTTCAAACCGCTAAAACATGTTTGAAACATTTGTAACCACTTATATTTCTTTAAACAATTGAAACCATCATGGTTTCAAACAATTGTTTTGAAACAGGGTTTCATGGTTTTAGTGTAATAAAATGTGGTTCTATGGTTTCATTTGTTTTTGGGTGGTGATTTCAATTGCTTTTTTGGATTCAATTTATTGAAACATGGTTTTGTGGTTTCATCTGTGTATGGTTTCAATTGTTTTGTTCAGTTTATTGAAACATGGTTTTATGGTTTTATTGGTGTGCGGTTTTAATTTTTTGAAACATGCTTGTGGGGGTTCAATTGGTTCAAATAGGTTTCCGCATGGTTCAACATGGTTTCAGTGGTTTCAAATAAGGTTCAATTTGGTTTCAAAATTCATGGTTTCAATTGTTTTCAAACATGTTTTTGTGGTTTCAATTTAGTGAAACATGGTTTTGTGGTTTCATTTGTTCATGGTTGTTGATTTCAATTGTTTCAAACATCTTTTGTGGTTTCAATTGTTTATGACATGCTTGTGTGGTTTTGGTTGTTTCAAACATCTTCTTATGGTTTCAATTGTTTTAAAGATGCTTGTGCGGGTTCAATTTATTGAAACATGGTTATGTGGTTTCGTTTGTTTTTAGGTGGTGGTTTTAATTGTTCTGAAACATGCTACCGAGGTTTTGTTTTGTTTGAAACATATTTTTGTACTTCAAATTGTTCGAAACGTAGTGGTGTGGTTTCGGTTGTTTGAAACATATTTTTTGGTGGTTTGAATTGTTTGAAACATGTTATTTTGTTTCAATTGTTTAAAAACAGGGTTTCGTGGTTTTAGTGTAACGAAACGTGGTTCTATGGTTTCATTTGTTCTTGAATGATGGTTTCAATTGCTTTTATGATTTTAATTTATTGAAACATGGTTTTGTGGTTTCATAGTGTGTCCGATGAAGCGTCAACGAATAGCATGCACTCTATGTCACAAACTCGAGCTGTAAACTAGTTGCATCGCGTACGATGCAACGACGCTTCCGGCGCTCCACAATGTCCATGAGCACAGTTTAGAGGGAGTTGAACTTTGCCTCGTGCATCGTCATCCGAGTTGTAATCGTCGATGAGAGCAAGCTGTGGACGACCGGCAGGAGAGGGGCCACGATGATTTCGTTCAGCAAGAGCTCCTCGGCATCGTCTGCGGCAGGGTCGAACGGCAGCACCGCCCTTGCAGGAGAGGTCGCATGGGTGCGCCCTAGGGCACCGCGACCGTGTCCCTACTCGGAGCGGCGCTGGCGTACCTCCTCCTCCGATGTCAGCGACAGGCGAGCTCGCAAGCCGGAGCTCCTGCTGCAGCGCGGAGAAGCATGATCGCATCCCCGTCCACCCAAATCGCAGCTCGATTGGCCGGCCATGCCAAGATGGGAGGTCGAGACGGAGGTGGGCGACAACGATTTGCTTTTCGACAGCGGATGTGGCCAAAATCGGAGACATGGGCGGACGGCGGCGAGGGTTTCTGGACGAGGGAGGAAGGGCGTACTAGGTCCGTTTCAGTTTACAAGTCACACACGTATATCTAGGTTATCAATTTGACCAGAAATATTAATTTTATAATACAAAAATTATATTATTAGAAAATATAAGCAAATCGCCATCGCCCATCTCCGTGTACTTCATACCTGATTACTGGGCTAAAATATCAAAATGCTACGCCCTAGCTTATTTCTAATTGGCGATAAAAAGGTATAAATACACGATTGTTTAGCCTCAATCGATGAGGTAATTAAAACTAGAATCCCATGGATCGTCTTCGATGTTGAGCTGCACTAGTCATTTAGTTATGGTAATTAATATAGGGACCGATTAGGAGATAAAATGGCCACGCATAGGAGTTAAATGGGCAATCAATAGTAGTAGTAATCTAGCTGGGCATGCTTTTTTTAATATAGCCAGGCGTGTTTGAGAGAGAGAAAGGAGCATGTCATCGGGGGAAGAGAAAGTTGTCTAATCTTTATGTAGGCCCAAGCTATTTACTATAGCAACAAAACGGTTGACGGAAGACACAAACGGCAACACTAATCTTTAAAACTTGTGCGGTGGATACGACGCCGACACATACCGGCGCCGGTAGAAAAGAGTTTTCGCGCTTCCTCGTAGGCAAAGGTAGCCACCGGAGGTGGAGATGTATTGTTTTATAGCCTGAGCCTAGAATTCACAATTTTTTTGTATTGTTCGATTCGGCTCGTTAGGTCCAATCAATTATGAATAGACACCATTTTCAAGACTAACCAGCAGATGCATGTTCTATTCTCGGACCACATTAGTGATATTCTTTAACCTTTTTTTTTACAAAAATGTTTAGCCAGTGAGAAGCATAATTTTTGGTTCTGCCGAGCTCACTTATCAGTACACAATGGTCAACGATTCTTGCATTGCATATAAAAATCCAAACTGAATCAGCTCCCATCAATTAATGTTGGATTGTCGACATTGAAGCGCGTGAACAGCATGGAACCGAATTATTTGACTTCCAAAAGAACTCGACTCGGTGCCTCACGGTCGCATACGCACCTAGCAAACCCCAAATCGATTTCAAACTGATCTTCCGTCAAACAGACATGTGCCCAACCTGTATTGCTTTATGATAAAGAGGTGCCATATTTCACAAAATGAAAAAATAGACCAGATCAGAGTATAGCAAAAGAATTCCAAACAAAAGAATCACCTCCCCGTTTCAAAAAAACAAAACAAAGAATTACCACGGCACATGGGAATTGATCCGCCCAAGACGAGCAGAGCAAGACAAGATAAATGGGTATAGTTCACTCCCGCGCGTTGCGTTGACCCGCGCCGAAGTCTCTCCTTTTTTGTCATACCAACCTCGCATCGTGGGGCACGGTGAGACAGTGGTGATGACAGCAAGAGCGTGGTGACGTGTGTTGGTGGGCAGGGAGCTTGGTGGAGCAATACGAAGCGTCTGGGAGTGTGGTTTTTTAAGGGGTCGGGAGAAATCTTTGTCGTCTTGACACCGACGCGATGACACCTGCGCGTGTCGTCGTCCTTCTTGAAAAGTGTCGAGTGTATCTCTTCCCCACCTCCCGTAGCGTATCGGGGCAAACCCTAGGATTAGTCCGGGCAGCAGCGTCATTGTCGTCGCTTTCTCGCCTGGGGGTGTTGCTTGATACGCTACGCTTTGCAACACTAGAAGCGTGGTGGAATTCTTCGGAGGGCACATCGGTGGTGGGTCATCCCAGTTTTCGTCGAGCCACTGTTGTCGGTTTTGTTTTCTCTTCATTTTCTTCTTTGTTTTTTGTTTTTCTTTTGGGTGTCGGGTTTGCTAGCCCAACAACAGTCTGAATCAATTGCTATATTAATATTGTTTTGGAAATGAGCATATATTAATATCACACGGATACCAATTACACACAGCCTCTGCAACAACGCATACCCTAATGGCAATACGGATGCACACAGCCGAAAAAAGAAGAATTACAAAAAACAAAAGTCCCGCTGCAGGAATCCGATCCTCAGCAGCAGCGATACTACCACCACCAAAACAACACCAGAAGTCCAACCTCTCCAAAAACGACGCCTCCAAGAAGGAAACAGTGCACAAGTATTGTCATCGCCCGATCAAAGATCTAGGTTTTCACCCTGAAGAAAGTCCTCGCTCGCAAAGCAATGCCTTCTGCAAGGCCATCGCCAGACACAACCAATGAAGGCCAGACCTTGGATTTTTACCCTGCAATGTAAGACTGTGAACTTCTCCTGTGATGTCGTGCCCTCTAACAGACGCTGCTACGAGTCACAGATAACCAAGCCAGATCCTCATTGACATATAGACTCAATCCACCATAGCTCGCCCACATATCTCTGCCTTCATGACATTCTCCACATCTGACTTCACCATGTGTATCGTCAAAGACATGTCGCATGATGGTAACAGGTAGCAGAGCTTCACCATGCTCCCACTAAAACCAAACAGCCAGCAAAAAACACAGGTGCGCATGACCGAATTCCTTCTGATCCAGCAAACTCCAGGCATATGCGCCCATGGGAGTTCGCCGGCGGAGCCTTCCGCAACCTGACACTCCGGCCAGATCCATGGAGACACGCATCAAGTAGATCTTTGTCTTGGTGCGAGAGAGATCCGAGGATCACCCCCTTTATTAAAACCGAGCCAGCAGCCCACGCTACCCGCCGGAAACTAGCAGGATCCGCCGCATAGCGACAAGATCGCTCGGCCGACCACTCCGACGGAGAAGGAAGTCACCACCACCATGCTAGGGGCAGTAGCCCTAAGCGCCCTAGCATCACGAGCATGCCCCAGAGATCCTGGGCGCCGGCGTCGGCGACGAACGAAATAGATCTCGGCCCGAAGGCACGAATTCCCGCCGCCGCGTGCAGCCATCTAGGCCAAGGACCCCCAGCCGCCGCCAGCCATGACGCCACCACCGCGGGCGCGGACGTTGTCGCCGCCACGCCAGATCACGGCCAAGGTCACCGCCGCCGCCGCCACGCCGCCAGATCTTTGCCCAGCGACCCCGGGCGGTGGAGGGCGGGAGATTTAAGAGGGGGAGGTCGGCCGGGGAGGAGGGAGGCCCGCCCGGCGCGGCGCGGCACCACCGCGTGGGTGCGGGAGAGGGGTGCGGGGGAGGAGGATCGCTACCGAGTTGCTATATTAATATACCTGGGCGAAAGCCTGTTTTCTATCCCCCGGGGGCTATACCCACCTTATTGGTTGTCGTCGGATGATGATCCAACGGTTAGATCTAATACTCCATTAATGATGTTTTTTGGTAACTAATAAACATGTTAACCTATTAACCACACCATGTGCGTACATGTGATGGTCAGACATGGGTCTCACATACCTATTTTTCTGACTACGAACTTGTTAACCTGTAGATAATGGCCAAATTAGCGGACAATATGGTGTGAATCTCGATGACCGATCATACGGCAATGAGTAGAGGGTATAGCTCCTGGTGGCATATATATATATATATATATATATATATATATATATATATATATATGACATATTCATACTACACCTAACTTGCTTGACATATTACACCCACGTGTGTTTCATGTCATTTAGACAGTATCTATCATACTGGAGACTATATATGGGTAATATGAAGTATATAAGAATATTTTGGCAGTATATATACCACTTTTTTATAGTATGTAATTTTTATTCACATACTCTTTTTGTACGTACAAATATGACGGTATTTTACATATATAGTGCAAACTATGGGTGCATTTGCAATTTTTTCACCTAACTTGCTTGGAAGTATCTTAGATATAGTATATGAACATACTCAAACAGATAAAGTATTACAAATACTTCTGTAAGGATTGCTTGGAAGTATCTACGGAAGTATTTGTAATACTTTATCTGTTTGAGTATGTGAATATACTATATCTAAGATACTTCCAAGCAAGTTAGGTGAAAAAATTGCAAATACACCCATAGTTTTCAGTATATATGTAAAATACCGTCATATTTTTACGTACAAAAGGAGTATGTGAATAAAAATTACATACTACCCAAAAAATAGTATATATACTACCCAAATATTCTTATATATTTCATACAACCTATATATAGCCTCCAGTATGATAGATACTGCCTAAATTACATGAAACACACGTGGGTATAACTACACCCGGGTGTAGTATGAATATGTCCTATATAGAAAAAATACACATATATATATATGCGTGTACTATAGTACAATACAAGTAAGTAGCCATACGGCAGGTATACATAGAGAAGCTACCATTATACATGTCTAACATGCACAATGACGAAGATCAACGAAACACGGAACAAAGAAGAAACGACAGACAAAATGGAAAAACAAAAACATATAAACAAATGTACACGGAGAACCACCCAAAACGGGAAACGAAAACAAACCACGGGCGAAAACAAAAACATAGCAGCGCGGTGCAAGCTATTGGTGAATGTTGAGACAAAGTCACCAACATTGCGAGTTGGTGCAAGCGCACGCGTTGATGACTAGTAATTTTTAAACGTAATAGATCAACTATTGTTCTCTCGGAGTTGAAATAATAACCGTCACACATGGGATATGATCCATTAATAATGCTTTTACATAATGTCAGAACATAATAATAATTATTTAATTTAATTCTGTGGCCGCTCGATAGCTTGATGACCATTACAAACAGCAAATTATGAAAGTGCTGCACAACACAATTAATTGTGCGGTTTTGCTAACGCTCGGCTGACCGAGAACGTTGTTAGCGCTCGGTCGCGCACTCGCGCGTGTGTGCGTGCGATGTTACTGCGCCTAAGATGTGTGCGGGGTGGTGCAGGCCGTGTGTTTACAGGTTATCCAGGTGTGTTGTGTGGTCGGGCCTTGGTTGTCTGGCCAGCCGTGGTTGTTTTGTCTTGTTATCTTTTTGGGCTGTTTTGTGGGTTGTCTTTTGTTGGATTTTTTTTCTAGTTTTGAATGATGCTTTTTCTATGGAAAATAATTTTGTTTTTTTACATTCTAGTTCCACAAATGATTCATTTTTTGTGATCAATTTTTTTTCGTGCATGAAAAAGAATATCATTCGTCGTTCTCTTGTGATGATTTTTTGGTTTAAGAACATAATATCTTTTCTTTCTCGGAATTGCTAGGGCTCGGCTGACCAAGATCCACGCTAGCGATCAGTCACCTCCTTTTATCATTGGTTTTTTTAGCGGTCTTTTATCTTTAGATTGTTTGCCCGTGTGATTTCTAGGGGCTTTGGTTTCATTTCTTTAGCAATGCAGGCTTTGTTATGTCTGGTGGTTTCTCTTATCAAGCCTTTTTTCTACATGGGCTGTTTTGTTGGCCGCTATATTATTTTGTGAGTTGTTTTGTTAGGACGTCGTATTATTTTTGTGTGTGATTTGTTAAGGGGACACATAGGAGTTGGATGAGCTTTGTCGTAGTTCTCTTGTTTGCTTGTATGAAAGGGTCACGAAGAGGAGTTTGATTTTTTTCTTGTACTTTTTTTGTTTTGATAGAAAATATTTTCTGACTATCGTATTAGCCTCGTGATTTGTGTTGGCTAGGAGTTGCAAGTGAGTTGCAATTACGATATTTTAGTTATCAGCAGGTTGTAACTAACTTTTTTATAGTTGCAAATAAGTAAAAATGTTTCGGACAGTTGTATTAGCATGGTGATTCTTTGCTGGTTAGGAGTTGTAAGTGGTTTGCAACTAAGTTTTTCTTAGTTTTAGTGGGGTGCAACTGAATAAAAGTGTAGCATCCCAATTGTCTAACAATTGTAATGCTACTTGGTCTAGTAAGATATTGGCTACTTCCTATATATAATTGTTGCATCATAAATATATCATGCTCATATCATCATGCCACCTTGCATTGAGCATCATATAAAACTCTGTTTCTTTGGTTCTTCTCTCATATGCATTATTAATTGTATTTGCCTCTTGATATTGTATTTGGTTGTTGATATATTGTTTAATGTCCCAGTTGAGTTGGGGGCATATCTTTTATTCCACTCCATCACTTTTCTTTCACCACCTTATAATTCCACCATCCTTTTACCCATGAGCTTGCAATTCTTTTTCTTTTGATTTTATTCTAGCTCATGTGGTGGGGTGGATCTAATCCAATTCTTTTGCTTGGCCTTATTCCATTTCTTGGGAATGCATAAGAATAATACCATATCATTATTTGTTTTCACCAAATAAATCAGGGCATTTATTATTTTTGCATGGGCCATGCAACCTTCATCACCACCTTTTGTCCCATTGGGCTTTCCTTTGTTTATTGGATCTTATCTTTGTGGATCATCTCCATCCCTTCTACCATCCCCATATTCTCATCAACATCATTTTTATTTTTACTTTCCCCATGCATGATTCAAATGAGGCCTCTTCCCATAATTCTTTTCTTTCTCTTTTCTTGTTTTCTCCTTCACCTCATCTTAACTTAATCAAAGCTTAACTTTGCCCTCTTGGTTGGTCTCATAAACACACTTTGAAACCTAAATACCTAATAAAAACCTAACTTAACTTCCTCTCTCTATTTTTCCTCTAACCCTAATTCTACACTAAACCCTAACCTTAACCTCACCTCTCTCTCTCTCTATCTCTCTCTCTACCATGATGGCCACCTGGCCCTCTTCCTCTCCCTGGCCCACACCCCATCTAACCAGCTAACCACCCCAAACCCTAGCCCATGCCCTAGCCTAACCCGAGCTACCCCCCTCCCTTCTCTCTCTTCTCTCTACCGCCGTGCCAGCCCCACCCAGCTGCTACCCACGCCGTCCCCACCTGCAGCCCCTCTCCTCTGCCGCTGCCCTGCCCCAGGTCGAGCCCCAGCTCGACCACGTGCTCGGGGAGAAGGAGGAAAGTGGCCGAAGCCACTTTATCAACCCCCGAGTCCCACACGGCATCTCCTCCCTCTCCCTCGCTTTACCTCCGCCCCACGGCTTCCCCTGCCTCTCCCAGATCCACCCCAAACCTGCCCTCTCCTTCCCTTTCTTCTTCACCGTCGCCAGCACCTGCCGCCAGTCGCCGCCGTCTACCCCTACGCCTCGTCGTCCCGGCCGGCGTGCGCGTCGTGGAGGTGGTCTAGAAGACCAAGGAGACCTCCCTGCTGCTCCCTGTACGCGCCGACGAGGAGGAGAAGGCTACCAGGACCGCCAGATCCTCGTCGCTCCCCCGAAACCCTAACCGCCAGAACGCCAGCAACCTCAACGATCCGCCGCGCTTCTCCCCGATCTGACACCACCGACCACCCCGCGGTGAGCCCCTCTGCCGCCCAGACATGCTCCGCCTCGCTGTTGCCGTCTATCGTCGCCAGTCGTTTCGACGAGCGCCCTCAGTGCGCCGCCGCTCGCTGTGTCTGCACGTGCCCGCGCCGCCTAGGGCCTCACTTAGCCGCGCAGTCACTCCCAGACAACAACCCCCTCCCTAGCCCAGCGGTAGCCGCCGCCTAGCGCGAGCCCCAGGTCGCCAGTTCGATCCCCACCGCGCCGCTCGCGCTGTCGCCGAACGCGTCCGTCAGTTTCGTCAGTAAAACGAGAAGATAAACAGTACCGCGGCCCTCCTTTTTCAGAAAACCCCCCAACCTTTTTATTCCTAAACCCGCGGTCCAGCCTACCCCACCTGTCAACCGCCCTAGCGTTTTGCAGAAAAGTCCCCCTGTTTTCTCAGGCCGTAACCCGCGCTCCAACCCACGCCCCACCTGTCAGCCTCTGGGAATTACCCCACTAGCACATGGGCCCTAGCTCGCTGGCCCCGCATGTCACCCGCGGCAGCTAGCTACGCCGCGGTAGCAAAAGTTTTCCCCGTGCATGGCCCCAGTCAGCGGCTGGCCCACCCGTCAGTGACTGTGGCTGGATCTGTCTGAGTACAAAATGGTTTTCTGCTTTGCTGTTTAATTTAAACCTTTTCAAAATTGATTTAAATTCAAATTCAAATCAGATTTAAATAACTTTTAAAATACAAATAATATATGTTTTTGAATCAGAAAAATGTGAGGATTTCAAATATGGCATTCAAAATATTGTTTGAGCACTTTAAAATTTCGAGATGATTAAAATTACAATAAAATGCCCTTTTCTTAATAAATTAATAACTTTAATTCTATAACTCCAAATTTGATAAATAATATGTTTAAATCGATCAGCGCGACGAGCCCATTCTATATATGCAGTCCTTGTTCTGAATTGAAGCATGCATCATGTCATTCATACAAATCTGAACTGTTTATGGAAATAAAATTGGACTAAATAAAAAATAAAATGCTTTAATTCTTGCACCACACCTCACCCTTGCCATGCTACTTTAATGCCATGTAAACTGTGCATCATTCATCATGGCATGCTTGTTTGCTTGTCGCATTTTAATTTATATGCTTGTGCACTTTATTTATGTTGGCCCTTGTTTGTTTGGTTCTTCTTCGAATAGACGCCCAGCAGGAGAATTACCAGGAACCACAGGAGTACTACCCAGATCCATCTCTCGCTTCTACTGAGCTGCCAGGCAAGCACTACCACATGCTTGCATACATACAGTACCTATTGCCTCTATCTTATTCTTGCATCATTGAGTCACGATTGCATTAAATTGAATCCCAAGTACTGCATAGCCTTTACTTTTAAACCCCACCAAAGTTTGTTCCTCCATCCCATGAGCCATTACTACAGAAGTTGTTTGAGCCATGCGAGTCGTAGAAAAGCATGTATAGGGTATGTGAGTGTCTGATGGATCACGAGGTACCTAAACAACTTAACCTGAGTAGTAATGGGATAACTAATGAAAGAGGCACCGGTGAGCAATATCTGCTATTTGGTTTTTCATGCTCACTTGTGTCCCGTAGGACCCCGAGTACTTGATTCCTGTTCCTTGACTATTCGTACTATCCACATCCGGGAGGCCTTATGGACCCCCCTGAGCCAGAGCTTGATTCATACTTATTTCTTAGGGCCACAAATTAGTTTGGGGCTTTTTTACTATCCTGTACTTATGCCATGTTACTGCTTTATTAAGATTGTGCGTGGAGCACCTGTACTGTTTTGGATCGTGGAATGTTTTCGCGGTATCGACAAGCCCAGTCACATTTTCGGGTTCCCCGTCGTTTACAGCCATTGACACAAACCTTGGGTCCGTCTCGGAGCCGGCTAACTTCGTTGCGGGTAGCTTAATGGGGTGGCCCCCTGGAATATTTCTGAATCCTGTGATTGCTTTGTCGTGAATGCCTCGTTGGGTTTTGATTTGGTTTTTCCGAGGTTGATCGAGTGTGTGTTGCTATTCGTGCACCCCTGCAGGGTAAATCTTTCTGAAAGCCGTGTCCGCGGTTATGGACGACTTGGAGCACAATTTCTCGATCATAGACAAGTATAACTAAAGTACCGCTTTTAAATTGACTAAGTACTTGACTAGTAAATAGTACAATACTCATGGAATGGTTAATAAAACTGCCAACGGATGATGGGGGTTGTTCGTCCGCTTCCTCGTTGGTAAGCGAGGAGGAGGATGGATCTGTTAATTATACTGTTATAACTGTTGTCCTTAATTCACGGACATCCGTCTATCATTGGTTAGGCGGATGGTTAGCGAGTATCTGTAGAATTGTTAGATATTATCTTTTGCTGCAATTGCGTCACCCTAGGTTGTGTCTCCTTTAGTGGCATAAAGACTTGCTGAGTACCCCTAGGGTCTCACACGATAAATTGTTTGATTCAGATGAACAGGTGTACCCGCAAGACGGATACTGGGTGGAAGAGACAGACGATGTTGGCAACGATCATTCGGTGTAGAGATTCCGGGAACGGGGATCCGTGAGATCTGTGGGCGACATGTGTTTATTTATGGGGCATCTTATGCCGATTTGCTTCTTATCCGTACTCGGATCTTGTTTTCCGCTTCCGCCTGATACTCTGATGTGTGATGTATGAGGAGCTATCCTAAGTTATTATATCTATTTAGGACATTTGAATCTTGCCGTATGGCGTTGCAATATTTCTATTTCTTTTAGATGGAATGGCTCTGAGGACTGTTGTATGTGGCTTGCATACATACTTATCCGTGTATGTAGTTGATCCCTTCGCCTGCCGATTACGCCGCTCGTTCTTGTCCCGATGTCTGAAAGTGGTTAGGACGGCCGAAAGGTCTACCGTGAGCGGCCCTGGGCCCCACCGTACTATTTTAACCACTTTCGTTCATCCAGGCATGTAACTAAGAGCGTAATTCACCGAGGTAGTTACAAAAAGTATTTCGGACCGTTGTATTAGCATCGTAATTGTTTCTGGTTAGGAGTTGCAAGTGTGTTGCAACTGAGTAAAAATATTTTGGACCGTTGTATTAGCATCGTGATTATTTCTGGTCAAGAGTTTTAAGTGGGTTGCAGCTAAGTTCTTATTAGTTGCAAGTGGGTTGCAACCGATAAAAAATATTTCAGACGGTTGTATTAGCGGCATGATTCTTTGCTGGTTAGGAGTTGCAAGTGGTTTGCAACTAAGTTTTTCTTAGTTGCAAGTGGGGTGCAACTGAATAAAAGTATTTCGGACCGTTGTATTAGCAACGTAATTGTTTCTGGTTAGAAGTTACAAGTGTGTTGCAACTGATTAAAAATATTTTGAACTGTTGTATTAGCATCATGATTGTTTCTGGTTAAGAGTTTCAAGTGGATTGCAACTAAGTTTTTCTTAGTTGCAAGTGGGTTGCAACCGATAAAAAATATTTCGGATGGTTGTATTAGCATCGTGATTCATTACTGGTTAGGAGTTGCAAGTGGGATGCAACTAAGTTTTTCTTAGTTGCAAGTGGGGTGCAACTGAATAAAAGTATTTCAGACCATTGTATAAGCATCGTAATTGTTTCTGGTTAGGAGTTACAAGTGTGTTGGAACCGAGTAAAAATATTTTGGACCGTTGTATTAGCATCGTGATTGTTTCTGGTTAAGAGTTTCAAGTGGGTTGCAACTAAGTTTTTCTTAGTTGCAAGTGGGTTGCAACCGATAAAAAATGTTTTGAAACGTTATATTAATTAGCGTCGTGAATCGTGCTGGTCAGGAGTTGCAAGTGGGTTGCAACTGTGATTTTTCCGTTGGAAGTGGGTTTTGAGTTACAAGTGGGTTGCACCGATATTTTTTTGAAACATTATATTAATTAGCATCGTGAATCGTGCTGGTCAGGATTTGCAAGTGGGTTGCAACTGTGATTTCAATTGGAAGTGGGTTTTGAGTTACAAGTAGGTTGCAATTAAAAGAACATTCCGGCCATTTCAATTAGCAACGTGATTCATGCTGGCTAGAAGTTGTAAGTGGACTTCAACTCTTATTTTTTCAGTTGTAAGTGGGTTGCAACTATTTTTTCTCGATTGCAAGTGGGTTGTAGCTGGAAAAAATATCCCGACGATTGTATTATTGTTGTCATTCGTGTGTGCTAGGAGTTGCACGTGGGTTACAACCATGATTTTCAATTGCAAGTGAACTGTACCTATGCTTTTCGGTTACAAGTTACAAGTGGGTTGCAACTGGATTCCCGACAACCGTTGGGTAAACGTTGTGATCCGTGTTGACACGTGTTGACCGAGAGTTACAAGTGGGAAAAACGTTCCTGCCCGTTGGATTAGCGTCATGATTTGGATTGGTTGGGAGTTGCATTTGTACAAGATGATCATAGTTGTGGTAAAATTGTACGACGACAATAAAATATGATGAGAATATTATTTCATTTTTCTTTATAGGATTTAATAAAAGAAACTCTTTTGAAAAGAGACTCACGATAACTCCTCAAGTGATTATTGATCGATCAAGTTAAAGACAAGAAGTAGCACTAGTTAGCCAAAATTAAAACCCATGGCCCATGAGAAAGACCACGTACACTAGCTATGCAGTACAGCCATGCATCGCTGCATGCAAAGCTACGTCGCGAAAGCATTACTTCTCGGTCGGATGAGCACTAGACAGTCCCTTAATTGTGAATAGAAAAATCTGTGCTAGTACCATCAATTAATCGCCTTTATGTTCATAGAACGATAGCATGGCGTAGGCGGTCTGCAGGACGGCTAGGGTGAGTAGGACGATCGCTGCCAAGAGGGAGATGACCGTCCAGGGGTTTTCTGGAAGTATTTGTCGAGGAGTTTGACCAACCAACCGTTGAGCACTCTACGGAAATTGTTCCTGTAAAATCCGTTCACCTCACGTAGCATGGCGTCGAGCTCGCCGCCCGGCTCCATCACGATATCCTTGGAGATGCTGAAGAACACTTTGGCCACGTGCATGTCGCTGCCGATGGCGTTCTGGATGATCCCCTTGGAGCTCAGTAGCGCCACGTCCTCGGCCCGATACTATGAGCTAGTCCAGGAGGAAGACGTCACGCCGTCACTTGGATTAACAGTGATATCACTATGTATCACTATGTATATGAGTATGTGAGCTTTTTACTTGGATTAAAAGTGATATCACTATGTATATCATTAGTTTTCTTTTTGTTCTATGGATAAGACTAGTAGGTTATTGCTATACGCGGTTGCAGAGGCAATAACAATTATGGATGTACTGCCCATATATAATTTATCTTGTTCTAACAAGTACATGCATACTTTATTTCTATCTTTTATTCCCATCAGATGTTTTGCACAGCTACAGGTGAAACCCAACGCCCTAGGCCCTCTCTCTCCACCATCGACAACAACAAAAAGACGCAAGCTATTGGTCTGGTAAAAACACAAAAAGAATTCTAAAACTTCCAAAGGTCCGTTAAAGTAACTTCACTACGCATTCGCTTCCCGATGATTCGATGACCTAGGTCTACTAGTGAAAAAGAAGCTACACTATATCCGTAATCCGGATCGAAGGTATCAATGACGCCCTCGCCATCGTTGGCCACGAAATCCTACACACAAATTGGCCATGATAAAGCGGCGGGCGCATGCTACTAGCAATGGCAAAAGAAATGTTGCGACCATACTCTGTCGTTGGCGAATGGCCATTGGTCTGACATTCCGTCGAACAGGTTCTAGCATCGGCATGTCCGCAGTGGAGATGAACCGTCGCTTCTTGACGCCTCCGAGATTGTCCGCGGCCGTGGGAGTGTGGTTGAGGTCGATGGCGAGTTCTTCCGTCTCAGACGACGCCGCGCGGGGAGAGACGAACATGTAGACCGCGGCCATGTTCCTACCATGGCCGCCAAGCGACGGTGTGTGCGGTCCTGGTGTCCTAGGCTGACCTGTTGGCCGATCGCTCGGTGTGGAAGTGACCGAGCTGGTAGAGGACACGCCGGCCATGGCCTGGCTAGGAAGAACGACGGTACTGCCGAAAGCGGCGATCATTACCTTCCGTTTCATCACGATGCCGGCGTGCTTGGCAGCATTCACTACGAGCTCGTCGGTGTTGGCCTTGGAGTGTGTGGCGAGGATGCGCTCGTTCTCCTCCTGGCGCTCCACGTTGAGCTTTGCAGCGGTGAGTCAACCTTTTGCGGTTCCCCACCGGCCAGTGCGCTTGTCCAACTCAATTTTCCGCTCCTCCGCCATCATGTCCTTGGCCGATTTCTTCGGCCAGCTGCGCTTCTTGGCGGCGGGACCGTCGGAGGGCGCACCATCGGCCGTGGCGACGGGATCCATCGCCTCCGGTCCCGCCAGAGGAAATTTGGGAGAGATTTTTTTGGAGGGAAGAGTGGAGTGATTTGAGTGCTACTAGTGGGAGGGGCCACCAAGTTGAAGGGAGGACGCGGGAGGACAAGCGCATTGTCCGGGCCGACGCAACCGTGACCAAATTTGGTGCATGAATACACGCGAGTCGGTCCGAATGGGTCGCCCCGCTGGACCGACGCGCAACTGTCCGCCAGTCTGCGTGGACCGATTCAGACGCGTTCGGATGGGTTGGGTGGTGCCGATGGAGATGCCCTCACTGCCTCAACTAAGATTGTGTTTGTTTAGGCTTCTGCTTCTGCTTTTGGGTTCCAAAAGCAGCAGCCCAAACAAACATCCCAATATAGGAAAGGGCTTCTCCGAAGCGCCGTGGATGAATGAACTAGGCGATGGACAATATCGAAAAGCCCCAAACCAGTGACCTTTCCCTGTCGATCTCCTCGTCCCGAACCAATGACTTTCCCCCATCGATCTCCATCCTCGTCCTGTAGCTATGGCGGCCTACAGTCAGGGTTTCGCCAGCCGTCGCCGTTCCCGTCGTTCCCCGCCTCCGTGGTGCAGGCTCTCCTCCCCCTACCCTGTTTCCGACCTCCTGCAACTCGTGCGGTCCTCGAATCGACCGGGTCGAGCTCATACCCGTCTGCCGCTGGAGACGGAAGCTAAGCCGCCGCCGTCTCGCCATTTCCCGCCCGCCGCCATGTGCTCGTGCTCGTCCCCAAGCTCCAATTTTTGCAAATCCCCGTCCGCTCAACTCCTTCCCTCATGCTCATCCCCAAATCCCCAATTTCTCTCTTTCTTCATGCGTTCATGTGGCGTTGAAAACAGGGATCTGTCCAGCGCATGTCAAATAAGATTGAATTGAATCCTCACCACTTCATGTACATTGGGCTGGGTCGTGTATTTGCATGGATCTGTTCGGATCTGTCAGTGCGTGTCAAAATGACTGAATTTGTGGATGTATCTTATTGAGATGGACGTATGTATGGTATATGGTCGTGTATTTGCAGAATATCTTTCAAAAAAAATTGGTGAAAAAGCATGTTTACTCTTATTTTAGACCAAAAAAATAGACCGAAAATATATTTAGGCTGCTTTCGGGCATGTTCTGATAAAAATATATTTATAATTATTTTAAACTGAAAAATAGACAATTTAAGATAAATCAGCCACTAAACATGGTGTTTAAGTAAAAAAGATCAGAAACAGCTAATTCATTTTAAAACAACACTTATGTAACATCTTCTGTACTTAGGATCATTTCAGACATTTCAGTTTAAAAACCAGCCGTAGTAGCCATCAAAAGCATTTTTGCCAACCGAATCTCTGATTCCTACGATTGCTTCACACAACTGATTTTCCACGGCTGATTTTCAAAAGTTACAGTTACAGTCTAAAAAACAGGCCTAAGTTCCGTGTCCTGAAGAAATTACCGAAATCGTACAGACAGCCATAGCTTCGCCCGCGTGACAGTGACGCAGTAGCTATGGTCAAATTAATTTGTATACTCGCATACGGCGATGGATCCAACCATGGCCCCGCGGTCGGTTGTGGCACCTGGTTCGCGCCGTGCTGTTCATGCTCCGCAAGAGCACGTGCATGCGGAAGCTGGCCATGGATGTCTAGCTGCTCCTCCAACGCGTCGGACAGCTCATGAAAGTCCACGTCTCTCACAACAAAGCCGCCTACAATGCTCCTCCACACTAACCTCTACAACTAAGGATGACGATAGAGGAGGTTTGGACGGATATACCAAAACCAAATGCAAATCCAAATCTATAAACCTCACTCTTGCCTGCCCACGAAGATATCCATGAGCATGGTTGTCGCTTGAGATCTAAACAACCGGATATCCATGTATCCATGGATATCCATTGGTTTACACGCTATATACATAATCATAACAATATTCAGCATAACTGCGACATTATAGCAATTTCGGATAGCATTTTAGTAAATATTATATGGATAATAGATAGAAATATTAGAGCAACAATATTTCAACCACATAATACTTAACATATGTCAAACCTCACACCATAACACCACAAAGAACATAGATGTCTCATGACAGTCTCATAGAACATGTGGGTCCTACATGTCAGCCAGGTATCCAATGGATATCCATGGAGCGAAATCACTATCTATGTTGGTCCATGAATTAGTGGATATCCACCCGATGAAATTCGTGGACGTAATTAGTCCTCCATACCCTTATCCGACGGGTCGAATATCCGTGGATAAAATTGCCATCCTTGTCTACAACCCTGCGTCGCCAACCCCACCGAGCCCGGGTGGTACATCTATGACGCAGCCGACATTGCAAGGTCTCCAAGGTCCTCAAGGACTGAGCAGTTGCTGAACGATGTTCATCGGCGACGGTGCCGTGCACATCTCGCCGTCCCCTGCGCTTGTAATAGTCAGCCCTGCCGCTACGCTGGGAGAACATCATCGGCGACGTGCGCCCCGGTGAGGCAGCTACCATTG
The DNA here is from genome assembly GCA_910589775.1 of Avena eriantha. NCBI lineage: Eukaryota > Viridiplantae > Streptophyta > Magnoliopsida > Poales > Poaceae > Avena > Avena eriantha. The sequence continues at coordinate 471,061,461 of OU342745.1, forward strand.
CAGTACTCGTCCCAGGTCCTAAGGATATTAACCCCGGGATTTATCAATGGCTTAATAAACTCCATTAATTGCCCGAGTAAAAACTCCATTAATTGTCGTAATCAATGGCTAAAGAAATTACTCGGATGGTACTCTCCAATCACCATAAAAGAGCTATACAATAGAAGAGATATGCATAGGAGTATAATTCTGCATATTGCATTAGAGGATAGAGAATTGGGTTGGCACGCACGATCATGAGTTCCATGAACGGAACAAGAACAACAATGTTTCCCAGCTTTTCTATTTCTGTCGCTCGGTTTGTTTAAACATGCTTTAATTTATGAGATGGTCCATATATATGTAGTTTAAGATTTCAGAAACAAGAGAACCGATAAGTAGTACCATGGGATCTACAAGAATAGAAGCGTGCGTAGACATCATATGCCATGACCCTTTTATGCAAAATACATCGAAATTCATGTTTTTCAATTTTCCCTACAACTATACCCCAAAATATAACTACATTTCAAAGAATTTATTTTTATTTTTTATACATAACTGAAAAAGCGATCGGGGGTGGGATCTGCTTTCAACTTTCAGAAGCATCACTTTCTGTGGCGTATGGAAAAATATGCGCCACAGAAACATATATTTCTGTGGCACATATGGATTGCGTGCGCCACATAATTGTCATAGTTCTGTGGCGCATTTGTCTATATGCGCCACATAATTAATTATGTGGAGCATGCACATTTATATGCCACACAGAAAGCCTTTCTATCTATAGCTAGTTTCCTCGTGGTGCGGAGACTGGCGGGGCAACGCTAGGAGCGGCGGGACTGCGCGGGAATGGTTGGGCAGTGGCCGATTGCTCCAGATATGGGACCCTGCAAGGCCCATCTGGGCCGGTGGCGGGTTGTCCTTCCCGTGATGGCGCCATGTCTAGGAGATGGCGGCGACAGTAGGTTGATGCAGGGATGGTGGATGGCTTGTTGCACCGTGGTTGCGGGCTTTACGGGTCTGATGTGGGCCCGACCGGACCTTACTAGGACTGGTGTGCCTCTGTGGAGGCTTTACGGGTCCTCTGGACCTGGCCGGACGCAATTGGGACTAGTGTGTCCTGCTGCCTCGTCCGGTCCACTACCACCTTCGACGGTGGAGGTAGTTCTCTCCTGCATGGCTGCGGTACTACCGACCTCGATTCAGGCTACCATTCACCTCCGTCATGTTGGCCTCGTGTTGGTAGCTTCAGTGATACGATGATGGCGGCTTTGTGACTGTAGTGGCGCATGCTGGTGGGCGGTGAGTTTGGTGGTTGAGGCTTCGACCTCGCGGAGCTCCTGAGCATCATCGGATCATCCGAGGGTAGTGGATAGGGGTTTTCGGGAGAAATCCTTGTCGGCTCGGCTGACACCGACGCAGTGCCGTCTTCGGGTGGCAGCATTCCTTTCTGGAGGGCGTCGTGGCTACCCATCGTCCACTTCCCTCTGTGTATCGGGGGAAACCCTAGGGCCAATCCGATGGCCCGAGCAGCAGCGTCATCGTTTCCTTCTTGAAGGTGTTGCTTGGTACTTCATGAGTCGACGCTAGGATCGTGGTGGATCATCTTCAGGGGCATAGCGGGTGTGGGTATCCTTCGCTTAGTCGATCCGTCTTTGTCATCTTTGTTTCTTTTTTTTTCTTATCAGTTGGGTTTGTGTTTGCTGTTGCCCCGACAAGTGTTTGTTTCGAAACTCGTTGTATCACGTGGTTGCTATATTAATAGAGCGGAACAAACGCCTGTTTTGAGGAGTCACCACATCTTCATTCTCAGTCCCACGTTCACATTTACAACCCTGAGTGGCGCCAACCCGGCCGAGGCAGGGTGGTACAACTACGATGCAGTCGATATTGCAAGGTCCTCAAGTACTAAGCAGTTGCTGAACGATGTCATCTGCGGCGATGGTGCCGTGCACAGCTCGCCGTCCCCTGCGCTCTGGTCGACCTTCGGCGGAAGCCCGGCGCTGGTGAGGTAGCTGCGCTTGTAATACTCGGCCCTGCCGCTGTGCTGGGAGAACATCAGCACATCAGCGCCTGCGGCCACACCGTGACGCGCGCCCCGGTGAGGCAGCTACCATTGCAGTACTCGTCCCAGGTCCCGGGATTTATCAAGGGCTTAATAAACTCCATTAATTGCCCGAGTAAAAACTCCATTAATTGCTCGGATGGTACTCTCCAATCACCATAAAAGAGCTATACAATAGAACAGATATGCATAGGAGTATAATTCTGCATATTGCATTACAGGATAGGGAGTAGGGTTGGCACTCACGATCTATTACGAGTTCCGTGAACGGAACAAGAACAACAATGTTTCCCAGATTTTCTATTTCTGTCGCTCGGTTTGTTTAAACATGCTTTAATTTATGAGATGGTCCATATGTATGTATTTTAAGATTTCGGAAACAAGAGAACGGATAAGTAGTACCATGGGATCTACATGCTACTAGGTTCATCATCATATAAGATTCAGATGTCAAATCACGCTTAATCAGTGCAATATATTGCTAATACCATGCATCGATCAAAATTTTATTGCGCACAATTTTAAAAATGTTTATTGATTACAAATTTCAGCATTTCGCACATGCATTTTGACAGCCTGGCAGCAGTCGAGGCAGTCATGTTATCTCCTAAGATGTTGCTGGGGGACAGCAGCATTGCTCTGGCTGCCGGCAATAGGCCTTGTCCGCTGGAAGATTTAGGTGTGTGCACATGTTAAAACACTCGGGCTGACTGCAATTCTTAATACTGGCGCAGAAATCTGCACAGAAAATAGATCAACACCTTCAGATTCACACAAAGTATACGTATATAAATATATCACAAAAAAAAAATCAATGTTTACACACAGAAACAAAGAAATAATCCACGCAAAAAAAAAAAAAACGAAAGGAAGGAAGGAAGGAAAAAGAAAAAAGAACGAATGGAAAAACAGCGTACCCATTGACAACGCAGTGGGCGCCATGACCACAAGGGCTACAATAATGCACATAACCATTGTGGTGCTCTTGCAGAACGCCATTACGAGATAGTAGGTAACCTTTTGTTTCTTCTGCCCTTGTTCTCCTGAGTCGACGCAGATTACTCCTTTGACGCTGTTTATATAGACAGGGATGCATAACAGATTAGGAAAGAATTAATTCGATTGATTTTTCATATCTGGAATTACTTTATATTTGTAATAACTGTCATTTACCGCTACCCAGATATGCAATGCTAGCTGTGTATTACTAATCTTTACCATAATGTCTCTATTAATGTACCATTTAATTTCTCTCAAAAAGATGTGTTTTATCATCTTTCCTATGTTTCTCCTCATTTGACCTGGTCACGTTATTTGTTACCTAAAGTGAAGCATTTGCTATGGGAGCTGCTAGGTGTCCGCTTCCCATCGTCCTCCTTCCCGTGCTGCCACGTGTTCAAGAAAAGGATCCAAATCCCGGATTTGCTGCAAAACACCTATTTTTGCTAAAAAAACCCGCTTTTGTTTCTGAAGCAAAAAAATGGTTCGTTTCAGAAAATAGAACGGGCCGCCGGAGACCTCGTCGGAGGCCATGCAGCAAAAAAAATATACTAATGTAGCAAAACCGACTTTGCCGGAAACATCGTCGGAAAAAATTCGCTTGTGACTCTCGCCGGAGACCTTGTAGCAAAAAGTTGACACTGTTGTAGCAAAAGCACAAGACGGTTGTAGCAAAAAAGTTCTTCTAATGTAGAAAAACTAACTTCGCCGGAGACATCGCCGGAGACTTTCGCTGGGGGACCTCGCCGGAGACCTTGTAGCAAAAACTATGTGCTGTTGTAGCAAAACCACCGAACAAAAGTAGCAAAAAAAAATTCTATGGTAGCAAAAACTAACTTCGCCGGAGACATCACCGGAGACTTTCGCTGGGAAACCTCGCCGGAGAACTTGTAGCAAAAATTTTACGGTATTGTAGCAAAATCAAGAAACGAAGATAGGAAAAAAATGTATCGATGTAGCTCCGTCAACGATCCTTAACCGCCACGCCATCTAGCTCCGGCGAGGGCCGGTCGGAGCCGCACCGTCCACCCAAGGCAGCACAGCCATCGGCCATGGGTAGCAACTCCGTACACCCTGACAGCACCAACAAACACACCAGGTAGCAGTACTCGCCACCGTTGGTAGCAAAATCCCACCCGTCGTCGGTAGTAGAGCTCGTCGTCGTCGATAGGAAAACTCGCCGTCATCGGTAGCAGAGCTTGTCGCCATCGGTAGCAGAGCTCGCCACCATTGGAAGCAGCGCCCACCACCTGTAGCAAAAATCGCCGCCGCCGGTAGCAGAGCCCACCTCCTTCGGTAGCAGAGCTTATCGCCGTCGGTAGCAGAGCCCACCTCCTTCGGTAGTAGAGCTTGTCGCCGCCGTTAGCAGAGCCCACCTCCTTCAGTAGTAGAGCTTGTCGCCGCCGATAGCAGAGCCCACCTCCTTTGGTAGCAGAGCTTGTCGTCGCCGGTAGCAGAACCCACCTCCTCCGGTAGCAGAGCTTGTCGCCGCTGGAAGAAGCGCCCACCGCCGGTAGCAGAACTCTCCGCGGCCGATAGAAGAGCTCACCGTCATCGGTAGCAGAGCTCGCCGTCGTCGGTAGCACACATCGACGCCACTAGTAGCACTGCCGCCTTGCTCTTGCAGCATCCGAATCCGGGCTCACTAAAACGCTGATGCTCGTCATCGTAGCGCCACCCACGGCCGGAAGGCGCTCGCAGCAGCACCACCAGTAGCACAGTACTTGCAGCGGCGACCGCCGGCTCGAACGTCCGTGCTCGAGGACATGAACGAGGGCGGAGAAAAAGGGAGGAAGGAAGGTATAGTTGGGAGGCTAGGCTGGGGACGTCCGCGCGTGTGGCAGCGGCGGCCAATGGCGGCGACCTCTCTCTCAGTCGACGGGGACGAGAAAACCAGGCGGGGATCGCGATTTGGGGAAGAAGCGAGAAGAGAAGAGATAAGAATGTACGTGTGGGTGGGACCCGCCGGGAGTCGGTTTTCTCCGGGAGCCACGTTGCTCGCGAGCGACCCGGGGGATCGCAAAGCATTATCCCCCGGAGGATCTGTATCCTTTTCCATTTGCTATTGGTCTTAGGCTTGTTTGGTCGTCGTGATTGACCTAGACAAGGGATGGATATTGTAAGTTCTTAATCTTCTATTCCCTTCGGTCGCTTGAGGGCTTTGATCTGGGCTAGATAGGCCTTTGTGGCCTTGTTGCTGCTAGTTATTAGGTTTCCCTATCCTCTATGGCCGTTCCTGCAAGGAGATTACTGGCAGCGTGGGGGGCCTGTGAGTCTTGCCAATAAATTAAAGGCGGTGCTCCTAGTGTTCTTCTCGCGTCAAGGCAAAATTCTGCATGTTTGATCCTCTTCGATCTGGCTATCAATGTGTTCTAGATCTTTCGTCGGAGAACTTCATGGATTGGCGCATGAAGCCTCTAGATATCTGGGTAGGATGTAATTCAGTCGTGTGCTCCCATATCAGCCTTTGTGGCTTCATAAGCGGGTGACGCAAAGCTCCCACTAGATGTTGGAACCATGGGACATGTTGGCTTCTTCCTTTTCATGGTGTGCACAACGGTGGAGAAGGTCATGGTGGTTGAGATTAGAGGACCAATGTTGGAAAAGGGGGCCTTTGAGGCGGTGAAGACTTTGCTTCACAGGAGCCGGTGTTCGGATCCAATTCAAATATGGCACCTATTGGTGTTTGATGACTTGCAGGAGCAGCCTTCACAAGTGGGGGCGACAACATTGGAAGAATTCAAGTTTGCGAGCGCTCCTCGGGTGCTGAGTCTCGACTTTCAGGGTGAAACCTAAGGTCCGACTTTTATTAGTTGTGTCTGGTAAAAGCCTTGTAACGGATATTTTGTTAGGACCTCAGACTTTCTTCAGGGTAAAGATCTAAGATCTTGGATCGGGCACGACAGCGCTTGTGCACCGCTTTCCTTCTTGGAGGACTCTCTCTTAGAGAACTTTTTTGTATTTAGTGTGTCGTCATTGTCAGTGGTTTATTGGCTGCTGCTGATGACCCACAAGTATAGGGGGTGTATCGCAGTATTTTCGATAAGTAAGAGTGTCAAACCCAACGAGGAGCAGAAGGTGCTGGCTAGTGGTATGAATCAGGAATTCTCTGCAAATACTTAGCAAACGGATTTTTAGGGGTTTTCGATAAAGCAAGTAAACAAAGTACGAGTAAATAAAAGACAATAGGAATAAATGCAGCAAGTGGCTCAATCCTTTATGCAGCAAAGGACAAGCCGGTTGTATTTCTTAAGATGACCAAATGTTCTCGAGGACACATGGGAAGACTGTCAAGTGCTTTCGCTTCATATAGTCGATTAATCTTCTTTAGCTTGCTAAGTGTTGTGTGGGTGAACCTGTGCTAATGTACCGCCCCATCCAAGACTAATACATACTTATGATTATACCCCTTGCAAACATCCGCAAGTACAAGAAAGTAATTAAGGTAGAAACCTAACCACAGCTTTAAACTCTAAGACCCTTACGTCCCTTGTGCAATGGTTTTCTAACGGGGGTTCAGGTTTCTGTCACTCCGGCAACCCCTACGATTAGTAGCCAAATACACAATGCATTCCCCTAGACCCATATAGGTGAAGTGTCATGTAGTCGACGTTCACATGACACCACTAGAAGAAGTACACCACAACTTAAATAACAATCTATTGAATCTTTCTCAACGCAACTCTACTACTAACAACAAGACTTCTCCCATATCCTCAAGAACAAAACGAACTACTCACAAGACATCATATGGATCATGATCAGAGATGGAATAATGATGTATACCAATCTGAACATAAACAATAATTCAATGGTTCACTCAGTAGCATCAACTACAAGGAGTAATCAACACCAGGAAAGTTTCCCCTATGAACTAATGCAAGATCCAATGCAATTGTTACAGGAATATGGAGATGGTGATGAGGGTGCTGATGGTGATGATGGTGGTGATGATGGTGATGATGATCCCGATGAAGTCCAGCTTGATGGTGGTGTTGATGGCGACGATCTCCCCTCTCCGGGAAGGAATTCCCCCGGCAGAAATCTGTCTGTCGGAGAGATCTTTCTCTCTTAGTGTTTTCCGCCCCGTAGAGGTGGCGGAATCTTTCTGTGGTCCCTCCCTGAGTCTTAGGGTTTCGTGGGGATGATATACACTAGAGGGGAGAGGCTGGAGTGGGCCAGGGCGGCCACACCACCTCCAGGCGCAGCCTAGGCCTGCCCGCGCCATGGGGTGGTGTGGGCCCCCTGTGGCCCACCTCCACTCCATCTTCTGGCATCCTTAGTCTTCTGGAAAAATAGGATTTTCCATATATTTTCCCGGATTTTCTGATCTTCGCGAATTTTGCCTCCAAGCAGCACCTTTTCCATCATAATCCTGACTGCAGCGGTCCATGCTCCAAAAGTCATCAACCATGTAAAAATAGATGAAACAACATAAGTATCACCTCTCAATACGAAATATATCAATGAATAATAGTGAATTAAGACATAGAATAGTGATGTAAAATGGACGTATCAACTCCCCCCAAGCTTAGACTTCGCTTGTCCCCAAGCGAAACTGAGCTCAATAAACATGGCCTCAGGTTTATGGAGTGAAGAGTCGATAAAAGAATACAGACAAGAAGCATCACATTCATGAAATACATAGATCATAATAGAAGACAACTCATTATTATATAACTCAACTTGTAAGAAGTAAAGGAAACACAATAAAGATACATAAAGTGAATCAGAATTGGTAATGGCAAACTTAGCTCTTGATCGAAGAATAGTTGATAATTTGATGGAGTTCACAAATAGCTGGTTTTTCAATGATAGCTTTCAAAGTAGTAAACATCAGGATAAGAGCAATGTGCAAAACAAGGAACATAAGAAACATAATTGAATAAATCAACATATGAATGAATGAACCACATCAACTCAAAATACTTGCTGAGGTAGAAGGGAATAGGTTTACTGACTCAACTACAAAGTAAAGGAAAGGCCCTTCAAAGAGGGAAGCAGGGATTGCAAGTCTCATAAAGAGCTCCCAAAAATTATGATACTTACTAGCTCTCAGCTCTCATTGCCCCTATCATAGGCATCTTTAGGTGATTAAGGTTAAAGTGACACAACTAAGAGGATATGCTTGACAAGTTATAAGTTGAAATCTCATGCCCCTTACTTATGAGTACCGATCCTCATGCTACTCAACTTCAGTCACGAGCAAGCTCTTGTCATTGTAAATACATGTGTATCACTGAGAACCGCCAACAGGGTACCCCTTGCACATGACACAGGAGCTATCCCATAATCAAAATGACAAGGCAAGCAGACAGTGAGCATCTCAACGATCTTTTTATTTTCTATTTGCATAGGTTTTTATTGAGGATACTTCATAGAATGCTCACTATAGTTATGCTGCAAGTTTCCACCATGATTAGGCATGGCTTAGGCTAGCGGCCCAGGCGTTTCTCTAACACACATATAAACTCCATGATCTTACAAGTTCCACTTTTATTTCACACCGCCAGGATCCATAAGCAAAATAACATGATATCAACTAGGTACAAAGTACCAAATGAAGTGTTGAAAGCGGTCCCCATGATACATGGTTCGGCTAACTTCAACTCATAAAGCGCAAGCATATACGCAACATAGATGGGCACAATGGTTCAAGTTTATTAAATGCAAGAAAGTAAAGTGTGCCATCAAGTTCGTGAGAGCTTTAATCACTAATTTTCACATAACAAGTTTAATTTGGGAGGTAGATAAAACAAGAATTTACTTGGAATAGCAATAATGCTACTAGGTAGGTATGGTGGACACAAATGGCAAATGTTTTGGTTTAAAGGAGGTGGATGCACGAGAAGAATACCCTCTCAGTACATGTTTTTGGCTAGCAAGGCTGGGTAGCAAGTATAAGAGTTGAAGGAAACAAATAAACATACAAGTGATAAAGACAAACATGCAATCTTCCTTGGAAGCACAAAAGATCTTAACTAGAGAATACTAGACTTATGAGCAAATCAAGAAAGAAAGATGATAAAATTATTTTTCTTTAGAGTACTTCTATCTTTTTCTTTTCAACTCTTAAAAAGGTGTTGCTACTGACCGAGCCAGGTTTGCCAAAACCAACTAAATTAACTCAATGATCCCAAAGTGATACCAATACTAACAACAAGATCAATCATATAACCACGAATTGAAAACTAATATAAGCTATGCAAAAGAGTGAATGATAGAACTTCTCATTAATAATCCATAACGGAAACTCACACCAAGGGATACATATCTAATGAGAGAGGGGACACTTCCATAATGCAAACCATCCTACATAATAACTCCTCTATTCATGATATGACTCTACTAATAAGGTAAAAAGATAGAAGATAGTGATATGATACCGCGACACTCCCCCAAGCTTGGAACAAACCAAGGGGATGCCAAACCTGATGACGAATTACTCCTTAGGTGGTGGTGGTATCCTCTCAATGAGCTCTCTGATAAGTTTCCCCAAGTCCTCAATCTCAAAGGTGAGATTACGAATAAGCTGCGAGTTTTGCTCAATGCGGCTACTGATCATGTCGGGTTGAGAATTCCAGCTCTTTCTATTCTTTCCCCACTCTTCCTCCTTGAAGTCTTGTTTTCCTGCATGGCTAGAACGAGGCAAATCCCAATTGGAGGGTAATTTCTCCTTGGGCATATTCTGGTATTGATGCTCATGGATAAGGGTATGGAAAGGATTCTTGGTGCGTGGAGGAAGTGACCAGGGATCTGAACGGTGATGAGGAGGCTTCACTCCAATGGCTGGATTTGCCACCACTCCAATGCATGCAATGGTAGTGTCGGTATGCGGATGTTGGCCTTGCTCCTCTTCACCTTCACCCTTGATCTCCTTCTCCTTCCCGGGGTCTTGGAGGTCTTCCTCCATGGGCTCCTTCCCTTTATCCTTGGCGGACACCATTGTGCTTCTAAGCTTTCAAAGAGTATGTCTTGATAGAAACAGATCGAAACAAAAACGCGACGAAAACACGATATACGGACCTCGGGGTATCCGAGGGGTTATATATTACGAAGTTTCATATCAAAAGGAAGGTACTGGGAGAAAACGAGTCGGAGGCGGAGTCCGGGGTGGACTCACCACCTGGTGGCGCGACCAGGGGTGGGCCCGCGCCACAGGGTGGTGTGAGCCACCCTGGCTCCGTTTCCGTCCCTTTTTCGCTTCGTAGTTTCCCTTATTGACTGAAAACTGCAAAAATATAGTTGGATTGTATTTTCGTGGAACTTTTCTTACCAGAACTGTTACCTATTTGAAAACGGGCTCTGCAGGCTCTGAATTTGGTATATAATAGATTTTTCCGAAGTCACCACTTGAATAACATCAATATCTTCATCTTCATACACTTATTACTTGAGTCATAAAACCCTTCTCTTCCTTATTACACCACTATCTCCACTACTCTGAAATTTCTTTCACACAAAACTTCACACAGTTCTTATTAGCAACATTAGTATAAGTGAAGTGATAAAACCTTTTGAATCCAACTTCAACTGAAAACCATCAAAACATGAGTTACTGTAGCAACTCCTTCCGAAGACCCAAAAAGAATTCAAAAAGGAAATCGAATAAAGAAGCAAATGCAAGAGTGGCAAAATCCGTCAAAACAGACCAGCAGGTAAAGATCAATTTTTTCGAAAATCTTCTGTTGCTCAAATCAAAAAGTGCAAAACTAGCGAAAGTTAAATAACAACCTGGGGCAGAAGCACAAAAAATTACAGCTCAATCCTACATACAGAGATCTCTCACAAATTTTACGTGAAGCGCAAAAATCTGTTTCGAGACAGCAACTTCCCCAAATATTAGTTCTCTCTCATTAGAGGTTGATCTTGACACAAAAACCAAACAAAACAGATAAGGAGCGGTTATTACCGAAGTAATAACTTCCAAGACTCAAAGAAACAAAAACAAACTAAAAGCAAAAACAAATTGGGTTGTCTCCCATAAAGCTCTTTCTTTATAGCTATTAAGATGGGCATGATAATTTGAAGAAGCTCTCATAGGGATATGAATTGAAGTGAAAGAGAGCATTAAGAAGAAAAAACACACACATTTAGGTCTAACCTACTTCCTATGCAAGGGGATTTTGTAAACAAACAAGTTATTGAAACCAAAGGCAACTTGTATAAGAAGGCAAAAGAAGCGCAATATAAAAACTTTCAGCATAAAACTAGGAAACTTGATATTATTGAGATGCATAAGAACACTTTTCCCTTTCTCATAGTAACTTTCAGTATCATGCATAAACTTAACAATATAACTATCACAAGGACCATCATAGCAATGATCGCTTATTCTAACAGAAAACACAGGAATACTAGCTCTCATAACACTACTTTGTGAAACAATATTAGAGGTATCCTTACAAAGGATAGGGTGTCCCTCTTTTTCATATTTAGTAACAAAGTCTTTCAAATTTTCTATTATAGGTTCATCAACCATTTGTTTATCAGGTTCAATAGCTTTATTCATACTTTCATTAACCATACTAGCTATCATAGAATGTTCCATCATCTTAACTGGGAAAGGCATTTTCTCAATATAAGGTTTAGGTAAAACATGATTAGCAGTATAAACTTCAGTATTTCTCGCAGGAACACTCTTAGCAACATCTTTATAAGGTTCATGATACTTATTCCACTTCTTTTTAGGCACTTCAATGTAGGAAGCAAAAGCCTTAAAATAAGAAGCAATAGCTTGACAGTCTAGACCATAAGCATTTTTAATATTTTGAAAGTCATCAGTTCCCATAAAAGATTCAATGCATTCATAATCATAATTTATACTTGACTTTCTACCTTTGTCATTCTCCCAAGCTTCAGCATTGTCTTGAATACTGATGACCCACAAGTATAGGGGGTGTATCGCAGTATTTTCGATAAGTAAGAGTGTCGAACACAACGAGGAGCAGAAGGTGCTGGCTAGTGGTATGGATCAGGAATTCTCTGCAAATACTTAGCAAACGGATTTTTAGGGGATTTCGATAAAGCAAGTAAACAAAGTACGAGTAAATAAAAGAAAGTAGGAATAAATGCAGCAAGTGGCCCAATCCTTTATGCAGCAAAGGACAAGCCTGTTGTATTTCTCAAGATGACCAAACGTTCTCAAGGACACATGGGAAGACTGTCAAGTGCTTTCGCTTCATATAGTCGATTAATCTTCTCTAGCTTGCTAAGTGTTGTGTGGGTGAACCTGTGCTAATGTACCGCCCCATCCAAGACTAATACATACTTGTGATTATACCCCTTACAAACATCCGTAAGTACATGAAAGTAATTAAGGTAGGAACCTAACCACATCTTTAAACTCTAAGACCCTTACGTCCCTTGTGCAATGGTTTTCGAACGGGGGTTCAGGTTTCTGTCACTCCGGCAACCCCTACGATTAGTAGCCAAATACACAGTGCATTCCCCTAGGCCCTTATAGGTGAAGTGTCATGTAGTCGACGTTCACATGACACCACTAGAAGAAGTACACCACAACTTAAATAACAATCTATTGAATCTTTCTCAACGCAACTCCACTACTAACAACAAGACTTCTCCCATGTCCTCAAGAACAAAACGAACTACTCACAAGACATCATATGGATCATGATCAGAGATGGAATAATGGTGTATAACAATCTGAACATAAAGAATAATTCAATGGTTCACTCAATAGCATCAACTACAAGGAGTAATCAACACCGGGAAAGTTTCCCCTATGAACTATGCAAGATTCAACTCAATTGTTACAGCAATATTGAGATGGTGATGAGGGTACTGATGGTGATGATGGTGGTGATGATGATGATGATCCCGATGAAGTCCAGCTTGGTGGTGTTGATGGCGACGATCTCCCCTCTCTAAGAAGGAATTCCCCCGGCAGAAATTTGTCTGCCGGAGAGATATTTCTCTCTCGGTGTTTTCCACCCCGCAGAGGTGGCAGAATCTTTCTGTGGTCCCTCCCCGAGTCTTAGGGTTTCGTGGGGATGATATACGCCAGAGGGGAGAGGCTAGAGTGGGCCAGGGCGGCGACACCACCTCCAGGCGCGGCCTGGGCCTGCCCGCGCCATGGGGTGGTGTGGGCCCCTTGTGGCCCACCTCCACTCCATCTTTTGGCATCCCGAGTCTTCTGGAAAAATAGGATTTTCCGTTTATTTTCCTGGATTTTCTGATCTTCGCGAATTTTTCCTCCAAACAACACATTTTCCATCAGAATCCTGACTGCAGCGGTCCATGCTCCAAAAGTCATCAACCATGCAAAAATAGATGAAATAACATAAGTATCACGTCTCAATACGAAATATATCAATGAATAATAGTGAATTAAGACATAGAATAGTGATGCAAAATGGACGTATCAACTCCCCCAAGCTTAGACTTTGCTTGTCCCCAAGCGAAACTGAGCTCAATAAACATGACCTCAGGTTTATGGAGTGAAGAGTCGATAAAAGAATACGGACAAGAAGCATCACATTCATCAAATACATTGATCATAATAGAAGACAACTCATTATTATATAACTCAACTTGTAATAAGTAAAGGAAACACAATAAAGATACATAAAGTGAATCAGAATTGGTAATGGCAAACTTAGCTCTTGATCGAAGAATAGTTGATAATTTGATGGAGTTCACAAATAGCTGGTTTTTCAATGATAGCTTTCAAAGTAGTAAACATCAGGATAAGAGCAATGTGCAAAACAAGGAGCATAAGAAACATGATTGAATAAATCAGCATATGAATGAATGAAACACATCAACTCAAAATACTTGCTGAGGTAGAAGGGAATAGGTTTACTGACTCAACTACAAAGTAAAAGAAAGGCCCTTCAAAGAGGGAAGCAGGGATTGCAAGTCTCATAAAGTGCTCCCAAAAATTATGATACTTACTAGCTTTTAGCTCTCATTGCCCCTATCATAGGCATCTTTAGGTGATTACGGTGAAAGTGAGGTCCAATCTGAGTTATATGCTTGACAGATTATAAACTGAAAATCCCAAGTCCCTTGAGTACGAGGGCCGCTCCTCATGCTACTCAACTTTAGTTACTGGTAAGTTCTTGTCATCGTAAGTATGTGCGTATCATTGAGAACCGCCAACGGGCCCGATGATACGGAAGAATCCCCATATCAAAATGACAAGGCAAGCAAACAATGAGTATCTCAGCAATCTTCTTATTTACCATGGGAAAATGGTGCCTTTTCTCTCTTTCCTCTTTTCATAGTATCCCTTTTTTTCTTTTCTTTTCTCAATAGCTATCTCTCTCTCTTTTTATAAGAAGAATGCTTCATAGATATCATTATGGTTACGCTGCAGGTTTCCACCATGTCAGCATGGATTAGACCAGCAGCCCAGGCATTTCTCTAACACACATACATAACTCCATGGACTTACAAGCTCCCCTTTTATTTCACACCGACGACATCTGCAAACAAAAGAGCAAGGTATCAACTGGGTATATATTTACAAGTGTTGAAAGCGTTCCCCGTGACAGCACGGTTCTGCTAATCCCCAGCCTATAATTTGCAAGCATATAACTTTCATGGAGAGTTCACAATGGTTTAGGTTTATTAAATGCAAGAAAGTAAAGTGTGCCATCAAGTTCGTGAGAGCTTTAATAACTAATTTTCGCATAACAAGTTTAATTTGGGAGGTAGACAAAACAAGAATTTACTTGGAATAGCAATAATGCTACTAGGTAGGTATGGTGGACGCAAATGGCAAGGGTTTTGGTTTAAAGGAGTGGATGCACGAGAAGAATACCTCTCAGTACAGGTTTTTGGCTAGCAAGGCTGGGTAGCAAGTATAAGAGTTGAATGAAACAAACAAACATACAAGTGATAAAGACAAACATGCAATATTCCTTGGAAGCACAAAATATCATAACTAGGGAATACTAGACTTATGAGCAAATCAAGAAAGAAAGATGATGGAATCATTTTTCTCTAGAGTACTTCTATCTTTTTCTTTTCAACTCTCAAAAGGTGTTGCTACTGACCGAGCCAAGTTTGCCAAAACCAACTAAATTAACTCAATGATCCCAAAGTGCTACCAATACTAACAACAAGATCAATCATATAACCACGAATTGAAAACTAACATAAGCTATGCAAAAAGGGTGAATGATAGAACTTCTGTAACTACCTCGGTGAATTACACTCTTAGTTAATGCCTGGATGAACGAAAGTGGTTAAAATAGTACGGTGGGGCCCAGCGCCACTCACGGTAGACCTTTCGGCCGTCCTAACCACTTTCAGACAACGGGACAAGAACGAGCGGCGTAATCGGCAGGCGAAGGGATCAACTACATACACAAATGAGTATGTATGCAAGCCACATACAACAGTCCTCAGAGCCATTCCATCTAAAAGAAATAGAAATATTGCAACGCCATACGGCAAGATCCAAATGTCCTAGATAGATATAATAATTCAGGATAGCTCCTCATACATCACACATTAGAGTATCAGGCGGAAGCGGAAAACAAGATCCGAGTACGGATAAGAACCAAATTGGCATAAGATGCCCCATAAATAAACACATCCCGCCCACAGATCACACGGATCCCCGTTCCCGGAATCTCTACACCGAATGATCGTTGCCAACATCATCTGTCTCTTCCACCCAGTATCCATCTTGCGGGTACACCTGTTCATCTAAATCAAACAATTTATTGTGTGAGACCCTAGGGGTACTCAGCAAGTCTTAATGCCACTAAAGGGGACTCAACCTGGGGTGACGCCATGGCCGCAAAAGATAATACCTAACAATTCTATAGAGACTCGCTAACCTTCCGCCTAACCAAAGATAGATGGAAGTCCGTGAATTAAGAACAATAGTCATAACAATATAATTACAGATCCATCCTCCTCCTCGCTTACCAACGAGGAAGTGGACGAACAACCCCCATCATCCGTTGGCAGTTTTATTAACCATTCCATGAGTATTGCACTATTTACTAGTCAAGTACTTAGTCAATTTAAAAGCGGTACTTTAGTTATACTTGTCTATGATCGAGAAACTGTGCTCCAAGTCATCCATAACCGCGGACACGGCTTTCAGAAAGATTTACCCTGCAGGGGTGCACGAATAGCAACACACACTCGATCAACCTCGGAAAAACCAAATCAAAACCCAACGAGGCATTCACGACAAAGCAATCACAGGATTCAGAAATATTTCAGGGGGCCACCCCATTAAGCTACCCGCAACGAAGTTGGCCGACTCCGAGACGGACCCAAGGTTTGTGTGGACGGCGGTAAACGACTGGGAACCCGAAAATATGACTGGGCTTGTCGATACAGCGAAAACGTGTCACGATCCAAAACAGTACATGTGCTCCTCGCACAATCTTAAATAAAGAAGTAACATGGCATAAGTACTGAATAGTAATAAAGCCCCAAACTAATTGTGGCCCCAAGAAATAAGAATGAATCAAGCTCTGGCTCAGGGGGGTCCATAAGGCCTCCCGGATGTGGATAGTGCGAATAAACAAGGAACAGGAATCAGGTACTCGGGGTCCTACGGGACACAAGTGAGCATGAAAAACCAAATAGCAGATATTGCTCACCGGTGCCTCTTTCATTAGTTATCCCATTACTACTCAGGTTATGTTGTTTAGGTACCTCATTATCCATCAGACACTCACATACCCTACTCATGCTTTTCTACGACTCGCATGGCTCAAACAACTCCTGTAGTAATGGCTCATGGGACCGGAACAAGCTTAGTGTGGTTTAAAAGTAAAGGCTATGCAGTACTTGGGATTCAATTTAATGCAATCGCGACTCAATGATGCAAGAATAAGATAGAGGCAATAGGTACTGTATGTATGCAAGCATGTGGTAGTGCTTGCCTGGCAGCTCAGTTGAAGCGAGAGAAGGATCTGGGTAATACTCCTGTGATTCCTGGTAATTCTCCTGCTGGGCGTCTATTCGAAGAAGAACCAAACAAGCAAGGGCCAACATAAATAAAGTGCACAAACATATGACTTAAAATGCGACAAGCAAACAAGCATGCCATGATGCATGATGCACAATTTACATGGCATTAAAGTAGCATGGCAAAGGTGGGGTGTGAATACAAGGGATAAAGCACTTTATTATTTATTTGCCCAAGTTTTATTGTCATAAACGGTTCAGATTTTAAATGACAACATGATGCATGCTTCAATTCAGAACAAGGATTGCATAAATAGAACGGGCTCATCACGCTGATCGATTTAGACATATTATTTGTCAAGTTTGGAGTTATAAAACAAAAGTTATTAATTAAATAAGGAAAAGGGCATTTTCTTGTAATTTTAATCATCTCGAAAATTAAAATGTTCAAAATATATTTTGAAGGGCATATTTGAATTCCTCACATTTTTCTGATTCCAAAACATATATTATTTGCATTATTTGGATTTGTATTTTAAAAATTATTTGAATCTGAAAAGAATTTGAATTTAAATCAATTTGAAAAGATTTGAATAAAACAGACTCAGGGTAAATTTTTTTACCCCGCAGGTAGTTCTAGCCACAGCCACTGACGGGTGGGCCTGGCGCTGACTGGGCCACGCGCGCGGAAAACACTTTTTCCACCGCGGGTCTGGCTAGCCCGCTGAGACTGCGGGGTGGGGACAGCTGACGCTGGCCCACGTGACAGCGGCGAGGGAGACAGGGGCTGACAGGTGGGCCGGGGGTGGAGCGCGGGTTGCGGCCGGAAAAGCCGAGGGGTTTTTCTGCAAAATGCTCAGGGTGGCTGGCAGGTAGGGCCTCTAGGAGCGTGGGTCGCAGGAATCAAAAAGGTGGGGGACTTTTGCAAGATGACCATGACCCCGGTTTACTGTTTTTCTTCCTCTCGCGTCTGGCGGCAGGTGCGGGCGCGGCGCGGAGCGGGGGATCGATCCCGGGACGCGGGCGTGCGCGCTGGGGTGGCTAACCAGTGCGGTAGGTCGAGGGGAGTTGAAAGGTGAGGGGCTGGGGCTTAGGTAAGCTTGCTGCGGCGCGGGAAAGCTGCAGACGCCGGCGAGCTCTGGCGCACGGAGAGCGCTCGACAAAAACCACGGCGGCACTAGGGCGGTACGGTGAGGCGGAGCATGTCAGGGGGAAAGGGAGGCTCACCACGAGCTCGACGGCGGTGTTGGATCGGTCGGGGAGGCGCTGGAACGGCGAGGATGCAGACGCACCGGCGGGCTAGGGTTTCGGAGGACGGCGAGGATCTGGCGATGCTGGGGAGCTCCTCGTCCACGTTGGCGCGTACAGGGGGCAGTAGGGGGGGGGGGTCCTCTTGGTCGCCCAGGACAACTCCACGTCGCGCACGCCGGCTAGAACGACGAGGGCGAAGTGGTGCTGGCGGCGAACGGCGGCAGGTGGTTGTCGTCGGGGAGGAAGAAGGAGGAGAGGAGGGGCGACTTGGCCAGATCTGGGGAGGCCAGAGAGGCGTGGGGAGGAAGGAAAAAGAAGGGAGAGAGGGAGGAGAGCAGCTGGGGCACGACAGAGATAAAGGTGGCCTCGGTGCCACCTTTTCTCTCCTCCTCCTTTTCGAGCACATGGGCGAGCTGGCTTGGGCTCGTCCTGGGGCTGCAGGGGAGGCTGCAGGTGGGGCTAAGGACGAGAGAGGACAGGGTGGGGCTAGCCTGGCGGTGGAGAAAGAAAGAGAGAAGAGGGAGGCTAGCTCCGGCTAGGTAGATGGGCATGTCTAGGGTTAGGGTTTGGGGTGGCTGGGTGTGGGCCAGGGGGAGGGTGGCCAGGTGGTGCTCAGCAGGTTAGAGAGAGAGGGAGAGTAAGAGAGAGAGTTGGGAGTAGGTTAGTGTTTAGTAGAATTAGAGAGAGAGAGAGTAAATAGCTAGGTTGGTGGTTTTAGATATTTTGAATTTAATTTGGTTTAAGAGATCATATCAAGAAGAACCTTAGTGCTTGAACTTGCATAAGCTAAAGTGGAGGAGAAACAAGAAGAAAGAGGAAGAAAGGAATTAGGTGGGAAAAGGCTCATATGGTTAGGGCATGGAGAAAATAAAATAAGAGGAAAAGAGGTGGATAGGAGTATGGGGATGGTGGAATGGTGGTAGATGGCCTCCCAAGATAGTTTCTACTAAACCAAAAGAAAAACCAAAGGAGAGAAAAGTAGTGAAGGCTAGTGCATGGCCCATGCAAAAATAATAATGCCATTGATTATTTGTGAAAACAATATGAATATTATGGCATTACTCTATGCATATCCAAGAAGTGGAACAAATCCAAGCAAAGAAATTTAATGGATTAGATCCACCCTATTGCCCATGAGCTAGAGAAAAAGCAAAATAAAGACAACAAGCTCATGGTCTAGTAGGATGGTGGAATTATAAAGTGGTGGAAGAGAAATATGGTGGAATGGAAGTAAAAGATATGCCCCCAACCCAACTTGGGCATTTAGACAATATATCAATAGCCAAATACAATATCAAGAGGCAAATACAATTAATAATGCATGTGAGAGAAGAGCCAAAAGAAAAAGGGTTTTATATGATGCTCAAATGCAAGGTGGCATGATGACATGAGCATGATATCATTATGATGCAACAATAATATATATAAAGTAGCCAATATCTTACTAGGACAAGTAGCATTCCAATTGTTAGACAATTGGGGTGCTACATCTCTCCCCCACTAAACAGGAATCTCGCCCCGAGATTCTAGGAAGAAGAAGACTCAAAGAGGGTAGGATACTTGGCACGGAGCTCATCTTCACGTTCCCAGGTGGCTTCATCAACGGAATGGTGCGACCACTACACCTTGCAGAACTTGATGGACTTGTTGCGAGTCCTTCTTTCTGCGACTTCTAGAATTTTTATGGGGTGTTCTTGGTAAGACAGATCTTCTTGGGGATTGATGAGTTCATGGTCCACGGTCCTGCCGGGATCCTTGAAGCACTTCTTGAGTTGAGAGATGTGGAACACATCATGGACCTTGAGTTTTTCAGGGAGCTCAAGAGGATAAGCAACTTCTCCTCTTCTTCCACTATCTTTGAAAGGACCGATGTATCTAGGAGCCAACTTTCCTTTGATACCAAAACAGTGCGTGCCTCTCATGGGAGTGACACGAAGGTAAATGAGATCACTAGGGACATACTCCATGTCCGTGTGCTGTCTGTCATAGTTGCTCTTCTGGCGACTTTGAGCAACCTTCAGATTTTCAAGAATGATGTGAACCTTCTCCTCCGCTTGAGTTACAATGTCGGGGCCAAACAATGTTCTTTCACCTGCGCCCGACCAACCAATCGGAGTTCTGCATTTGTGTCCATAGAGGACCTCAAATGGTGCCATCTTCAGACTTTTCTGAAAGCTGTTGTTGTAAGAGAATTCAGCATAAGGAAGGCATTCTTCCCACTTCATGCCGAAAGAGATAACGCAAGCACGGAGCATATCTTCCAGAATCTGGTTGATCCTTTCAACTTGTCCTTGCGACTGAGGGTGGTAAGCTGCGCTGAAGTTCAACTTTGTTCCCAAAGCATTTTGGAAACTTCCCCAGAACTTGGAAGTGAAGTTGCTTCCACGGTCTGAGCTGATCTCAAGAGGAACCCCATACAGAGAGATAATTCTGTTGATATAGAGCTCAGCCAACTGAATTGCAGAAATTGTTTCCTTGACGGGAAAGAAGTGAGCCACTTTAGAAAGCCTGTCGATGACAACAAAGACTGCATTGTTGCCCTTCTACGACCTTGGAAAACCAGTTATGAAGTCCATCTCTACTTTCTCCCATTTCCATTCCGGAGGTTTCAATGGTTACAGAAGACCGGAAGGTTTCTGATGGACAGCTTTAACTCTGCGGCAGACATCACACTCCAAGACATACTTGGCACAATATCGTTTCAACCCAGGCCACCAATACTGTGTTTTCAAGTCCATGTACATCTTAGTGCTGCCAGGGTGGATAGAAAGAACAGAATCATGCGCCTCCTTGAGAACTTGCTCTCTTAAACCCGGGTAGTTCGGAACAAACATCCGGTGTTCAAAGAAAAGAGCGCCTTGGTCGTCGACGTGGAATGACTCATACTTTGGAAGTTAAATGTTGGAGATGATCTTTTTAGTGTAAGGATCACCAAGTTGAATGGAGCGAACTTTTTCTTTCAAGAGTGGGGTTGCCAGAAGGTTCAGAAGATACCCTTGATCCACAATTTCAAGGTTGAGCTTGCGGAATTCCTCACACAAGAGAGGCTATTGTTCTTCCACCATGAGGTTGTTGACATAAGCTTTTCGGCTGAGAGCATCGGCCATGACATTAGCTTTGCCCAGAGTGTAGTTGATGGTCAAATCGAAATCATTAATTGCTTCAATCCACCTTCTCTGACGAAGGTTGAGGTCAGGCTGTGTGAAGATATACTTCAGACTCTTGTGATCAGAAAAGATCTCACAACGGTTGCCAAGCAAGTAGTGCCTCCATACTTTCAAAGCAAAGACAACTGCTGCGAGTTCGAGGTCATGTGTAGGATAGTTGATCGCATGCGTCTTCAACTGTCGAGAGGCATAAGCAACAACTTGTTTTTCTTGCATGAGGACCGCACCCAATCCTTGCAATGAGGCGTCACAGAATATCTGGAAAGGCTTTGAAGTATCTGGAGGAATCAAGACTGGTGTGGAAGTGAGCTTCTCTTTGAGGGTTTCAAAGCTTGCTTGACATGCAGGAGACCAAAGGTATTTCTTGCCTTTCTTGAGGAGATCGGTAAGAGGCTTCGCAATCTTCAAGAAGTTCAGAACGAAGCGACGGCAGTAACTAGCCAAACCAAGGAAACTCCGGACTTCTTTGACATTTATGGGTGGAAGCCAGTCAACAATTGTCTTAATAGTTTCTGGGTTGACGGCAATGCCCTTGGCAGAGATGACGTGACCAAGGTAGGTGACTTGAGGCAGCCAGAATTCACACTTGGAGAACTTTGCATACAGGCGGTTCTCACGAAGTTTGTTTAGGACACACCGAAGGTGTTCTTCATGTTCTTCTTTTGACTTAGAATAGACTAGAATGTCATCCAGGTAGACCACAACGAACTTATCAAGATACTCCATGAAAACCGAGTTCATAAGCCTCGAGAAGGTGGCAGGTGCATTGGTGAGACCGAAAGACATGACCGTGTACTCATACAGGCCATAGCGGGTGGTGAAAGCTGTTTTAGGAACATCTTCCTTGCGAATCTTGATTTGATGGTAACCACTTCTCAAATCAAGCTTAGAGAATACCACGGCTCCAGCTAGCTGATCGAAGAGATCATTAATCCGTGGAAGGGGATATTTATTCTTGATTGTTTTAGCATTGAGTGCCCGATAGTCAACACAAAGTCTATCAGTCTTGTCCCTCTTCTTCACAAAGATGGTTGGACTACCCCAAGAAGAAGTACTGTGCTGAATGAAACCCAACTTCTCTTGTTCATCCAACTGACGCTTAAGTTCAGCCAACTCAGCAGGACCCATTTTATAAGGCCGCTTGGAGATAGGAGCGGTGCTAGGTTCAAGTTCAATGACAAACTCAACCTCGCGATCCGGAGGCATACCTGGCAACTCTTCAGGAAAGACATCTGGAAACTCACAAACTACAGGAACACTCTGAATACCTTCCATAGCATCATCATTCAGAGCCGCCAAAGAATAAAGCTGAATTGCAGGAGTCAGACTTGGAGAATAGACTATATGGCCTTCAGGAATTTTCAGAGAAACCGAACATTCAGCACAATCAATCACAGCTGCATTTGCTGTCAACCAATCCATGCCCAAGATAACATCAATATCAGAATTGCCCAGAATAATTAAGGAAGCCGGAAACGAAGAACCACCAATCTCAATTTGATTGCCATGGCTGATATGAGCAGCCCTCATGTTTGACCCAGGAGATTGTACCACAAGACGGTGTAATAAAGGAACCATAGCCAGATCTTGCTCATGAGCAAACTTGTGAGAAACAAAAGAATGCGAAGCACCAGAATCAAACAAAACTCGTGCAGGAACTGAGTTAACAGGAAGCATACCCATGACAACTCCAGGTACATGCTCAGCTTGAGCGGCGTTGACACAGTTGGCACGAGCAACCGTAGACCCCGGCTTAGTGTTGATGTTGAGAGCCCGAGGTGGAGGTGCACAAATCATAGGAGCACTTGCCGCAGGTCTTGGAGGTGGTGGTGGAAGAGCTTTGTTGTTCATTGGACAATTCCAGTGCTGATGCCCAGTGTTTCCACAAGTATAGCAAGCACCAGGTGGACGTGGAGCAACGTAGCCAGGGACTCCGCCAGGCGCTCCAGGGTAGTTGTGGTTGTAGCCCCTGGGAGCCGCAGTGAAGGAGTTTGGTGGCCTTGGTGCGTAGCTTGAAGGTCTTGGTGGAGCAGGGAGCGACGGTGGGGTGTTAGGAACCCAGACACGACGCTTAGAAGGAGCTGTCATAGCAGAAGAGCTTGCTGTATCACGGCTATGTTTCTTTGACTCCTAAAACACTTGCCTACTTGCTTCTTCCTGCAGAGCTGTGTGTTGAAGTTCCAGGAAAGATGCTGGCCTTGCATGAGTGATAGCATATTTGATGGAAGCATTGAGGCCTTGCCGAAACCTCTTTTGCTTCTTCTTGTCATCAGAGATCTCATCGCCACCATAACGAGACAGGTTCATGAAGTTTCTGATGTAGGTGTTGACATTGTCAGTGCCCTGCTTGAGGTTGAGAAACACTTCCTTCATCCTTTCCATGACAATTTCTGACAGATATTGCTCTTTGAAAGCAGCAGTGAACCGCTCCCAAGTAGGTTGAAACCAGAAAGATCTGCCTTGAGGTAATTTTCCCACCAGAGAGCTGCATCTCCCTTCAGAAGGTGAGTAGCACACTTGACCCATTCTTGCTCGGGAACATCCGCAGTCATCAGCAACCTTGACACTTCACGAAGCCAATCATCCGCATCAAGTGGCTGATCAGACACTTCGAATTGACGTGGGTTGAACTTGAGAAAACTCTTGATGTCTCCTCGCTTGGGAGGTGGAGGTAGCGGAGCAAACTCATTCCTCCTCACACTTTCCTCGAAGCGCTGCTGGTTCTGCTGCATAGTGCCCAAAGCATTTGCAATACTTGCCAAAGCAGCTCGAAGTTCAGGTGGTATATCCTCCTCAGAACGGCGTGGTGGTGCCATCTTTTGATTGATATAAAACACAAGTCAGTACTATAATGGAGAATGATAATAATCCAAAATAGTACCAAAATGGAATTAATCAAGATTAAAGAATGCAATTCACTGAGATGATATTAAAATATCAACAAAGTTCAAGGCAACTAGAAGATATTAAGCATAACACACACGACTGAACAAGGAGTGTGGTATACAAACTAACAAAGAAAAAAAAATTCCGCAAATTTCGGCATGAAAATACCACTATATGCACAAAACCACTTAACGAATCCAGATTAGTAACTCTACTAGTTCAATATACAAAAGCAAATGACAAAAGTAGTGGTATGGTCGCGACTCCATCCCACACTCAAATCATTACTCCGCACATGAATTAGTAAAACACATATCCCAACAACTTCTTCTAAAGATGAACCTAAAGATTGTTAATTACGGAAAAGAACACCCCAACAAGATAACGTCGGATAACAAAGAGTAAGATAGATCGCATCGGTGTACAACGAATCAGAATAGATCGCGTCGGTTTACAAAGGACTGTCGGTAGGGAATGTACCAACAGTTGATAACCAAACGGCAGATGATGATAACATTTGGATGCAATAGATAGACAAGAAATTCACACACACACACACACACAAACACAAACACAACCTATGGTACTACGGAACCCAGAACACGTGAATCCTAGTTTGAATTTTAAGAAGAGGATTGAAAACGTTACACTTCCTTACCAGAAAAGGGTGGGTGGGTGGGTAAGAAGAAAAATGGAAGCATTCCTACTCTCACGTTTGTTTTTCCCTAGTATACATAACTACCAACATATTTGCTAGACTGACAACGACCATTTTGGCTGAGACCCTGAAGGGCGGGATGGCTCTGATACCAATTGTAACTACCTCGGTGAATTACGCTCTTAGTTAATGCCTGGATGAACGAAAGTGGTTAAAATAGTACGGTGGGGCCCAGGGCCACTCACGGTAGACCTTTCGGCCGTCCTAACCACTTTTAGACAACGGGACAAGAACGAGCGGCGTAATCGGCAGGCGAAGGGATCAACTACATACACAAATGAGTATGTATGCAAGCCACATACAACAGTCCTTAGAGCCATTCCATCTAAAAGAAATAGAAATATTGCAACGCCATACGGCAAGATCCAAATGTCCTAGATAGATATAATAATTCAGGATAGCTCCTCATACATCACACATCAGAGTATCAGGCGGAAGCGGAAAACAAGATCCGAGTACGGATAAGAAGCAAATTGGCATAAGATGCCCCATAAATAAACACATCCCGCCCACAGATCACACGGATCCCCATTCCCGGAATCTCTACACCGAATGATCGTTGCCAACATCATCTGTCTCTTCCACCCAGTATCCATCTTGCGGGTACACCTGTTCATCTAAATCAAACAATTTATCGTGTGAGACCCTAGGGGTACTCAGCAAGTCTTAATGCCACTAAAGGGGACTCAACCTGGGGTGACGCCATGGCCGCAAAAGATAATACCTAACAATTCTATAGAGACTCGCTAACCTTCCGCCTAACCAAAGATAGATGGAAGTCCGTGAATTAAGAACAACAGTCATAACAGTATAATTACAGATCCATCCTCCTCCTCGCTTACTAACGAGGAAGCGGACGAACAACCCCCATCATCCGTTGGTAGTTTTATTAACCATTCCATGAGTATTGCACTATTTACTAGTCAAGTACTTAGTCAATTTAAAAGCGGTACTTTAGTTATACTTGTCTATGATCGAGAAACTGTGCTCCAAGTCATCCATAACCGCGGACACGGCTTTCAGAAAGATTTACCCTGCAGGGGTGCACGAATAGCAACACACACTCGATCAACCTCGGAAAAACCAAATCAAAACCCAACGAGGCATTCACGACAAAGCAATCACAGGATTCAGAAATATTTCAGGGGGCCACCCCATTAAGCTACCCGCAACGAAGTTGGCCGACTCCGAGACGGACCCAAGGTTTGTGTGGACGGCGGTAAACGACTGGGAACCCGAAAATATGACTGGGCTTGTCGATACAGCGAAAACGTGTCACGATCCAAAACAGTACATGTGCTCCTCGCACAATCTTAAATAAAGAAGTAACATGGCATAAGTACTGAATAGTAATAAAGCCCCAAACTAATTGTGGCCCCAAGAAATAAGAATGAATCAAGCTCTGGCTCAGGGGGGTCCATAAGGCCTCCCGGATGTGGATAGTGCGAATAAACAAGGAACAGGAATCAGGTACTCGGGGTCCTACGGGACACAAGTGAGCATGAAAAACCAAATAGCAGATATTGCTCACCGGTGCCTCTTTCATTAGTTATCCCATTACTACTCAGGTTATGTTGTTTAGGTACCTCATTATCCATCAGACACTCACATACCCTACTCATGCTTTTCTACGACTCGCATGGCTCAAACAACTCCTGTAGTAATGGCTCATGGGACCGGAACAAGCTTAGTGTGGTTTAAAAGTAAAGGCTATGCAGTACTTGGGATTCAATTTAATGCAATCGCGACTCAATGATGCAAGAATAAGATAGAGGCAATAGGTACTGTATGTATGCAAGCATGTGGTAGTGCTTGCCTGGCAGCTCAGTTGAAGCGAGAGAAGGATCTGGGTAATACTCCTGTGATTCCTGGTAATTCTCCTGCTGGGCGTCTATTCGAAGAAGAACCAAACAAGCAAGGGCCAACATAAATAAAGTGCACAAACATATGACTTAAAATGCGACAAGCAAACAAGCATGCCATGATGCATGATGCACAATTTACATGGCATTAAAGTAGCATGGCAAAGGTGGGGTGTGAATACAAGAGATAAAGCACTTTATTATTTATTTGCCCAAGTTTTATTGTCATAAACGGTTCAGATTTTAAATGACAACATGATGCATGCTTCAATTCAGAACAAGGATTGCATAAATAGAACGGGCTCGTCGCGCTGATCGATTTAGACATATTATTTGTCAAGTTTGGAGTTATAAAACAAAAGTTATTAATTAAATAAGGAAAAGGGCATTTTCTTGTAATTTTAATCATCTCGAAAATTAAAATGTTCAAAATATATTTTGAAGGGCATATTTGAATTCCTCACATTTTTCTGATTCCAAAACATATATTATTTGCATTATTTGGATTTGTATTTTAAAAATTATTTGAATCTGAAAAGAATTTGAATTTAAATCAATTTGAAAAGATTTGAATAAAACAGACTCAGGGTAAAACTTTGTACACCGCAGGTAGTTCTAGCCACAGCCACTGACGGGTGGGCCTGGCGCTGACTGGGCCACGCGTGCGGAAAACACTTTTTTCACCGCAGGTCTGGCTAGCCCGCTGAGACTGCGGGGTGGGGACAGCTGACGCTGGCCCACGTGACAGCGGCGAGGGAGACAGGGGCTGACAGGTGGGCCGGGGGTGGAGCGCGGGTTGCGGCCGGAAAAGCCGAGGGGTTTTTCTGCAAAATGCTCAGGGTGGCTGGCAGGTAGGGCCGCTAGGAGCGCGGGTCGCAGGAATCAAAAAGGTGGGGGGACTTTTGCAAGATGACCACGACCCCGGTTTACTGTTTTTCTTCCTCTCGCGTCTGGCGGCAGGTGCGTGCGCGGCGTGGAGCGGGGGATCAATCCCGGGACGCGGGCGTGCGCGCTGGGGTGGCTAACCAGTGCGGTAGGTCTAGGGGAGTTGACAGGTGAGGGGCTGGGGCATAGGTAAGCTTGCTGCGGCGCGGGAAAGCTGCAGACGCCGGCGAGCTCTGGCACGGAGAGCGCTCGACAAAAACCACGGCGGCGCTAGGGCGGTACGGTGAGGCGGAGCATGTCAGGGGGAAGGGGAGGCTCACTGCGGGCTCGACGGCGGTGTTGGATCGGTCGGGGAGGCGCTGGAACGGCAATGATGCAGACGCACCGGCGGGCTAGGGTTTCGGAGGACGGCGAGGATCTGGCGATGCTGGGGAGCTCCTCGTCCACGTTGGCGCGTACAGGGGGCAGTAGGGGGGGGTCCTCTTGGTCGCCTAGGACAACTCCATGTCGCGCACGCCGGCTAGAACGACGAGGGCGAGGTGGTGCTGGCGGCGAACGACGGCAGGTGGTTGTCGTCGGGGAGGAAGAAGGAGGAGAGGAGGGGCAACTCGGCTAGATCTGGGGAGGCTAGAGAGGCGTGGGGAGGAAGGAAAAAGAAGGGAGAGAGGGAGGAGAGCAGCTGGGGCACGACAGAGATAAAGGTGGCCTCGGTGCCACCTTTTCTCTCCTCCTCCTTTTCGAGCACATGGGCGAGCTGGCTTGGGCTCGTCCTAGGGCTGCAGGGGAGGCTGCAGGTGGGGCTAAGGACGAGAGAGGACAGGGTGGGGCTAGCCTGGCGGTGGAGAAAGAAAGAGAGAAGAGGGAGGCTAGCTCGGGCTAGGTAGATGGGCATGTCTAGGGTTAGGGTTTGGGGTGGCTGGGTGTGGGCCAGGGGGAGGGTGGCCAGGTGGTGCTCAGCAGGTTAGAGAGAGAGGGAGAGTAAGAGAGAGAGAGTTGGGAGTAGGTTAGTGTTTAGTATAATTAGAGAGAGAGAGTAAATAGCTAGGTTGGTGGTTTTAGATATTTTGAATTTAATTTGGTTTAAGAGATCATATCAAGAAGAACCTTAGTGCTTGAACTTGCATAAGCTAAAGTGGAGGAGAAACAAGAAGAAAGAGGAAGAAAGGAATTAGGTGGGAAAAGGCTCATATGGTTAGGGCATGGAGAAAATAAAATAAGAGGAAAAGAGGTGGATAGGAGTATGGGGATGGTGGAATGGTGGTAGATGGCCTCCCAAGATAGTTTCTACTAAACCAAAAGAAAAACCAAAGGAGAGAAACGTAGTGAAGGCTAGTGCATGGCCCATGCAAAAATAATAATGCCATTGATTATTTGTGAAAACAATATGAATATTATGGCATTACTCTATGCATATCCAAGAAGTGGAACAAAGCCAAGAAAAGAAATTTAATGGATTAGATCCACCCTATTGCCCATGAGCTAGAGAAAATCCAATATAAAGACAACAAGCTCATGGTCTAGTAGGATGGTGGAATTATAAAGTGGTGGAAGAGAAAGATGGTGGAATGGAAGTAAAAGATATGCCCCCAAGCCAACTTGGGCATTTAGACAATATATCAATAGCCGAATACAATATCAAGAGGCAAATACAATTAATAATGCATGTGAGAGAAGAGCCAAAAGAAAAAGGGTTTTATATGATGCTCAAATGCAAGGTGGCATGATGACATGAGCATGATATCATTATGATGCAACAATAATATATATAAAGTAGCCAATATCTTACTAGGACAAGTAGCATTCCAATTGTTAGACAATTGGGGTGCTACAACTTCTCATTAATATTCCATAGCGGAAACTCACACCAAGTGATACAAATCTAACGAGACAGGGGACACTTCCATAATGCAAACCATACTACATAATAACTCCATTATTCATGATATGACTCTACTAATAAGATAAAAGGATAGAAGATAGTGATATGATACCGCGACACTCCCCCAAGCTTGGAACAAACCAAGGGGATGCCAAACCTGATGATGAATTACTCCTTAGGCGGTGGTGGTATCTTCTCATCTTCGTCCGTCTTCCAGGGTAGAGGCTTCCCATCAACAACGGACATCGTGGTTTCCAACATCCTGAAACTTGCAGCAGCACTTATGCATTTAAATCTAGCCTCATACTTACAGTTTTGATTTTGAATGTCATAGAACTGTGCTTGCAGTTTGTTGGTTGTTTGGCGGAGTGAGAGGACTTCGTCTTTGAGTTCAGCAGTCTCCTTTTGGTGCTCGGTGATGAGTTCGGAGCAAATCTTATGGATGATATCCACTTTGCTCTCCGCCATCTTCCTGTACCTAAAGACTTCTTGCTCAAGTGCTCCCATCCTGTCCTCCAGACTTCCTTCACCTTTAGGGCCTTGAACCTCTTTAATCCGGACCTCCCCACCTTTGAGCAGCAACTCCTTGGGATGAATCTTCAATTCTCTCATGTATGGGTTGGCGATATCTTCTAAGGAATCCCCCTTGGATGATCTAGAGTTTGACATTGTGGCTCCAAATCTGGGATTCTACCTGGCAGAAACAGATCGAAACAAAAGCACGACGAAAACATGATATATGAACCTCGGAATATCTGGGGGGTTATATATTACAGAGTTTCACATCAAAAGGAAGGTACTGGGAGAAAACGAGTCGAAGGCGGAGTCCTGGGTGGCCTCACCACCTGGTGGTGCGGCCAGGGGTGGGCCCGCGCCATGGGGTGGTGTGGGCAACCCTGGCTCTGTTTCCGTCCCTTTTTCGCTTCGTAGCTTTCCTTACTGACTGAAAACTGCAAAAATATAGTTGGATTGTATTTTCGTGTAACTTTTCTTACCAGAACCGTTACCTATTTGAACACGGACTCTGCAGGTCTTTGAATTTGGTATTTAGTGGATTCTTCCGGAGTCACCACTTGAATATCATAGATATCTTCATCTTCATATACTTATTACTTGAGTCATAAAACCCTTCTCTTCCTTGTTACATCATCGTCTCCACTTCCTAGAAATTTCTTTCACACAAAACTTCACACAGTTCTCATTAGCAACATTAGTATAAGTGAAGTGATAAAACCCTTTTGAGTCCAACTTCAACTGAAAACCATCACAACAAAAGCTACTGTAGCAACTCCTTCTGAAAACCCAAAAAGAATTCAAAAAGGAAATCGAATAAGGACGCAAATGCAAGATTGGCAAAATCTGTCAAAACAGACAAGCAGGTAAAGATCATTTTTTTAGAAAATCTTATGTTGCTCAAATCAAAAAGTGTAAAACTAACGAAAGTTAAATAACAACCTGGGGCAGAAGCACAAAAAATTACAGCTCAATCCGACATACAGATATCTGTCACTAATTTTTACGGTGAAGCACAAAAATCTGTTTCGGGACAGCAACTTCCCCAAATATTACTTCTCTCTCATTAGAAGTTGATCTTGACACAAAAACAAAACAAAACAGATAAAGAGCGGTTATTACCGAAGTAATAACTTCCAAGACTCAAAGAAACAAAAACAAACTAAAAGTACAGAAACAAATTGGGTTGTCTCCCATAAAGCTCTTTCTTTATAGCCATTAAGATGGGCATGATTATTTTGAAGAAACTCTCATAGGGATATGGATTGAAGTGAAAGAGAGCATTAAGAAGCAAAAATACACACACATTTAAGGCTAACCCACTTCCTATGCAAGGGGATTTTGTAAACAAGCAAGTTATTGAAACTAAAGGCAACTTGCATAAGAAGGCAAAAGAAGTGCGACAAAAAAACTTTCAGCATAAAACGAGGAAACTTGATATTACTGAGATGCATAAGAACACTTTTCCCTCTTTCATAGTAACTTTCAGTATCATGCATAAACTTAACAATATAGCTATCACAAGGACCATCATAGCAATGATCGCTTATTCTAACAGAAAACACAGGAATTCTAGCTCTCATAGCACTACTCTGTGAAACAATATTAGAGGTATCCTTACAAAGGATAGTGTGTCCCTCTTTTTCATACTTAGTGACAAAGTCTTTCAAATTTTCTATTATAGGTTCATCAACCATTTGTTTATCAGGTTCAACAGCCTTATTCATACTTTCATTAACCATACTAGATATCATAGAATGTTCCTTTACCTTAACTAGGAAATGCATTTTCTCAATGTAAGGTTTGGGTAAGACATGATTAGCAGTATAAACTTCAGTATTTCCTGCAGGAACACTCTTAGCAATATCTTTATAAGGTTCATGATACTTATTCCACTTCTTTTTAGGCACTTCAATGTAGGAAGCAAAAGCCTTAAAATAAGAAGCAATAGCTTGAGAGTCTAGACCATAAGCATTTTTAATATTTTGAAAGTCATCAGTTCCCATAAAAGATTCAATGCATTCATAATCATGATTTATACCTGACTTTCTACCTTTGTCATTCTCCCAAGCTTCAGCATTGTCTTGAATACGATCTAGAAGGTCCCATTTAGCTTCTTCTTCCATACGAGTGAATGATCCAGCACAAGAGGCATCCAATAAATCCTTGTCATGTAGAGGGAGCCTTGCATAAAAGTTGTTGATAATAATATTGTTGGGGAGCTCATGAATGGGACATTTGAGCATTAGTAACTTCAATCTCCCCCAAGCTTGAGATGTACTCTCTCCATCAAGAGGCCAAAAGTTGTATATTTGATTCCGATCTTTATGAATCTCACTAGGAGGATAAAACTTTGAATAAAAGAGAGGCACTATTTCCTCCCATTCTAGAGCTTGACCATTCTTCAGCAGCTTATACCATTCATCAGCTCTTCCTTTCAGTGATAATGAGAATAACTTCTTCTTAACTTGATATGTAGTAATACCTGCACATTTGAACAACCCGCATAATTCGTGTATAAAGAGTAAATGATCACCGGGATGGACAGTTCCATCCCCAACATAGTAGTCATCCATAACACGGTCAATAATTCTTGTAGGTATTTTGAAAACATCTTTCTCAGCAGGTGGTGGCTTATCTACTACCTTAGCAGTGGTAGTAGCATTACCAAATAAGAAACTCAGCGAATTATCCATAACGAAAATAAAGCAACTAGCAGAAGTAAACAATACTCATAGTAGAAGTTTCCTTTACCAGTTCCACTCTCCAATAGTGCTTCACTCCCCGGCAACGGTGCCAGAAAATAAACTTGATGACCCACAAGTATAGGGGGTGTATCACATTATTTTCGATAAGAGTGTCGAACCCAACGAGGAGCAGAAGGTGCTGGCTAGTGGTATGGATCAGGAATTCTCTGCAAATACTTAGCAAACAGATTTTTAGGGGATTTCGATAAAGCAAGTAAACAAAGTACGAGTAAATAAAAGACAGTAGGAATAAATGCAGCAAGTGGCCCAATCCTTTATGCAGCAAAGGACAAGGTTGTATTTCTTAAGATGACCAAACGTTCTCGAGGACACATGGGAAGACTGTCAAGTGCTTTCGCTTCATATAGTCGATTAATCTTCTTTAGCTTGCTAAGTGTTGTGTGGGTGAACCTGTGCTAATGTACCGCCCCATCCAAGACTAATACATACTTGTGATTATACCCCTTGCAAACATCCGTAAGTACAAGAAAGTAATTAAGGTCAAAACCTAACCACAGCTTTAAACTCTAAGACCCTTACATCCCTTGTGCAATGGTTTCCTAACGGGGGTTCAGGTTTTTGTCACTCCGGCAACCCCTACGATTAGTAGCCAAATACAAAATGCATTCCCCTAGGCCCATATAGGTGAAGTGTCATGTAGTCGACGTTCACATGACACCACTAGAAGAAGTACACCACAACTTAAATAACAATCTATTGAATCTTTCTCAACGCAACTCCACTACTAACAACACGACTTCTCCCATGTCCTCAAGAACAAAACAAACTACTCACAAGACATCATATGGATCATGATCAGAGATGGAATAATGGTGTATAACAATCTGAACATAAACAATAATTCAATGGTTCACTCAATAGCATCAACTACAAGGAGTAATCAACACCGGGAAAGTTCCCCCTATGAACTATGCAAGGTTCAACTCAATTGTTACAACAATATTGAGATGGTGATGAGGGTGCTGATGGTGATGATGGTGGTGGTGATGATGATGATCCCGATGAAGTCCAGCTTGATGGTGGTGTTGATGGCGACGATCTCCCTTCTCCGGGAAGGAATTCCCCCGGCAGAAATCTGTCTGCCGGAGAGATCTTTCTCTCTCGGTGTTTTCCGCCCCGCAGAGGTGGCGGAATCTTTCTGTGGTCCCTCCTCGAGTCTTACGGTTTCGTGGGGATGATATACGCTAGAGGGGAGAGGCTGGAGTGGGCCAGGGTGGCCACACCACCTCCAGGCGCGGCCTGGGCCTACCCGCGCCATGGGGTGGTGTGGGCCCCCTGTGGCCCACCTCCACTCCATCTTCTGGCATTGATGTCTACGCACTTCTATTCTTGTAGACAGTTGTTGGGCCTCCAAGTGCAGAGGTTTGTAGAACAGCAGCAAGTTTTCCCTTAAGCGGATCACCCAAGGTTTATCGAACTCATGGAGGAAATGGTCAAAGGTATTCCCTCTCAAGCAACCCTGCAATCAAGATACAAGAAGTCTCTTGTGTCCCCAACACACCCAATACACTTGTCAGGTGTATAGGTGCACTAGTTTGGCGAAGAGATAGTGAAATACAAGTGGTATGGATAATTATAAGTGGTAACGGTGATAGAAAATAACTTGATGGCGTGGAAAAGACAAAAGGCAAACTGAAATAAAGCTGGAAGCAAGCAAACATGTAACAGATCTATTAGCAAACGGTGTTTCAATGCTTAGAAACAAGGCCTAGGGATCATACTTTCACTAGTGAACACTCTCATATAAATATCTTCTCTTCATGATACTACTCTTAACTACTCTCCGGTTGAACACTCTAATCGTTGGTAGGGCTATAACAGCACACCTCAAAGTAAGCCTTTCCCATCTAGAAAACCCCACACTGTCACCTTGAGCACTAGATGGTTCCAACAAACACCACAATTTCATAAAGATATCCAACTCCAAATATAACTCATAACAAATATTTGTAATCTCTAGCCTAAGTGTCATCATGGTGTGCACGCTGTCACTTTCACACACATGGAGAGATCAGAGATCTAATAAAGCACTTGAGTAGCAAGGTAGATCTACTTGATTACAAAGCTCATGATAACAATATGATCATGCATAGAGAGAGATGAACATATAGCTACCGGTAGAGCCCTTAGCCTCGAGAGAGAACTACTCGCTCCTCATCATGGAAGTTAGCAATGACGATGGAGATAGCGGTGAAGATGGTAAAGAGGCGGCGGCGCGAAGGACTCCTTCCCCGTCGCCGGTATCACAGGGGAGCACCGCCCCTTAGCACCCTTCCTTCACGGCTTCTTGGGAGACCTTCCCCATGGAGATGGGATCCATGGGGGAGGAAAAATTGTGGCTTTGGTGGCTGCAAATTCGAGGGTGGAGGTGTCTCCCACGAATTAGGTTTTCTCCCTTTATATAGCTTCTCGAATTTCCGTCACCCCATCTTGGGCTGCATTAAATCGGGTCTATCGGGCCCGTCCGGAGTCGGAATCAGCTAAATTTTATATCCAGAACGATTGTCGCAAAATTTCCAACAACTTTGTAGTTGAAGAATTTTCCGTTTGACGCAGTATTTGACTCGAAACGTGACCATCTTCAAAAAGAGTTCTGAGACAGATTTCTAGAAAATCCCAATTTGACTCCAAGAAGGTTTCCACTTGTATTCTTGGTAATTCCTACACGTCAAAGTGTAAAACAAGAACATTGTGCACTTTTGCAACTATTAGTAGGTTAGTCCAAATAAATCATAAATTTTATATAAAAAGGAGTATCAAAAGCATATTATTAACATAAAACCATCAAAAATTATAGATACGTTATGGACGTATCAACATCCCCAAGCTTAGTTCCTGCTCGTCCTCGAGTAGGTAAACGATAAAAACAACATAATTTTTGAGGTGACACGCATCCAACATAGTTTTGATCATAATTATTGTAAAAGCATTGATAGCTAGGATCAAGGTACTCTAACATAGCATGAAAGATATAGTTCTAACAATAATACATAACAACTATGTTGTAACATGAAAAGGCCCAAACAAAAGATTCATAAATAACAATGCTTTGTAAGACGTTTGTTTGTTTCACATAAAGAAAACATAGCATAATAGTATTCAGCTTGTCCCTCAATAGAGTAGAAAATATAAATGCATAGGACACCTTCAAAGTTCATAAGAGTGACTAGATACAAATAGTTTAAAACAAGCAATATCAAGTTATGCATCAATCAACTAGTCTTGGGGCAATGCACATAGAACTAAGAATGACCACTATGCTCTCAAAGTAAGTGCATAAAGATAGAATGTGGAGACTCAATATAATGGTGGAAGAAAGGCCTTTATAAAAGGAAGTAGGGATTTAAGTCTCATAAAGAGCTTCCAAAAATTATGGTACTTATAGCTTTCAGCTCTCATTGCCCCTATCATAAGCATCTTGAAGTAATTAAGGTTAAAGTGACACAACTAAGAGGATATGCTTGATAAGTTATAAGCCAAAATCTCATGCCCCTTACTTACGAAGACCGAACCTCATGCTACTCAACTTTAGTCACAATTAAGCTCTTGTCATTGTAAGTACATATGTATCATAAAGAACCGCCAACGGGGTACCCCTTGCACATGATACAGGAGCTATCCCATAATCAAAATAACAAGGCAAGCAGACAATGAGCATCTCAGCGATCTTTTTATTTGCTATTTGCATAGGTTTTTATTGAGGATGTTTCATAGAGTGCTCATTATGATGATGCTGCAAGTTTCCACCATGATTAGGCATGGCTTAGGCTAGCGGTCCAGGCGTTTCTCTAACACACATACAAACTCCATGATCTTACAAGTTCCACTTTTATTTCACACCGCCGAGATCCATAAGCAAAAGAACATGATATCAACAGGGTACAAAGTACAAGTGCAACGTTGAAAGCGTTCCCCAAGATACATGGTTCTGCTAACTTCAACTTATAAAGCACAAGCATATACGCAACAAAGAAGGACCCAATGATTCAAGTTTATTAGATGCAAAAAAGTAAAGTGTGCCATCAAGTTCGTGAGAGCTTTAA
The DNA here is from genome assembly GCA_910589775.1 of Avena eriantha. Taxonomy (NCBI): domain Eukaryota; kingdom Viridiplantae; phylum Streptophyta; class Magnoliopsida; order Poales; family Poaceae; genus Avena; species Avena eriantha. Next base: position 471,098,384 of record OU342745.1, read on the forward strand.
TCACTAGTTTTCTCATAACAAGTTTAATTTGGAAGGTAAACAAAAGCATGAATATACTTGGAATAGCATAAGCTACTAGGTAGGTATGGTGGACTCTTTGGAATAACTTGGTTTAAGGAGTTGGATGCATGAGTGGAACGCATACTTGGTTGTGGAGGCTAGCAAAAGACTGGGAGCGACAAACTAAGAGAGCAATAATGGCCATAATCATACAGAGCGATAAAACATCATTGATCAGAGCATAAAGTGATACTACAAGTTGAAAACTAAAGGATCATAAAGGCTATGGTGACTTGAGATAGTCATAACATAGTGTGAGCATGTGCCAAGTCAACCCAAATAAAGCATCAAACGAGAATACCATTATACTATGCTTTAATATGCTAAAACAACGCATGATTCATCCAAGGCACATTAAGCAATCTCAATTGTTTATAACAAGTCATGCTACAACAAAGAATACTAAGCATAAAGTCAAAACAATATCAAGCATGGCATGACAAAGCATAGGCCACAGTCAAAAACAAGCTCTTTTTACCACATAAGCATGAGCTTTCCTACTCTTTTCCAAACCAAACCAAACTATTTGCAAACCAATGTATGAAAGAGGGGGTCCAACCAATTTATTCAGAAAACTAAGAAAACAAAAGCAAACGAAAACCAAAACGAAAACGAAAAAGAAGACGCTCCAAGAACAACACAGCTGTGCATGAAACAATAAAAATGAATTGTTTGGAAGAAACCTGAGATTTTTATTGATGAAGAAGGGGATGCCTTGGGCATCCCCAAACTTTGACACTTGTACTTCTTGGATATTTCTTGGGGTGACACGCGTGGCATCCCCAAGCTTGAGCTTTAGTCCATTCTTCATCTCATTACTCATTCCTTCCATACACCTGAAATGTTTCCTTCATACAAAACTTCACACAATCTTCATTAGCAACATTAGTGCACTTAAGATAAATAAGTCTTAAGGTTCAGTTCTAACACCAAATAAACTTCCCTTAGAACACTAGCTACTGTAGTACTTCCCTCAAAAATCTCAATTCCCCAAAAGAACTCAAAAAGGAACCAACAAGAAGCAAATGCAGAAAATGGCAGAAATCTGTCAAAACAGACCAGCAGGTAAAGACAAATTTTTTCGAAGACCTTATGTTGCTCAAATCAAAAAGTGTTGAACTACTAAAGTTAGATGACAACCTAGGTCAGAAGCACAAAAATCCACGCCTCAAAAGGACGTACAGAGATTTTACATGAATTTTTACGGTGAAGCACAGAAATCTGTTTCAGGACAACAACTTTCCCAATCATTTCTTCTCTCTCATTAGAGTTTACTCCTTGCACAAAAAGCAAATAAAAAGGATAAGGAGCGGTTATTACAGAAGTAATAACTTCCAAGACTCATCTAAAACTTTTGGGTTATCTCCCAATAAGTACTTTCCTTTAACGCCTTTAAGTTAGGCATGATAGTTTGAGAAGATGCTCACATAAGAAATATGAATTGAAGTAAAGAGAGCATCAAAAAGAAAATTCAAAGCACATTTAAGTCTAACCCACTTCCTATGCATAGGAATCTTGTAAAGAAACAAGTCATGAAAGCACAAAGCAACAAGCATAGTAAAGCAAAACAAGTGCAACTTCAAAACTTTCAACATAAAGAGGGGAAACTTAATATTATTGAGATGCATAAAACCATGTTTCCCTCTCTCATAATAACTTTTAGTAGCATCATGAATAAAATTAACAATATAACTATCACATAAAACATTATTATCATGAGCCACATGCATATAATGATTCTTACTCTCCACATAAGCATAGTCATTCTTCTTAATTGTAGTGGGAGCAAATTCAACAAAATAACTATCATTATTATTCTTATCATCATAATCATCAAATATAGGAGGCATATTGTAATCATTATTAATTTTCTCCTCAATAGTAGGTGGATTGAAAATAACATATTCATCATTGTAATCATCATATATTGGAGGTTTTGTATCATCATAAGCAATAAAATAGCTATCTTCCAAAGATGGGGAACTAAAAAGATCATTTTCATAAAAACTAGCTTCCCTAAGATTAGACTTTTCCATAGCATCAACAATAATGGTGTCCAAATAATTCATACTAACAACATTACTATTAGTATGTAAATAAAGTTCCATAGGTTTTTTAATTTTCTCTTCAAACACTTCATGTCCTAACTCAAGATAAATACTATAAAGCTCTCTAATTTTGTTGTTGTTTTCCATTAAGCCTAACTAGTGAAAACAAGAAAAACAAAAAGACAAAATTGCAGAATCTAAAGGAAATAACTTCGAGTACTCACACCAGAAAACAGGCGTTTGCCGTGGAAGGTTCTTCTTCTTTAATCCTCCGGTGTGAATACGTTTTTCCTTACCTCTCCGGCAATGGCGCCAGAAAATAGCTTGATGTCTACGCACTTCTATTCTTGTAGACAGTTGTTGGGCCTCCAAGTGCAGAGGTTTGTAGAGCAGCAGCAAGTTTTCCCTTAAGCGGATCACCCAAGGTTTATCGAACTCAGGGAGGAAGTGGTCAAAGGTATTCCCTCTCAAGAAACCCTGCAATCAAGATACAAGAAGTCTCTTATGTCCCCAACACACCCAATACACTTGTCAGGTGTATAGGTGCACTAGTTTGGTGAAGAGATAGTGAAATACAAGTGGTATGGATAATTATAAGTGGTAACGGTGATAGAAAATAACTTGATGGCGTGGAAAAGACAAAAGGCAAACTGAAATAAAGCTGGAAGCAAGCAAACATGTAACAGATCTATTAGCAAACGGTGTTTCAATGCTTAGAAACAAGGCCTAGGGATCATACTTTCACTAGTGAACACTCTCATATAAATATCTTCTCTTCACGATACTACTCTTAACTACTCTCCGGTTGAATACTCTAATCGTTGCTAGGGCTATAACAACACACCTCAAAGTAAGCCTTTCCCATCTAGAAAACCCCACACTGTCACCTTGAGCACTAGATGGTTCCAACAAACACCACAATTTCATAAAGACATCCAACTCCAAATATAACTCATAACAAATATTTGTAATCTCTAGCCTAAGTGTCATCATGGTGTGCACGCTGTCACTTTCACACACATGGAGAGAGCAAAGATCTAATAAAGCACTTGAGTAGCAAGGTAGATCTACTTGATTACAAAGCTCATGATAACAATATGATCATGCATAGAGAGAGATGAACATATAGCTACCGGTAGAGCCCTTAGCCTCTAGAGATAACTACTCCCTCCTCATCATGGAAGTTAGCAATGGCGATGGAGATAGCGGTGAAGATGGTAAAGAGGCGGCGGCGCGAAGGACTCCTTCCCCGTCGCCGGTATCACAGGGGAGCACCGCCCCTTAGCACCCTTCCTTCACGGCTTCTTGGGAGACCTTCCCCATGGAGATGGGATCCATGGGGGAGGAAAAAACGTGGCTTTGGTGGCTGCAAATTCGAGGGTGGAGGTGTCTCCCACGAATTAGGTTTTCTCCCTTTATATAGCTTCTCGAATTTCCGTCACGCTATCTTGGGCTGCATTAAATCGGGTCTATCGGGCCTTTCTGTAGTCGGAATCAGCTAAATTTTATGTCCAGAGCGTCTGTCGCGAAATTTCCAAAAACTTTGTAGTTGAAGAGTTTTCCGTTTGACGCTGGCTTAGACCCGAAACGTGACCATCTTCAAAAAGAATTCTGAGACAGATTTCTGGAAAATCCCAATTTGACTCCAAGAAGGTTTCCACTTGTATTCTTGGTAATTCCTACACGTCAAAGTTTTAAACATGAACATTGTGCACTTTTGCAACTATTAGTAGGTTAGTCCAAATAAATCATAAACTTTATATAAAAAAGAGTATCAAAAGCATATTATTAGCATAAAACCATCAAAAATTATAGAAACGTTATGGACGTATCAGGCATCTTTAGTCTTCTGGAAAAATAGGATTTTCCGTATATTTCTCGGATTTTCTGATCTTCGCGAATTTTGCCTCCAAACAGCACCTTTTCCATCAGAATCCTGACTGCAGCGGTCCATGCTCCAAAAGTCATCAACCATGCAAAAATAGGTGAAATAACATAAGTATCACCTCTCAATACAAAATATATCAATGAATAATAGTGAATTAATACATAGAATAGTGATGCAAAATAGACGTATCAACTGCTGCGAGAAGCTGATCACCATGGCTGGGTTTTTTCTTTCTCTTTTCCAGGTTGCATGCATCATGGATATCGTTTATGACATTCTGTTGGTGCAGAGTCTATATACGGTAAGGAGAACCAAACATAGACATGACGCAACGAAAAGAAAGAGCGGACCCGCTCCCTCTCGCCCTCCCCCGAGGGCGACGGGCGCCGCCACCCTCCTCCTACTCAATCTCCCTCCTCAACCCTCTCTCCCCCGTCACCGCCACCGGTAGAGGCCACCGGGCATAGTCCGGTTGGTGCCGATGGTGGCAGTTTGCCTTTTCCCTGCGTTGGAGGAGGGATCGGGGTTCCGTTTCTCCTAGCAGCGGTGCTCCTCAGGTACAACGGGGGTCCGGCTGCGGCTGGGAGTTGCTGACGCTGCGGCGCGGCCATGGTCTATGGGGCGGTGTAGGGCAGCAGGCGACAGGGCGGCTAGGCGCTGGTGGCTAGGCCCTGTTGGCTCAGATCGGGGCCCTTAGGGCCCCATATGGGTCTTGCACGGGGCTGACTGCCCTAGGTTTCACCTGATCTGCATTCGGTGGCAGCGTAGTTTTGGGCAAGGTTCAGCGGCATCCACGACCAGCCTATTGCAGGATGGCCACGGGCTTTACGGGTCTATTGGGCCCGGGCGGACCCTCTTGGGATTGGTATGCCTCCGCGGAGGCTTTACGGGCTCGCTGGGCCCGACCGAACCCAATTGGGACTTGTGTGCCTACGGCTGTGTCCGGTTGACCACCTCCTATGGCGGCAGAGGCAGTTCCCTCCCGCGCGATTGTGGTACTGTTGACCCGACTCGATCTTCTTCTTGCCCCTTCTTTGTAGACCCCGCGACAGTAACCTTGGTGAGACGTTAATGGTGGCTTCGGGATCGTGGTGGCGCATGCTCGTGGACGGCAAGTTTGGTGGTGGCGAGGCCTCAACCTCGCAAGGCTCCTTTGCAACGGTTCACCTAGGGGTTGTGGGGTGGGTTTCAGGAGAAATCCTTATCGGCTTGCCCGACACCGACGCGGTGCCGCCTTCGGGTGGCATCCTTCCTCTATGGAGGGCGTTGGGGCTACCCTTCCCCCACTTCCCTCTGCGTGCCGGGGGAAACCCTAGGACCGGTCTCTGGTCCGGGCAGCAGCTGTTGCTTTCCCTCTTGAGGGTGTTGCTTGGTGCATAACGAGTCGTTGCAAGGAGAGTGGCGGGACTTATCCGGAGGGCATAGCGGTTGCGGATCACCATCATTTAGTTGATCCGCCTTTGTCTCTATTTTGTTTTTTTCTTTGTTTCTTTTGGCATGAGTTTGCTACTGTCTCAGCATTTTCTTTCGTTTCGGAACTATCGTGGTTGTCTCGTGTGGTTGCTATATTAATATAGCGAAGCGAAAGACTATTTCGAGGAGCCTATATATAAGTATCTTTGCGATTTAATATATTTTCTTTATTATAGAAAAAGCAGGAGTACTACCGTTATATTTTTCTCCAACGTCACTGATTAATTACTCGATCGGTCAGAACAAAAGGTGCCCGTGACGCGAACCAACGCGTTGGATTTTGCTGGGCATGCATGCATTTTTTTTCCAAAACGAGGTACTTCCTCTGACCCAAAATTAAATGACTGGAATGGATTTGTCCAGATTCGGATGTATCTAGTAGTAAAACATATTTAGATACATTCGAATTTACTCCCTCCGTTTTAAAATAAGTGAGTGAAGTTTATCTAAATTCGTATGTACCTATGTACTAAAATGTGTCTAGATATATCTGAATCTAGACAAACTCACATCACTTATTTTGGGACGGAGGGAGTAGATAAATCCAAGTCATCTAATATATATGAGTCGGAGGGAGTAGGAAAAGAGACATATTAGAGAAAATCTACCGATCCATGAAGCCTGACTGCTAAACCGCGAATTCTAATCCCAATCGGTGGCGGCTCCGAGTCGAATCCCAATCGGTTATCGGTACTGTATCTGTCGAGGATCAACTCTTAACCGAGTGCGAGTCAGAATCGGTGTGCCCAATCCATCAATATAAGCACCCCAAGGCTGTGCACAAAGCAATCTGCCTTCTGCTTGTTCTCCACGATCAAGGTACAGATACACCCTTAGAAATAGCGCAATTGCAGCTCGGGCCACTGATCCATCAAGCATCAAGCATGGCCGCCATGGATGAGCAGCTGTTGGAGGAAGACCGCCTCGCCTTGCAGCTCCAGATCGGTGAGGAGGTTGCGCTAAGCCCGTGGGACGACGAGCCCTTCGTGGTCACCCACGTCTTCCTTGTCGACCCGGAGAGCGCCGCCGGCCAGGGCATCGTGGCGACCGCCGGCGTCAAGATGGGCACCAAGAACATCATTCTCGTGCAGCTGTCGTCAGAGGTGACCGAGGTGGAGCTGGAGACACCGGTGGTGCTGCATGAGGAGTCTTGCTTCTACGTGATGCGGCCGGGAGGCGACAAGGGTGCGGTCGTCGTCCAGTTCGAGGGTTTCGTGTTTTATCCAGACACGGACGAGGAGTCGGAAGAGGAGGAGGAGGAGGAGGAGGAGGAGGAGGAGGAGGAGGAAGAGTCTGCGAGTTTGGAGGATGACGATGATGGGATCGACCAGGAGGACGAGGAAGACCGCCTGGCCTTGCAGCTCCAGATCGGAGAGGAGGTTTCGCTAAGCCCATGGGATGACGAGCCCTTCGTGGTCACCCACGTCTTCCTCGTTGACCCGGAGAGCGCCGTCGGGCAGGGTGTCGTGGCGGCCGTCGGAGTCAAGATGGGCACTCGGAACATCATGCTCGCGGAGCTATCATCAGAGGTGGCCGAGGTGGAGCTGGAGACACCGGTGGTGCTGCATGAGGAGTCTTGCTTCTACGTGATGCGGTCGGACGGCAACGCCGATGTCGACAACGACACCGACAACAAAGATGCGGTCGTCGTCCAGTTCGAGGGTTACGTGCTTTATCTAGACACGGATGACGAGTCGGAGAAGGGGGATGAAGAGGCCGCGAGTTCGGAGGATGACGATGATGGAATCAACAAGGAGGACGAGGAGAGTGAGAGTGACGGCTGGGTCGATGTGGCCAGGGACGTCGATGGGTTGCAGCTAGAACATGCTTAGGTTCCTTCTTGTTTACTTATATGATGATAGCAGCTTTCTTCGGGGTTTCTTGAGACTTTTGATGTAATCATGTCTCGTCTATGAATATGTGAGCAGCGTTTCCAGGTCTCGATTGATGACTAAACAGTTGGTTAATTTAAACAAAAAAAAAGGAAATTATATAAAGCCAGTTGTACGTTTTCTGTTTTCCTTTTCTCGAGGAACATTTTGTGTGGTTTTTTGTACGCGATTATATATGTATTATGGTGCATCAGCAGTTGTGTTTTTGGATAAAGAGTACCAATTCAGTTCACTCTACATGCAAGTTCATGCAATTCGTACGGAATCAAGATTTTTTCAAAGGAAAAAGTAGCATTCTGCTTCATCTTCTATATATTTTAGATATCAATATGGCATTTGCACATTACAAAGAACTAGGTAAATGTATGCTTTTGGTACACATAATTTTCATGTGCATTGAAGACATCAATAATATTCTATTACTAAGATTCAACTTCGTTTGTATACTGAAAACAGCCTCAAGTTATAGCTTTGATATACTACAAGTTACAATCTAACATGACGCTATTAGGCCTGGCGGTCATTCGTTACTTCTTGCATGTCACCTTTGGGATTAGCCAAATTATATCAAACCAGTCGTTTCTTGTGATTGCCTCCAGTTCGAGGGTTACGTGCTTTATCCAGACACTGACGAGGAGTCAGAGGAGGGAGGCGAAGAGGCCGCAAGTTCGGAGGAGGAGGAGGGAGAATGACGGCTGGGTCGACATAGACGTGGCCAGGGACGTCGACGGGTTGCAGCTAGAACGTGTTTAGGTTCAAATTCTTGTTTACTTATATGATACTCCCTTCGTTTTAAAATATAAGATGTTTTAGTTTTGGAAAAGAAGTGTATCTATACCACTTTTGGTGTGTAGGTTCATGTAGATTTGGAGTGAACCTACACACTAAAAGGGGTCTAGATACACTCTTTTTATAAAACTAAAATATCTTAGAGCATCTCTAGCAGATACCGCATCCCGCCCTACCGCAGAACACGGATGCGGTAAACCGCATCTGGACTATGCGGTACGAAAAATAGTGGGGCGGATCAGATGCCACATGTTTTACCGCAAAACAGAATGCTCCATTTTACGGTTCAGTTTTGCAGCATCTGTTTCGCCCCGTCACGTGTACTGCAAAATAAATCGTACTGCAAAGCACACAATTCAGTGTATAAACTAGAAATAGAACACCACGGATTTAGTAATTGAGGTTTTCAATTGAAGTTGCTTCATCGTGCGCGTTGGTTGAATCCTCGTGTCAATGGCTGCATCTCCTCGTTCTCATCCCCGCCCTCTCGTGGACAGCCGCATCCACTCGTCCTCGGCTACATCCAAGCAACGTCGCTTACATCCTCCTGTAAGGTATGTGTTTTGATACCCATGAGCATCTCGATCTAGTGCTGGTTCGATCTTTTTTGGTGGATTCTAGTGTTTGTCAACTGTTGAACATGCGATTTGATCTGTGCATGGTCTCCGTACTGATTTACTGCCAAAGATCATTTATTTCAGTAGATGTATCACATGAAACCATACAAAATAGTGGATAAATATTCAGTGTTACATCCATGTAGATGTGTTATATATATGTTGATATGTCTATGTAGGTAGATGTGTTTTCATATCGGTAGACGTGTTTTCAGATAAGGAAAAGGAGGTTGTTGACCGCAACCAGCGACAACTGCATGCACTAGGCTTTGGGCATGTCGAACCTAGGATTTCTCTATGCGTTGGCGCTCCGTCTGCCATCCTCGGATGCCTGCACGCACGTCACTGGTCTCCCACACGGTTGTAGACCAGCATGCTCTCGTTTTCTGGCGCATACCTGGAGCACTAACGGTGTCTACAGTCCCTCCCAAGTGAGCTCTTCTCCCCTCCTCTAAGCTATGGCATTATAGTTTCAAAGCTTGGTCCAGGCGAAGCGTGCATAGCCGGATAATTAACTGGATTGGATATAGACTTATGATACTATGTGTTCCCATTAGTGCTTATTTGGATTCCTAGGGGGCTACTACCTTTATTAGTGGTTATATGCTATAATAATTCCTAGCATTTGTTCACTGTACTATTGATGGCTTGCTCAGGTTGAGTCTACATGATATGTGGTTATTGTTCTCATCCTGCTATTTCTCTTGCTCTTGCATGCTAGCTTATACCGCATATAAACTTTTCTAGGTTTATTTGATGCTATGGTAGAGCTCATTGAATAAGGTTAGTGTGGATGACTAATTCTTGCGATCTTTCAATCATGCAACTTTCTAATTTATCTTATCTATGCTAGTACATACATTAGAGGTTAGTTTGAGTGGTATCATTGATCTTTTACTGTCAAACCTTTTCTATCAAAAATATCAGTTTCAAGATTCGTAAATGCCAATATTAATACATGGTGATCATGGATATGTTTTTGTATCCAACATTAGTTTGGTCGTTCATTGTTCTGTACTATCAACACTATGTTGCCAAGGCTAAACTACTATGATGATGTAGGTTGTACATTTTTTAGTAGGTAGTTCTATAGGTGTAACTACAAGGGAATGATTGTTCTTTAGTTTATTGTTTCTTCCTTAGTCATCTCAATGTGTCCATACTATTATTCAGTCCTAGTTCTTCTTCAGTTGGTGTTGCTTTTCTATCCAAAATCATTTCTTATCCTTTAATCTTTGTTGATCAGTTTTTATTCTTCATTTTTTCCGTAAGTAAGTTGATATCTTTGAAGTGTCTCATTTTTTAGTTTCCAGTCTTCATTTTTTTTCCATTTATTCATCTCTGAATTTCTCATTTCTTCTTGTTGTGTTCATTTTTCTTCCTCATTATATATTTATTCAGTTTGTCAGTCCTTTGTTTTCATTTTGACAATCATAATTTTTCTTGCTAGATTTCAGTCTTCAATCTCCTGACTCATCTCTTTCATTATATTATTTCTTTCATCACTCATGAGTCAGTGATTCATATGTAGTTAATTTAATTATTTCTTTAGTCTTTAGTTCTCACTTCTATGTATTCTTGAGTCTTAAATTTTGCATTCTCAAAGTCTCTCTTTTTTGTCTTCCTAAGTCTACCACTTTTCATTTTCTTTCGCTTTATCAGTTTCATCCGTCTCTAAATCTTCATTTTTTTTCATGTTTCTCAGTTTGGACCTTTCGTTAGTCTTATAGTCTCCCAATTATAGTTGATTCTTATATAGTTATTTTGATACATTTCTTCAATTTTTAATTCTCACTTTTATTTTTTCTTGAGTCTTTAGTTTTGCATTCCCTAATCTCTTTTCTTTCTATGTAAGCCCCATGTCTTGGCTTGGTTTCAGGTGATATCGTCAAAGATTTTGAGTATTTCGGTAACCCATTTCTCGGATTATCGTTCTTGCATGAGATCTATTTATCATTTTCTTTGTTCAATGTTTTATTCTTCATTGGGGTGGTGGAGGCCTTATTCGACCTCGTCTGCCCGAAAAGCCGCCTCTATCCGCTACTCTAGAAGGGCGCCAAATACTAGGGTGCCAGCCACGTTCCTATCGTCGTCCACCTCTTCCTACTGTAGTAAGTATGCTTGCAATTACTATGCTCCATGCTCTTTCTCCACCTCCTCTCTCTAACTTTGGTGTTCTTGGCGGTGCATGCAACAAGTTAAATCAAATTTGCAGTTGAGTACTCACTACATCGCTTCCCAAGTTTCATTATGCATTTGTTTTATGCTTTTTAATTACGGGTTCCATGTTCCCTCTCTTTTTCTCTTGAGATCCTTCGATTTTCTCGCTTCCTTTGCATCCGACCGCTAGGTGGAGGTGTGCTGGTGTTTCTTGCTGAAGAAGATGGCCCGAGAGTCTGCTAGGCTTTTGGTGGTTTCGTAGTCACATGCTGTGGAACTCAAGTTGTAGGAACCACAACTTGTAGGAATCACAACTCAGCAACGCGCCAAAGAAATATGAGCCGTTGCTCCAAAATGATAGACTGAGGAAAGAAATGACAAAATGTGTCTATTTGGGCAACTGAAAATAGATAGTTTTTTCATTAATTTCAGTCATACAGCTGTCCACTTTTTATTAGCTAAAAAATATGTCTGTTTCTGAATTTTAAAATAGCTAGTTGTTGAATAGTCACTCCCTTTCTTGTTATGGTCCATAGAAATTGGTAAGCTTTCTTTAAATAATGGATGGAAGATAACTCTGTTTATAAGTGTCACACATCCCATGGGTTTTTTTACATAAAAATGGTAGGACCGTGCTTCATCATTTATATATTTTGGATATTAAGATGCAATATCTACATCGCATTTGTACATATTAGAAAGAAAGAGAAAATATTAAATGAAGCTATCAACGCAAGTTGCAAAGATAGTGTAGTTTTTCCCAGTTGACCTGAACTTAAGCCACCGAATCTCTTCCTTCAAAGTTGCCCTGGTTGCAAAAATATGCACATGTTTGTCCGAACACCTTGAAATACGAAAGAATGCCTAGTCTTCCATATAGCCCAAGCACCTAGAATGATCAACTCCATGAAGAAAGGTTTATTCAAATATACAGTTTGGAACTTGAAATGCAGTTCAAGTTGTCCTAAGAATTTGTGATGACTAAGTCAGCGCACATATATTACCAACAAGCTTTTGCGAAGGGATAGTGGTAGAAAGATGATCCATAGTTTCCAGATGTTTTGCTCTCTATTTCCATTTGTGCGGATATGGGCTGATTTTTCTTGTTCTGCTTTCGACCCTACCCCTCATTGCACATAACACATGAATAGTCTTGTTGGAAAAATTGTCTCCTTTTCCATCACCTTGACACAGTCTAATGAGGAATTCTCCCTCAATTTCTTAGGTATATTTCTAATTCATCAGACATGTGTGGCGTTACGGGCATCATGCATGAGAGAGACATACCCAAGCACAAATCACCTTGCTTGATCGTTAATGTGCTCGAGCCACACCTCTTGTGCACAACTTCTGGTCACCACTCCCCCACTATACCAACGTCACGTGAGACTTCGTCGTATCCGTGGGTCCGGGGTACCCCGCTGCCGACGGGCGGGCTGGAGTAGCCCCTACGTAATGCCCTCGCAGGAACTCAGTCGAGGCATCTCCTCGGGGGCCCTGCTGCACTTCCCGGGAGACTCGTGCGTCAAGCAGGTGTGTCCGGCGTTGGTGCGGGTCTCGGGGGCGTGGAGCCAATGGGTCACCCTGAAAAGGAAGAGGGACGGCTGGCCAACGATGCCTGACCCAGGGGACAAACTTCCCTCTGGTCACGCTTCGTTTGGCCCACCTTGGGTATCGATAGCACGACTAAGCTATGTCACGCCAGCTGGTAGAATCAATGCGACACGTCGCCATCATGCAAGCCATGCGTCTCATGGGGACCCGGCGGGATTTCCTCTGGGGTCCTGGTTGGGAGCCTGAGGATAGCATGCCCGGGATACATCCCCCAGTAAGACCCTGACTGACGGGACATGCGCTAGTGTCAGAGTGCTCGGTGCAGGCAGTAGAAGACATGCGGTGCGGTGATAGGAGCATGGTGCCACGTTAAGGGCAAGCTCTCTATATCAACGTCGCGTGGAGGCCGACCTTTGTGGTGTCCCCTTACCCTTATAAAAGGAGGCCCCGATCGGTCAGAGGAGGAGATGGATTTCCTAGCTAGAGCCTTCCTAGGGAAGGAACCTTTGTAATTGTGATCATCCACCAGATAGTCGATAGTTGTAGGACGACGGGATCTACACCTCGCGGACCATAACCTAGGTAAATTCGTCTAGCTCGCCGATCGAGCTAGCTGAATGTTGCGCCCTTGGCCGAACTAACAAAGGGGATCCCTATCCCTGGTGTCAAAAATCAAGACACGATATTTGGCACGCCAGGTAGGGGGGCATCTGAGACAAGCTCTTTGCCGCATATACCATTCTTGAACCTCTACATCCAGGTGCGTAGGCGATGTTCCGCCTCCTGAGAGCCTAGGAGGAGTCATAGGATGACTTCAACGGGCCATCAAGATTTTCTCCCGCTGATGGCCCTCCCCCCAAAAGGGGTGAGCCATCGAGCAGGCCTCGGCCCCATAGAGTCTCGCGGCCTCCTTCTAGGCGAGGTAGGGAGCGGCGTGGACCCAACTTCATTGACCTCCTACGGGTTAGGCAGTGAACATGCGAGTGATGGCTTAATGCACGGCGTCCAGAAAAATGCTTGATGGCGGTGTTGATGTAGAGCTCGTTGGGAACCCCAAGAGGAAGGTATGATGAGCACAGCAGCAAGTTTCCCTCAGTTATGAAACCAAGGTTTAATCGAACCAGTAGGAGCAAGGAAACACCCCAAAGGTGTTACTAGCTGAGCTTTGGCAGGGCGCACTACCGGTGCTAGTAGCAACGTGGAGACCTGCACAACACAACCACAGAACTTTGTCCCCAACTTGCGATGAGGTTGTCAATCTCACCGTGTTTTGCGGAAAACAAAGGATTAAACGTATCGAATTGAAAGGAGTAAAAGTTTGCAGAAAGTAAACACAAAGCAGTAAACAGTTTGTAGATTATATGTAAAGAAAAGGACCGGGATCCATAGTTCACTAGAGGTGGCTCTCCTTAGATAGATAACATGCTGGGTGAACAAATTACATCGGGGCAATTGACAAACACTAAGAAAGCAATACATCGGATCCCCGCAAGATCTCAAATAACAAAGACATGATAGAATCAATAATCAATCTCAAATAGCATCTCAATATCCATCGGATCCCCGCAAACACAACATGCAAAATTACAAATAGATGATCTTGATCATGAACGGAGCTCACAAGATCTAAACATGAAAGCACAAAGGAGGAGAACCAGCATCTAGCTACTTCATGGATCCGTAGTCCAAGGATGAACTAGTCACGCATCACACCGGAGGATTGCATGGTGATGAAGAAGGCCTCCAGGGTGAATTCCCCTCTCCGGCAGGGTGCCGGGAAGAGCTTCAGATCCCTCCCGATCTAGGTATGGAGATGACAGCGACTACAGACTCTTTCGTGGATTTTTGATCGGGTACTTAGGGTTTACATCCCGAGGGCATCTTATAGGCGGAAGGGGAGGCCGAGGTGGTGCCTGGAGCGGCCACACCACCCCCTGGTGCAGGCCAGGCCTGGCCGCGCGGCCAGGTGGTGTGGTGGCCCCCTGGCCCCTCTCCGTCTCGTATTCTGGCATCTGATGACTTCCGGAAAAATAGGCACTTTGGCTTTTGTCCCGTCCAATTCCGAGAATATTCATTTTCTGACTTTCCTGGAACCAAAAATAGCAGAAAACAGGCAGCTGGCACTGTGGCTCTTGTTAATAGGTTAGTCCAAGAAATCATATGAAAAGTACTCCAAAGTTGGAACAAAACACAAGAAAGTGGATAAAACCAAGCATGGAACATCAAAAATTATAGATACATTTGCAATATATCAACATCCCCAAGCTTAACTCCTTCTCGTCCCGAGTAGGTAAGTGATAAAAAGAAAGAATAATTTTTAAGGTGACATGCACCATCAAAGACTTGGTCAAAGTATTTGCAAAACATTCAAAGCTAGGATCATAGTACTTCAATCATAACATGAAATACAAAGTTCTAGCAATAAGCAAAGAAACTATGATGCAACATGAAAAGGCACAAACAAAAGATTCATGAATAACAATGCTTTGCAAGACGTTTGTTTGTTTCACATAAAGAAAACATAGCATAATAGTATTCAGCTTGTCCCTCATAGAATAGCAAATATAAATGCATAGGACACCTTCAAAGTTCATAAGAGTGACTAGATACAATAGTTTAAAGCAAGCAATATCAAGTTATGCATCAATCAACTAGTTTTGGGACAATGCACATAGAACTAAGAATGGCCACTATGCTCTCAAAGTAGGTGCATAAAGATAGAAGGTGGAGACTCAATATATTGGTGGAAGAAAGTCCTTTATAAAAGGAAGTAGGGATTCAAGTCTCATAAAGAGCTCCCAAAAATTATGGTACTTATAGCTTTCAGCTCTCATTGCCCCTATCATAAGCATCTTTAAAGTGTTAAGGTTAAAGTGACACAACTAAGAGGATATGCTTGACAAGTTATAAACCGAAATCTCATGCCCCTTACTTACGAAGACCGAACCTCATGCTACTCAACTTTAGTCATAAGTAAGCTCTTGTAATTGTAAGTACATATGTATCATAAAGAACCGCCAACGGGGTACAAAGTACAAGTGCAATGTTGAAAGCGTTCCCCATGATACATGGTTCTGCTAATTTCAACTTATAAAGCACAAGCATATACGCAACAAAGAAGGACCCAATGGTTCAAGTTTATTAGAGGCAAAAAAGTAAAGTGTGCCATCAAGTTCGTGAGAGCTTTAATCACTAGTTTTCTCATAACAAGTTTAATTTGGAAGGTAAACAAAAGCATGAATATACTTGGAATAGCATAAGCTAGTAGGTAGGTATGGTTAACTCTTTGGAAAAACTTGGTTTAGGGAGTTGGATGCATGAGTGGAACTCATACTTTGTTGTGGAGGCTAGCAAAAGACTGGGAGCGACAAACTAAGAGAGCAATAATGGCCATAATCATGTAGAGCGACAAAACATCGTTGATCAAAGCATAAAGTGATAGTACAAGTTGAAAACTAAAGGATCATAAAGGCTATGGTGACTTGAGATAGTCATAACATGGTGTGAGCATGCGCCAAGTCAACCCAAATAAAGCATCAAAGGAGAATACCACTAAACTATGCTTTAATATGCTAAAACAACGCATGATTCATCCAAGGCACATTAAGCAATCTCAATTGTTTATAACAAGTCATGCTACAGTAAGGAATACTAAGCATAAAGCCAAAACAATATCAAGAATGACATGACAAAGCATAGGCCACAGTCAAAAAGGAGTTCTTTTTACCACAAACGCATGAACTTTCCTACTCTTCTCCAAACCAACCCAAACTATTTGTAAACCAATGTAAGAAAAAGGGATCCAACCAATTTATTCCGCAAACTAAGCAAACCAAGCAAACTAAAAACCAAAACGAAAACGAAAAAGAAGTTGCTCCAAGAACAACACAACTGTGCATGAAACAATAAAAATGAAGCGTTTGGAAGAAACCTGGGAATTTTATTGATGAAGAAGGGGATGCCTTGGGCATTCCCAAGCTTTGACGCTTGTACTTCTTGGATATTTATTGGGGTGACACGTGTGGCATCCCTAACCTTGAGCTTTAGTCCATCATTCATCTCATTACTCATTCCTTCCATACACCTGAAATTATTCCTTCATACAAAACTTCACACAATCTTTATTAGCAACATTAGTGCACTTAAGATAAATAAGTCTTAAGGTTCAGTTCTAACACCAAATAAACTTACATTAGAACACTAGCTACAGTAGTACTTCCCTCAAAAAGCCCAATTCCCCAAAAGAACTAAAAAAGGAACCAACAAGAAGCAAATGCAGAAAATGGCAGAAATCTGTCAAAAGAGACCAGCAGGTAAAGACGAATTTTTTAGAAAACCTTCTGTTGCTCAAATCAAAAAGTGTTGAACTAACGAAAGTTAGATAACAACCTAGGACATAAGCACAAAAATTCGCGCCTCAAAAAGACATTCAGAGATTTTACACGAATTTTTTACGGTGAAGCACATAAATCTGTTTTGAGATAGCAACTTTCCCAATCATTTTCTTCTCTCTCATTAGAGGTTACTCTTGGCACAAAAAGCAAATAAAAAGGATAAGGAGCGGTTATTACAGAGGTAATAACTTCCAAGTCTCAACTAAAACTTTTGGGTTATCTCCCAATAAGTACTTTTCTTTAACGCCTTTAATTTAGGCATAAGAAGCAAAGAAAGAATCAAGTGTTCTCAAATAAAGAAGCATTAAGATCAATACCAGAAAATTGTTCTCTCATAACAAGATTGAGCAAAGCAGGTTTTATCTCAAAGAAAGTATTTTCAGCCACAACTTAGTGTTTTCAAGAGTAGTCATTTTTTTGTGTTTTCAAATAAGAAAGCAAACTTGTAAAACTATTTTTTTTTGGGTTTTTGAATAAAGAAAACAAGCAAACAAAGCAAAAAGAAACTAAGCAAAACAAAAACAACAAAGTAAAGAGATTGGTTATGGGGGACTCCCCTTGTGAAGATGTCCTTGACTCCCCGGCAACGGCGCCAGAAAAATGCTTGATGGCTCAATGCACGACGCCCATAAAAATGCTTGATGGCGGTGTTGATGTAGAGCTTGTTGGGAACCCCAAGAGGAAGGTATGATGAGCACAGCAGTAAGTTTCCCTCAGTTATGAAACCAAAGTTTAATCGAACCAGTAGGAGCAAGGAAACACCCCAAAGGTGTTACTACCTGAGCTTTGGCAGAGCGCACTACCGGTGCTAGTAGCAACATGGAGACCTGCACAACACAACCACAGAACTTTGTCCCCAACTTGCGATGAGGTTGTCAATCTCACCATGTTTTGCGGAAAACAAAGGATTAAACGTATCGAATGGAAAGGAGTAAAAGTTTGCAAAAAGTAAACACAAAGCAGTAAACAGTTTGTAGATTGTATGTAAAGAAAAGGACCGGGATCCATAGTTCACTAGAGGTGGCTCTCCTTAGATAGATAACATGTTGGGTGAACAAATTACAGCGGGGCAATTGACAAACACCGAGAAAGCAATACATGCATATACTAATCATCTTGACTCCTTTGAGATTCGATTGGGCATTACAACATTATACATAGACCGCCATCCAACTGCATCTATGACTAATAATCCACCTTCAGGTTATCATCCGAACCCCCTCCAGTATTAAGTTGCAAGCAATAGATTATTGCTTTATGAACTGCGTGTAAATTAAACAATACGATTGTTCTATGAACAAAGGATTGTTGTTTTCTCCCTAGTAGCAACATCACATCTACTACCTTAGAGATTTCTGTCACTTTCCCAGATTACCAGAGGCATGAACCCACTATCGAGCATAAATACTAACTCTTGGAGTTGCTAGCATCTACTTGGCCAAGATAGCTACTAACAACGGAAAGCATGCAAGATCTCAAATAATAAAGACATGATAGAATCAATAATCAATCTGAAATAGCATCTCAATATCCATCGGATCCTCGCAAACACAACATGTAGAATTACACATAGATGATCTTGATCATGAACGGAGCTCACAAGATCTAAACATGAAAGCACAAAGGAGGAGAACCAGCCATCTAGCTACTACATGGATCCGTAGTCCAAGGATGAACTACTCACGCATCACACCGGAGGCTTGCATGGTGATGAAGAAGGCCTCCAGGGTGAATTCCCCTCTCCGGCAGGGTGCCGGGAAGAGCTTCAGATCCCTCCCGATCTAGGGATGGAGATGACGGCGGCTACAGACTCTTTCGTGGATTTTTGATTGCGTACTTAGGGTTTACGTACCGAGGGCATCTTATAGGCGAAAGGGGAGGCCGAGGGGGTGCCGGGAGCGGCCACACCACCCACTAGCACGGGCCAGGCCTGGCCGCGTGGCCAGGTGGTGTGGTGGCCCCCTGGCCCCTCTCCGTCTCGTATTCTGGCATCTGATGACTTCCGGAAAAATAGACACTTTGGCTTTTGTCCCGTCCAATTCCGAGAATATTCATTTTCTGACTTTCCTAGAACCAAAAACAGCAGAAAACAGACAGCTAGCACTATGGCTCTTGTTAATAGGTTAGTCCAAGAAATCATATGAAAAGTACTCCAAAGTTGGAACAAAACACAAGAAAGTGGATAAAGCCAAGCATGGAACATAAAAAATTATAGATACATTTGCAATGTATCAGCGAGCGGCTGAGTTATTTCACCCGATGTTTCGCCCGAGTACCTGTCTGTCTCGTGGGGGAATCCACCAAGAGGGTGGAGTTGGCCTTCTTTCGGGATGTACGAAGCCCCCTGATGAGAAGGCGCATGATCTCCTGCGTCTTCGAGTCGATCATGTATATCTTCTCCATTGTGAATGACAGTGCCAGAACAGAGGAGGGGGCAGACGCCCTGTCCTTAGCGATAGGATGGGCGGCGATGCCCCCTCAGAAAGAACCCCTGCGCAAAACCATCCGGCGTGGATAGCGATGAGCGTAGGGGATTGTGATACCAATCGGGTACGAGAAGGAGATGGCCTCTGGGCCATCACCGACGGCCTCAGTAGCGTTCCGGTCCAGGGGCATCTCTCTGAATTACATTAGAAAAGGAGGAGGCCCCTAGAGACCCATCGGCGCATCTTCCTAGCCGTGGCTTGGCAGGAGCCGTGGAGGGAGATGACTCGTCTAAAGGAGATATACCCTATAGGCAAATAATAAAAGGTGTTTATTATCATGTCTCATTAGTTCATAATTGTTTTGTATCATGATATAACTGCATCAGTCGGAAACATTGGTACACGTGTGATATATAAATAAACCAGAGTCTCTAATAGCCTCTATTTATAATTCAATCACCCGTATGTCCATCCTAATCCCACTATTAAATTTTAATGTTAATGTTCGTTAGATGCCATGTTAGGTGATCAATAATAATGTTTAAGTTAAACACTAATGTGCAATTAAATCTAACAAGCAATACCATTCCTCACTCACATACTTCATGCGAATCTAGAGTTTCTAAATTTCCTAGCTATAGCCTATGGTACATTTTCTAGGACACGTCTCCCAAAGAGAAATTATGAAAGAAACACATGTCATTATAAAATAGCAAACTTTATATATACAGATACAAGACAATGCAAAAATTAGTAACAGTTCATCAGGTTCTAATGGATGCATTGACTATAACTAGACGGACCTAGCACGCTTTGTCGCGCCCTTTGCTTATGCCATTTAAATTTCCCGTGTGATCCTACACTTCCGAAAAGATGGTTACGGAATTTTATAATTGATGAACACGTCGATTAAACAACTGTTGTGCAAGATTTTCTCAAAACAACTGCCTCTCATTCTACAGGATGTTTTTGCGTGTGATGCAGGTAGCCAGTGTGATAGACGTGTTGTTTGGTGGCGGTTGTTTCAGTGCGAGAGTGCTAGCTACTGTTATCCACTGAAAGGTTCATTGCATTTCACTTCCTCATTACCAGATGAATCAGTATCTGTCATGCAATCAGAAAAGTTTGTCTTGAGCTTGATTAAGAAACCATCTTGCTCAACTAAGGATGCATCATATCATTGTTCTAGCAATGGATGACTTGGAATCATTGTTAACTCCATGTACTCATCAATGATATCACTTTAGCTAGCTGAAATGTAAATCCTGCTAATGGTGAATTATATTCCAATCCATGATGATTCGAATTGAGAATATTATAAACCGAAGTTCAGCATAATTCTTCATCCTGCATTTTGAATACATTGTGATCAGTGCGTGCACCACCAGCCTATTTAAGTATAGACGAACGGGCAACCCATGCAATTCTCTTCCAACCTTCAGATACCACTCTTACCACATGCTTTGAGGCCAATCAACAAGCTCATAGAGCCACCTCTAGCTCGTGGCAATTCCTCATTTGTGACAACAACCTGATCACTTCATTGTAGTTCTCTGCATTCAAATTATCTGATGCAACCCATTCCGTGTCACAACATTTGCCCTTGGAGCCCACTAAACTAGCTCAAATGAGTGGCATCCGTTCTGTTTTGAAGGATGGCATCAGTTCATGTTGGTTTCACGTGGGATATAGAAGAAGCGGACATGGGAGCAGATGGGATAGATGATTGGGGGGTTAACCTGTCTAATGTGTTCCTTCTCGCCGTGAAGCTGATAGTGCTCCATAAAATCAAGCACAAGGCAACACTAACTCTCATGTCTGTAGCAAGAGATCAACTAAACTAATCAGCTGCTTAAAGTACATATCCAATGAATGCCTTGTTTCTAGTCCGAGAGGAAAACTCTATCCCAGAACCTGAGAATCACAAGTGAAAGTTCAGTTAGCATTAAATTATAGGGCAAACCCAGCTGTGACATGTGTGTAAAGCACACATATGAACATTTTAGGCTACCACAAATGTATATTTTACGACCTGCAAAGTGTGCTTTAGGCTGGAGCCTTGTAATATCAATCAGCACAATATAAGACATAACCATTCAAAACACATAAATGAAAACAAATGCTAGGTGTCTTGTAACTGAAAAAATTTCTTTGCAATGAAAAGAAATGCAATGTCATTGCATTTTCCTAGAAAAAACAGAAAATATATTTCAATATTTTCTAGCAACATCCTATAGTTTAATTAATTTCCAAGTACCAAAATCATAAATCTAGTTTTCAGTTGTGCCACACCTTTCTCATGGCACAATGGCCATGAGCTAGATGTGATCTGAATAACACCCACGAGGTGTGCTTCGGTGTCCCCTCCCACAAGAAAACTAAAGTTTGCATTGGCCAGTTTTATTTTGACCGGTCGAAGCCTTTATCCAGACTATGTATACCTCCGTATAGGTGTACTCGGTCGAGTTGGGTATACTCCACGTTTTTATCGGCTAATCGCCCCTCCCGTTATCGTGATCTACGTCTTTGCATGCCATGTTTTGAAATTTTATTGCTGCTGCTATATACCTCTCGATTTCCGCCTCCCGCGGGCACGTGGGTATACGTGTACGGTGAGTGTACGTCTAAGAGGACCATACGGGCTTCGGGTGGGCTCATACGGTCTTCGAAACGAATCGGTATCGAGTTTTTGTTGTCCAAGTTTGAAAAGGTTGGGGGACACCGAAGCAAACGTGAGCACCCACATGGTTCTACTCCCCACCCAATTAAAACTTCTAACCCCAACCCTTTTTTTTAGAAATGTTGGTGTAAATTATTTGGTCATTCCGTAACTGTAGTAAAAGCAATGAACAATAATTATTAGTTCCTAATGCAATCCCAATAGAGGAAATCTGGAATTTTTCCTCCAATGATAAAACAATATAAAAGTCCAAACAGACTTATATCTCAAACTCGACCTTGTGAATCTTTAAGAAAAAAGCAACTGGCAATAGACATAGGAAAATCATTTTCAAGGATAATTTTGCAATAGTGTGGCATCTATCAAATTTAAAATTAGGAAACACGATAGAAGATAGAGTAGGCTGGTGTGAAATTAATAAAAAGACATTGGGAAGCATAACAATAAAATTAATTACCTAACAAAGGTGCAAAGATCATGATCTTGTTGTTGGCAAGAGAGAACAGGTCCCTACCCAAGTATATGTGTTAATCACATACAAAAATTTCAAAGCACACAAGAACCCTATCAAAGTAAGAGAGCATACAAAGACATTGTATTAATATACTAGCAAAAAATTGGTTTGATTCAAAGTAAAGACAATACATTAGTCAAGTAAATAGCCTTATGAAGAATGCCAACTATCCTTAAAAAAACCTATACACTCCTCTCTGCTAAATATAACTTTACATTGCGTATTTTCTATAGGAAAACAATGCATCACCGCTAAATTTCTTTTTTGTTTTTTGAGGACCTTATTGGCAATTGACAAAATACTTAATATTGCCTCAAACCTATATTTAAAGCCAGATGCAACAACTGTAGAAAAATTCTCATATAGTTGAGGGGAATTGAACTTTGGATACAATTGAGTGCACAGCCTGCATGGATAAAAAAGCTTGCAGTTCAATCCTGTAACTAATAACACATACCTTACGCATTGGTAACGAAAATTCGTTAATGCAACAGATAAAACATAAAAGGCTAGCTAGTACACCTCATTCAACATGGATTAGAACACAACAAAATCATAGTGCAAAGAATTTTTCCTAGAAACAAAAGTTAAAACAAAGAAACAATAAGAACTGTCTAATCCCTGATCAGTACAACATTGCAGTATTGAACATACACATAGTTTATGGGATAACAATATGTGAATGACACTAAAACACTTGTTCTTCTCAACCAACTCTATAGTAAAACTAAACAAATAGCTAATATTAGGACATTATGATGTGTTGTGCTTTAATTCCATAGCCAAGCAATAGCTTAGCAACCATGAGCAAATGACCAAATAGCTTTTCAAGCATGACCAAATGACTCCTTATAGCAGAAACAGTAGCAGTCCTCAAATCCCTAGCGTAGTTAAAACCAGCAACCATAACACATATCACATTAGAGGGCATCGCTAAGATAACCAACCTAGAACATGTATATGTATGTATCATATTTCTCCCAAGCCACTATCAAGGACTTGGTGTTCAAATTATCACCATAGCAGCAAAGTTCAAGAGAACCAGAAGCTATATTATTGGCATGGTGAATGGAGCATAACACGACCATGGCTTAATGTCCATGACTCCATGGAACCATACAACAGAAAGGAGCAGGAGATCAGAGAGGTGAGGGACTCACAGGGAGGAAGAGGCAGTCAACGCCGCAACCGAGGTTGCGGCAAAACCGCTAGCACTGTCGCAAGAAGGCGGGATCCTAGGAGGCGGTTGATGTAGTCTAGGGAGCTGGTGTGGAGGTTGTATAACATCCTAAAATCGTCCCTATGCAGATTTTAGCGATTCCCGCCAAACCCGCATAGAAACGATTCAAAGACGCCCACCAAGCACTTGTGTGCGGGTGGAAAACGAAATAATACTTTTAAACCACTAAATTGGAAAAATCCTTTTGATTTATTTTGTGAAGCCAGTCATGAAGCCGATGTTCTTTGTCAGCGTGATGGTGATGAACTTAATGAAAGGAATATGCCCGAGAGGCAATAATAAAATGGTTATTATCTTATTCCATGTTTATGATAAATGTTTATTTATCATGCTATAATTTTGTTAATCAGAAACGTTAATACATGTGTCTTTAATAAACAAATAAAAGGTTCCTAGTAATGCCTCTAATTACGCTAGCTTGTTGATTAACAAATGATCAAGGTTTCCTGATCATGACCTAGTGTCGCTCGACTTTGGTGGCTTGGTGTAAAAGCTCAATAAGGTTCTTGTAAGGACGAAATCAACAATTTTCCATATTGGGAGGCTCAAACCATTGAGGAACCTTGTGATTGTTTGCTCTTCGAGATCTTTCACATCAGCTCGCCTCATAGTCAACTCCATTTCCTTGTAGTATTCTTTAATAGACTTTGTGCTTTTCTTCAAGTTGTGTAGCTTGTCAAAGAGGTCTTACCTATAGTGCTTGAGGACGAACCTTGCATACATTACTTGCTTCATTTCCATCCAAGAGCTAACTAGTGGCTCTTCTTGCTTCTCACAGAGGCTTTGATAGTCTTCCCAAAACATTCGCATAGTCCTGAAACTCAAGAGATGCCACTGCAACTCTCTTGTCTTCATAATAGTTGTGGACTCAGAAGATCTTATCAACTTTGAGTTCTCATTTAATATATGCATCCGCATATTATTCTCCTTTGAACATGGACATAACAAACTTGAGCTTCCAAACTTTCCATCATCGTGCTCATGGTAGTTGTTGCGGCGTTCTTGTCACATACTTGTCACTTGGTGCGCGTGGTGGAAGGGGAGGAGGAGGAGCTTGATTTCCTTGAGGTGGTGGAGGATGAGCTTGATGATGCTGGAAGTCGCTTCTACGCCTTTGCTCAGAATCATTTCCATTCATTGCTTGCTGGTGCTGATTGATACATCTATTTTGAATCACTATTCTATGTCTTAATTCACTATTATTCATTGATATATTTCGTATTGAGAGGTGATACTTATGTTATTTCATCTGTTTTTCAATGGTTGATGACTTTTGGAGCATGGACCGCTGCAGTCAGGATTCTGATGGAAAAGGTGCTGTTTGGAAGCAAAATTCACGAAGATCAGAAAATCCGGGAAAATATACGGAAAATCCTATTTTTAAAGAAGACTAAGGATGCCAGAAGACGGAGTGGAGATGAGCCATAGGGGGCCCACACCAACCCATGGCGCGGGCAGCCCTAGGTCGCACCAGGAGGTGGTGTGGCCGCCCTGGTCCACCCCTGGCACTCCCCTCTGGCGTATATATTCCTCCCAAAACCCTAAGACTCGGGGAGCGACCATAGAAAGATTCCTCCGCCTCTGCGGAGCGGAAAACAACGAGAGAGAAAGATCTCTCCGACAGACAGATTTCTGCCGGGGGAATTGCTTCTCGGAGAGGGGAGATCGTCGCTTTCAACACCACCATCAAGCTAAACTTCATCGGGATCATCATCATCATCACCACCACCATCATCACCATCAGTACCCTCATCACCATCTCCATATTGTTGTAACAATTGTGTTGAATCTTGCATTAGTTCATAGGGGAAACTTTCCCGGTGTTGATTACTCTTTGTAGTTGATGCTATTGAATGAACCATTGAATTATTTTTTATGTTCAGATTGTTATACATCATTATTCCATCTCTAATCATGATCCATATGATGTCTTGTGAGTAGTTCGTTTTGTTCTTGAGGACATGGGAGAAGTCATGTTGTTAGTAGTGGAGTTGTGTTGAGAAAGATTCAATAGATTGTTATTTAAGTTGTGGTGTACTTCTTCTAGTGGTGTCATGTGAACGTCGACTACATGACACTTCACCTATATAGGCCTAGGGGAATGCATTGTGTATTTGGCTACTAATCGTAGGGGTTGCCGGAGTGACAGAAACCTGAACCCTCGTTAGGAAACCATTGCACAAGGGACGTAAGGGTCTTAGAGTTTAAAGCTATGGTTAGGTTTCTACCTTAATTACTTTCTTGTACTTACGGATGTTTGCAAGGGGTATAATCACAAGTATGTATTAGTCTTGGATGGGGCGGTACATTAGCACAGGTTCACCCACACAACACTTAGCAAGCTAGAGAAGATTAATCAACTATACGAAGCGAAAGCACTTGACAGTCTTCCCATGTGTCCTCGAGAACGTTTGGTAATCTTAACTAATACAACCGACTTGTACTTTGCTGCATAAAGGATTGGGCCACTTGCTGCATTTATTCCTACTGTCTTTTATTTACTCGTACTTTGTTTACTTGCTTTATCGAAAACCCCTAAAAATACGTTGGCTAAGTGTTTGCAGAGAATTCCTGATCCATACCACTAGCCAGCACCTTCTGCTTCTCGTTGGGTTCGACACTCTTACTTATCGAAAATACTGCGATAATCCCCCTATACTTGTGAGTCATCAAGACTATTTTCTGGCGCCGTTGCCGGGGAGTGAAGCGCTATTGGAGAGTGGAACTGGTAAAGGAAACTTCTACTGTGAGTATTGTTTACTTCTGCTAGTTGCTTTATTTTCATTATGGATAGTAGTAGATAAGCCACCACCTGCTGAGAATGATGTTTTCAAAATACCTACAAGAATTATTGATCGTGTTATGGATTACTATTATGTTGGGGATGGAACTGTCCATCCCGGTGATCATTTACTCTTTGTACACGAATTATGCGGGGTGTTCAAGTGTGCAGGTATTACTACAGATCAAGTTAAGAAGAAGCTATTCTCATTGTCACTGAAAGGAAGAGCTGAGGACTGGTATAAGCTACTGAAGATTGGTCAAGCCCTGGAATGGGAGGAAATAGTGCCTCTCTTTTATTCAAAGTTTTATCCTCCTAGTGAGATTCATAAAGATCGGAATCAAATATACAACTTTTGGCCTCTTGATGGACAGAGTTCAGCTCAAGCTTGGGGGAGATTGAAATTACTAATGCTCAAATGTCCCATTCATGAGCTCCCGAACAATATTATTATCAACAACTTTTATGCAAGGCTCCCTCTACATGATAAGGATTTACTGGATGCTTCTTGTGCTGGATCATTCACTCGTATGGAAGAAGAAGCTAAATGGGATCTTCTGGACCGTATTCAAGACAATGCTGAAGCTTGGGAGAATGATAAAGGTAGAAAGTCAGGTATAAATTATGATTATGAATGCATTGAATCTTTTATGGAAACTGATGACTTTCAAAATATTAAAAATGCTTATGGTCTAGACTCTCAAGCTATTGCTTCTTATTTTAAGGCTTTTTCTTCCTATATTGAAGTGCCTAAAAAGAAGTGGAATAAGTACCATGAGCCTTATAAAGATGTTGCTAAGAGTGTTCTTGCAAGAAATACTGAAGTTTATACTGCTAATCATGTTTTACCTAAACCTTACATCGAGAAAATTTCTTTCCCAGTTAAGATAAAGGAACATTATGTGATAGCTAGTATGGTTAATGAAAGTACGAATGAAGCTGTTGAACCTGATAAACAAAAGGTTGATGAACCTATTATAGCAAATGTGAAAGACTTTGTCACTAAGTATGAAAAAGAGGGACACACTATCCTTTGTAAGGATACCTCTAATATTGTTTCACATAGTAGTGTTATGAGAGCTAGTATTCCGGTGTTTTCTGTTAGAATAAGTGATCATTGCTATGACGATCCTTGTGATAGCTATATTGTTAAGTTTATGCATGATACTGAAAGTTACTATGAGAGAGGGAAAAGTGTTCTTACGCATTTCAATAACATCAAGTTTCCTCGCTTTATGCTGAAAGTTTTTATGTTGCACATCTTTTGCCTTCTTATGCAAGTTGCCTCTGGTTTCAACAACTTGTTTGTTTACAAAATTCCCTTGCATAGGAAGTGGGTTAGACTTAAATGTGTGCGTTTTTGCTTCTTAATGCTCTCTTTCACTTCAATTCATATCCCTATGAGAGCTTCTTCAAAATTATCATGCCCATCTTAATGGCTATAAAGAAAGAGCTTTTTGGGAGACAACCCAATTTGTTTTTTCTTTTATTTGTTTTTGTTTCTTTGAATCTTGGAAGTTATTACTTCGGTAATAACCGCTCCTTATCTGTTTTGTTTGGTTTTTGTGTCAAGATCAACCTCTAATGAGAGAGAAGTAAGATTTGGGGAAGTTGCTGTCTCGAAACAGATTTTTGTGCTTCACCGTAAAAATTCGTCAGAGATCTCTGTATGTCGGATTGAGCTGTAATTTTTGTGCTTCTGCCCCAGGTTGTTATTTAACTTCCGTTAGTTTTTTACTTTTTGATTTTAGCAACAGAAGAATTTCGAAAAAATTGATCTTTACCTGCTGGTCTGTTTTAACAGATTTTGCCAATCTTGCATTTGCTTCTTTATTCGATTTCCTTTTTTGAATTCTATTTGGGTCTTCAAAAGGAGTTGCTACAATAGCTTATGTTTTGTTGGTTTTCAGTTGAATTTGGACACAAAAGGTTTTATCACTTCACTTATACTAATGTTGCTAATGAGAACTGTGTGAAGTTTTGTGTGAAAGAAATTTCCAGGAAGTGGAGATAATGGTGTAATAAGGAAGAGAAAGGTTTTATGACTCAAGTAATAAGTGTATGAAGATGAAGATATTGATGTTATTCAAGTGGTGACTCCGGAAGAATCTACTAGATACCAAATCCGCATTGAGCAAAACTCACACCTGATTAGTACTCTCACCTTCGAGATTAAGGACTTTGGGAAATTCATCAAAGAGCTCATTGAGAGGATACCGCCACCACCTAAGGAGTAATTTGTCATCAGGTTTGGCATCCCCATGGTTTGTTCCAAGCTTGGGGGAGTGCCGCGGTATCATATCACTATCTTCTATCTTTTTACCTTATCAGTAGAGTCATATCATGAATAGAGGAGTTATTATATAGTATGGTTTGCATTATGGAAGTGTCCCTTCTCTCGTTAGATATGTATCCCTTGGTGTGAGTTACCGTTATGGAATATTAATGAGAAGTTCTATCATTCACTCTTTTGCATAGCTTATATTAGTTTGCAATTCGTGGTTATATGATTGATCTTGTTGTTAGTATTGGTAGCACTTTGGAATCATTGAGTTAATTTAGTTGGTTTTGGCAAACCGGGCTCGGTAAGTAGCACACTATTTTTGAGAGTTGAAAGAAAAGATAATAGTACTCTAGAGAAAAATAATTTCATCATCTTTCTTTCTTGATTTTCTCATAAGTCTAGTATTCTCTAGTTAAGATCTTTTGTGCTTCCAAGGAAGATTGCATGTTTGTCTTTATCATTTGTATGTTTGTTTGTTTCCTTCAACTCTTATACTTGCTACCTAGCCTTGCTAGCCAAAAACCTGTACTGAGAGGGAATTCTTCTCGTGCATCCACCTCCTTTAAACCAAAACCTTTTGCCATTTGTGTCCACCATTCCTACCTAGTAGCATTATTGCTATTCCAAGTAAATTCGTGTTTTATCAATCTCCCAAATTAAACTTGTTATGTGAAATTTAGTGATTAAAGCTCTCACGAACTTGATGGCACACTTTATTTTTCTTGCATTTAATAACCTGAACAATTGGGTCCTTCTTTGTTGCGTATATGCTTGCGCTTTATGAGTTGAAGTTAGCAGAACCATGTATCATGGGGAACGCTTTCAACATTGCATTGGTACTTTGTACCTAGTTGATATCATGTTCTTTTGCTTATGGATCCCGGCGGTGTGAAATAAAAGTGTAACTTGTAAGATCATGGAGTTTATAGGTGTGTTAGAGAAACGCCTGGGCCGCTAGCCTAATCCATGCCTAATCATGGTGGAAACTTGCAGCATAACTATAGTGAGCATTCTATGAAGCATCCTCAATAAAAACCTATGCAAATAGCAAATAAAAAGATCGCTGAGATGCTCACTGTTTGCTTGCCTGGTCATTTTTATTATGGGATAGCTCTTGTGTCATGTGCAAGGGGTACCATGTTGGGATAATCATCACTCCATAAACTTCATCGGGATCATCATCATCATCACCACCACCATCATCACCATCAGCACCCTCATCACCATCTCCATATTGCTGTAACAATTGTGTTGAATCTTGCATTAGTTCATAGGGGAAACTTTCCCGGTGTTGATTACTCTTTGTAGTTGATGCTATTGAGTGAACCACTGAATTATTGTTTATGTTCAGATTGTTATACATCATTATTCCATCTCTGATCATGATCCATATGATGTCTTGTGAGTAGTTTGTTTTGTTCTTGAGGACATAGGAGAAGTCATGTTGTTAGTAGTGGAGTTATGTTGAGAAAGATTCAATAGATTGTTATTTAAGTTGTGGTGTACTTCTTCTAGTGGTGTCATGTGAGCGTCGACTACATGACACTTCACCTATATGGGCCTAGGGGAATGCATTGTGTATTTGGCTATTAATCGTAGGGGTTGCCGCAGTGACAGAAACCTGAACCCCCGTTAGGAAACCATTGCACAAGGGACGTAAGGGTCTTAGAGTTTAAAGTTGTGGTTAGGTTTCTACCTTAATTACTTTCTTGTACTTACGGATGTTTGCAAGGGGTATAATCACAAGTATGTATTAGTCTTGTATGGGGCGGTACATTAGCACAGGTTCATCCACACAACACTTAGCAAGCTAGAGAAGATTAATCAACTATACGAAGCGAAATCACTTGACAGTCTTCCCATGTGTCCTCGAGAACGTTTGGTCATCTTAAGTAATACAACCGGCTTGTCCTTTGCTACATAAAGGATTGGGCCACTTGCTGCATTTATTCCTACTGTCTTTTATTTACTCGTACTTTGTTTACTTGCTTTATCAAAAACCCCTAAAAATCTGTTTGCTAAGTGTTTGCAGAGAATTCTTGATCCATACCACTAGCCAGCACATTCTGCTCCTCGTTGGGTTCGACACTCTTACTTATCGAAAATACTGCGATACACCCCCTATACTTGTGGGTCATCACTGATGTTGTGGTTGAGCAAATAATCTGGCATGCGGTTCTCCTTCATCATCATCGTCACTTGGATCCCATGCCAGTTCGTTATTGGGTTGTTGTGAAGCGCGGTGGTCATGAGGGGGATGGTGCCGCATATCATTCTGGCGGTTCTCACCATTGTTTTCTTGTTGTTGTTGCACTTGTCTGATTGCTTGGTGTGGTGGACGACCATGCTCTTCTTGATGTTGTGGATGTCAATCATGGAGCACTTTTTGTGGTTGAGGATCTTGTGGATCAACCGCTTATGCATGATGATGGCGATCTTGTCTTTACCCATTGTGGTGGTGAGGTTCTCTACGATAGGAGTGTGAGCATACACACCATGTCGACTTGAGGAACGTGTACAAGATGAACTTGAAGAGCTTGAATGATGTCCATGTTGGTTGCCTCCAATAAGGAAGCGACACCCGTAGGCATCGTCGTGTTTGGCACCGGATGCCCCGTACGAGCAAGGTTTTCACCCTAGCCAAAGACCATTCCCCTGGCGAGAGAGACGAGAATGTGCAAGAACCATCGCAGGAGGCACGCTGGTCTCCGACGGAGGAGACTAAGTAGACACCACCGTACCACCACAACCACCCAAAATACCCCAGGAATAAGACCAAGATGGTCTGAACCGGGCAACCTAGGTCACTGCCTCCGCCAACCACCACCACCACCGGAGGAGGGACGCCCAGGCCAGCCCTCCGCGGAGCCTGGATAATAGTTCATAAGAACATGAGAAAAAAATATCACCTCTTAAAATTTCATCAAAAGTGGTGATTTTATGTGATTTTACTATATGATAGTGTTAGACTAGGTCATGAGGGGTTATAGATCTAGGGTCTAGGTATATGGTTTAGTCCGTAAGTTTTACCAAGGGGCTACAACTTCAAAGGTATGTCTAGGGTTTCGGGTTTATGGTATATGTTCTAGTTGTAGGGTTTAAGTCTAGGTTTTAGGGTTTATATGGTATATGTTCTAGGTCTAGGGACTAGGTTTTGGATCTTGGGGTGTGGTCCTAATATATATATAGCTCTGCTATTCAAGAACTTGTTCCTGAATAACTATTCAGGAACCCCCTATTTCCTGTTACGCGAACAACAGGAACACCTTGTTAACTTCCACGCAAACACGAGTTAACTTCATTTTCTTTCGAAGTTAACTTCCAGTCTGTAGCAGTAATAATAAATGTTAACTTCTATCTGTGCAAGTTAACTTCCGCGAATTTTTTAACTCACCCCGTTTGTATAAGTTAACCTTCACTTCTATGTGCAAGATCTCACCATGATAAGGTAAGATCCCTGTGATTGCAGTGCTAGTCCCTGGATCGAAATGCTAGCACCCACAGTTTAAGATGTAGTACACAGAAACAAAGGTCATTATTACATCGCACATCCAGGATTATAATGGTTCTTACAACTCACTTAGCCCAAGGCTAAGACACAAGTTCACAATACATAACATAATAATAATAGAGTCTTTAGTCTTCATGTGCCACAGGCAAGCATGTCGAGTGTAGACCCGCAACCCTACTCATCATCAGAGTATCCTGCAACATAATAAGTTACAGCCACAAGGGTCAATACATTTGGAATTGTATTGGCAAGTGATACCAAAGATACTTAGTATAATCCAACCACTACATGAATATATGGCTGAGTGGGGTTATGGCTGGCTTTGCTAAAATTAGTTTAACTTATAGTTTTTGAAGAAGTTTTTCATTCAAGCTATAAGGTACCAATGATAGACATCACTGAACTTTTACCCATGTTCACCCACAAGTTTTAACTTAGAGAAATTTGGATGAGGAGATTATTGAACTACTTCACTGTCTTGAGGCTCAGAAGTTGTCCATAACCGGGGACACGACTAAGTACTAGTTTTACCCTATCGAGAGGTGGTGCACTTTCCCCACAAGACTCGACATGCATCGAGACAAGACCTTTCAGAAGCATTCCCTCAGACCACCACGGACGCGTTCCATCCTATCACATCTACCACCTTCTGTCCGTCTGGCTGAGTTCTTGCAACTTAGTTGGTCAAGGCAGAGCCTATATGCCATGTGGTTGCACTGGAAGCTTCATGACAAGAATGTCTCCAATCTCTTTGTTCCTGGGTGGCCATCCACAAGTGTGATACACCAGCTGACCATAGACATGGCCCCTGAGTAACCACTCAACATAATCCAAGCAAGTCCCAATCCACCCAGGTGTTTCATTCATAATAGTTGTTTTCTTAGTCAAACAAAAATAATATCTTTCCATACTATCTTGATATGTATTTTCCACCCACAAATTCTACTAGCATAGCTAAGCATTCTAGCATAAAAAGTCCTTTAACTAGGGAATACTACCAAGATATAATCTATAGGATAGCATAGCATAGTATAGTAACATAGGAATAGTTCTATCATGTTAAGATCTACCAAAATATCACTAGTGCAATAGTGAAAATAATAGTACATGGGATGAAATATCACTTGCCTTGGTAGCTAGGGGAATAGGTACAATCCTCACAGCAACAAACTTCACAATCCACACAATCTACACAAGATCAATTCAACAACAATAATTCAATCAATAAAACATTATAAAAACATGAATGCATGCAAAATGCAATGATATGATCACAACTCCATAATTTACAGAGTCTACAGTACTGAGGATAGAATGCCTCATCTAAATGCATAAGAAATACTCAAAAATAATTTATAGAACAATTTTTGTGAACAAAATACTCCTAAAAAGGTTCTGCCTATAATTCCAATTTTTCAGAGGAAAAAGTGTGAAACAAGGCCTCCATAATAAAGGTCTCATTTTTCTGAATCCGTAGACACCAAATTTGTATTTTTCTGATTGGTAGATCAAAAGTTATTGAATTTCTAAGTTGAATACTAAATTAGTCTAATTTTCTATTTAAACGAAATAGCCTAGCGACGTGGCGCTTTCCTATTGGCTGGTACCGGTTTGGCCGGATCGATCGCTGTGGGCCGCAGATCTTAAGTGACTACGGACGGATTTGATTTGCCTGTACCCTTTCGATAAGTGATCTAATCCTATCCACTAGGATTTGATCGAACGGCTACTAAACGTCTCGCCGGAGACGGGCGACGCCAGCGACGGCGCGCGGCGGCGGCACGTCAGGTGAGCGGCGTTCCGGCGATTCTAGAGGGGTAGGGGAAAAGGTAGTCTTACTGAGGGCTTGCGGTGGTCTCGGCGATCTGGTCGGTGGTCGCGATGGAGAGAGGGGAGCTCCGCTGCGCTCAGTATTCCTCGCCGGAGTGGCGTCGACGGCAGAGATCACGGCCACGAGACGGTGGCGTCGATCTAGTACACAAGCAGACAAGGAAAAGGGTTAGGGGGAAGCGCCTGGTTCTGCACGGTCTAGTAGTGCCCAAAAAGGAGCGGCGGGAACCTTGCCCTCACCAAAAAAATCGTCAGACGGTGGCGGCAGAGGAGTTCGCTGGACTTGGTCCGTGTCGTCGACCTGGGGCAAAAGAAAACATGTGGCTGTGTCAGAAGGTGCGCTAGGACATGGTGAAATAGATGGGACTGAGGGGAGGGGCGTCGGGCGGCCTGGGTTCACCGGAATTGCCGTCGGAGTACCGTCAGTGAGCGGCGGTTCGAGCTCGGAATTAGGGGAGCCTGGGGGCTCTCTAGGGGTGGCGACTGGGGGAAATGATGAGGAGGGGGGGTGAGGATTAAGTAGGAGCAGTCATCGGTGAGAATTACTGCGAGAAACGGCCGAAAATCAATCGATTCGAAAACGGCAGAGGGAGTGGGGTTGCTCGACGGCGGGGGTTGAAGACGACGGGGTGGTGGGGTGACGTGGCGTGGGGCCGGTCTGTCAGCGAGAGGGGGGTAGTCAGGGCTGCGGTAAGAAAAGCTGGGGAGAGGGGAAGAGCCGGGTGGGCTGGTTTTGGGCCGAAAGGCCAGAAGCTGACAGCTGCTCCATTTTTTCTCCTTATTCTTTTTCTTTTTCTAATATTGTTTTCTCCAAAACTTTTGATTTAAGGATTCAAATTGATTCAAACCAATTTGTGAAAATTTGTAAAAACTCAAACCAGGTTTTTAGGGTATTATAAAACATATTAATCTTCTATTTTAATCCAAAGTATTTACTTGGACTTAATAGGTAATATAGCATTTTCTTTGATTCTATTTTCAAAACAATTCATAACTTTCTATCCATGGCCCAAAATTGCACCAAATTTTTGGAGGACATTCTAAATGCAATGCAAAAACATGCTATGATGATATGAGTGCAATGATGATGATTTCAGATGAACTTTTGGGATGTTACAAATCTAACCCCCTTAAGATGAATCTCGCCCTCGAGATTCGGGTTGGCTAGCAAATAGGTGAGGGTGATCTCTCCGAAGTTCATCCTCTCGCTCCCAGGTTGCTTCTGATTCAGTGTGATGGTTCCACTGTACTTTGCAGAATCTGATGGTCTTGGTACGGGTAATTCTTTCTGTAGTCTCCAGAATCTTAATAGGTTTCTCTTCATAAGTGAGATCATTATCTAGCTGAACTTCCTCCAAGGGTATAGTGTCTTTCAACGAAGTTTCTTCCATCTCTGGGTGACACTTTTTCAGCTGACTGACATGGAATACATTATGAACTGCTGACAAAGATTCTGGTAATTCTATCTCATATGCCACTTCTCCCTTGCGACTTAAAATCTTGAAAGGCCCTACATAGCGTGGTGCTAGTTTTCCTTTGATTCCAAATCTCTTCACACCACGAACTGGTGATACCTGAGATAAGCTCTATCACCAACCTCGTAGGTAACCTCTCTACGTTTTGTATCAGCATAGCTCTTTTGCCGAGATTGAGCTACCTTTAGCCTATCTCTCACCATGTTGACTTTCTCCTCGGCCTCTGTGATTAGGTCTGGCCCGAACAAATTTCTTTCTCCTACTCCATTCCATAGCAATGGTGTAGTACACTTCCTTCCATAAAGGAATTCAAATGGAGCCATTTCTATGCTTGACTGATAACTGTTATTGTAAGAAAACTCTGCGTACGGTAGACTTTCATCCCAACTGGATCCATAATCTAACGCACATGCTCTTAGTATATCCTCTAATATATGATTGGTCCTTTCCGACTGCCCATTTGTTTGCGGATGAAATGCAGTGCTGAATTCTAACCGAGTCCCCAGTGACTCGTGAAGTTGTCGCCAAAAGTGTGAAGTGAATTGAGTTCCTCTGTCAGATACGATACTCTTAGGTACCCCATGCAAACATACAACTGTAAATCTTGGCTAACTTTGCACTTGTATAAGTGGTCTTTACTGGTATGAAATGGGCCACTTTTGTCAAGCGATCAACGATAACCCATATGGAATCGTATCCAGATCTAGTCCTTGGCAGTCTAGTGATGAAATCCATACCGATTTTATCCCATTTCCAATCAGGTATTGGTAGCGGTTGCAATAGTCCTGCCGGTTTTTGATGTTCTGCCTTTACACGACTACACACGTCGCATAGAGCAATGTGTTCCGCTATATCTTTCTTTAGATTATTCCACCAAAATCTTCCCTTAACATCCATATACATCTCGGTGTTGCCAGGGTGAATTGAATATGGTGAATTGTGAGCTTGTCGTAAGATCAACTTCTGCAGTCCAGATCCTGTGGAACACAGATACGTTTTTCGTACCATAAGATTCCTTGTTCATCTACATGGAATCCTTTTGCCTTCCCTTCACTAACTTACTTTTGATTTCATCTATTTCTTTGTCCAACTTTTGGGCTTCTTTAATTCTATCCATTAGTGTGGGCTGCACTTCCAAGGATGCAAGGTACCCTTCAGGCACAATTTCGAGCCTCAGCTCTCTAAATTGGGCACACAACTCCTCCGGCAACTCTCCTTTGTTGAGGCCATTTACATAAGCCTTGCGGCTTAATGCATCGGCTACAACATTTGCCTTTCCAGGATGGTATTGCAAACTTAAGTCATAGTCCTTGATAAGTTCTAGCCATCTTCTTGCCTCATATTGAGCTCTTTCTGTGTAAGAATATATTTCAAACTCTTGTGATCGGTGAACATTTCACAACGCTTTCCCATAAGATAATGCCTCCATGTTTTTAGTGCATGCACAACTGATGCCAACTCTAGATCATGAGTAGGATAATTTACTTCATGATTTTTGAGTTGCCTTGATGCATAGGCTACCACTTTACCTTGTTGCATTAGTACACCTCCCAGTCCTTGGTGAGATGCATCACAATAGACCTGAAAATCTTTCTCAAGATCTGGCAAACATAACACTGGTGCTGACACAAGTCTCTTTTTCAATTCTTGAAAGCTGGTTTCACAAGTTTCTGTCCAATTAAACTTCTTCTCCTTCTTTAGAAGATCAGTCATGGGTTTTGCTATCTTAGAGAAGTTTTCAATGAACCTCCGATAGTACCCTGCCAGACCAAGGAAACTACGGACTTCTTTAACTGATTTAGGAGGTTCCCATTCTATCACAGCTATACCATTTCTAGATACTATGTGTCCAAGAAAACCCACTTCGTTCAGCCAGAATTCACATTTACTGAACTTGGCATAAAGTTTGTGTTCCCTGAGTTTCTCTAGAATCAGGCGTAGATGTTCCTCATGTTCTTTGCTGCTTTTGGAATATACCAATATATCATCGATGAATACCACTACGAACTTGTCAAGGAATTCCATGAATACTTTATTCATCATGTTCATGAAATAGGCTGGTGCGTTAGTCAATCCAAATGGCATCACTGTATATTCATACAACCCATATCTAGTGGTGAATGCAGTCTTGGGTATGTCATGTTCTCTAATCTTTAGTTGAAAGTATCCTGATCGAAGATCAATTTTTGAGAACACACATGCTCCCTCTAGCTGATCGAAGAGATCATTTATTCTAGGCAGGGGGTACTTATTCTTTATGGTCACTTCATTAAGTGAACGATAATCTATGCATAGCCTCTGGCTTCGGTCCTTCTTTTCAACAAACAAGACTGGTGCTCCCCAAGATGATGAACTTGGTTGGATAAATCCCTTTTCCAGTTGTTCTCCTAATTGCTTCTTGAGTTCTTTTAACTCGTCAACTGACATCTTATAGGGTCTCTTTGCTATAGGCCCCGTTCCTGGTAGTAGGTCTATTAGAAACTCCACATCCCTATCTGGTGGCATGCTAGGTAATTCTTTGGGGAACACATCTAGGTATTCCTTTACTATTGGCACACTGTCTAGGCTAACCCCCTTAAGAGAATTAACCTTGCTCCCCTTGGGTTCGAAGTTAGACTTGAACCTGATCCTTTTCTTTTCTGGGGTGGTAAGCATAACAGTCCGCTTGGCACAATCAATCACCCCTTCATAACGGGTCAACCAGTCCATTCCTAATATGACATCTAATCCTTGGGACTCTAGGATTATTAAACTAATCGGGAACTTGTGTTTTCCAAATTCTAGGATGATCTGTCGGCACCCTGAATTTACTATCATTTCTCCACCCCGGGAACTTACCTTAATAGGACATCCAATAGTTTCAGTGGTGAGTCCGTTTTTGATTACAAATGCTCTTGAAATGAATGAATGCGATGCGCCAGTATCAAAAAGGATAAGTGTAGGAAAGGAATTAACCTTGAACCTACCGATCACGGCATAAGATCCTTCTTGGATTTCCTCCACATTAATGTGGTTCACATGCCCCTTTTGGAATGGGTTTGGCTTGGCCCCATCAGTCTTCTTCTCTGGGCATTCATTGGCATAGTGCCCAGTTTTCTTGCATTTGAAACATTCCACCTGACTTATGTCTTTCTTTGCTGGCTGATTGTGACGATTCTGTCCATTTTGGTTTCCATGGCCATGACCATTGTGGTTGTTCCTGAATCCACCTTTATTGTGCCCACGATGATTTTTTCCATCATGGTTGTGGTTGTTGTTACGATGGTTATTATGATTCCCATTTTTGTGAAATCCTGAACTCCCACTTCCTTCACCATGAGAGCGCTTGTGAGGAGATCCTGATCCATACTTATCAAAATGGTGCTTCCTCTTTCTACCCTCCACTTGTTTCATCTTGTTTTTCAGGATGGTAGCTTTATCACACAAGGATTGATAAGTTGGAACATATGCAACAGATAGTTGCATAGCAATTTCATCATTCAGCCCATCTAGGAACTTCTCCTTTCTCTTTGCATCAGTGTCAACATCGTCGGGTGCATAACGTGACAAATTATTGAACTCTTCGATGTATTCAGAGATACTACGGTGGCGTTGCTTGAGGTTATGAAACTCCTTTTTCTTCAACCCCATTATTCCAGCAGAGATGTGAGTGGTGCGAAACCCCTCTTCAAACATTTCCCAAGTCACTTCCTCAATAGGGTGGGTAATTTGGAAATTATCCCACCAAGCAGCTGCATGACCTTCCAACAAGTGTGCTGCAAATCTGACCTTTTCAGCATCTGTGCACCCAACCGTGACTAGGTCCTTATTCACAGAGCGTAGCGAGTCATTTGCTACCATGGGGTCAGTGGTACCCGAAAACTTAGCAGGTCTCAGCCTTAGAAATCTGGTCAGCATATCCAGGGGCGGTGGATTATTCTGGTTGTTGTTATTGTTATTATTGTTGTTCTGATTCTGGGTTGCCATGAATTGAGTCATCATTTGCATCAACTGGGTCTGCGCAGCCATCATCTGTTGCATTCCATTGCCATTGTCATCCTCGTTGTTGCGTCGGGGAGGCATCTGTGGGTTTAATAAGGGTAAGTAATGATAGATAACCCCAAATAAAACAACAATCAATCAAACAAGCACATGCGAGTTCAACACCACAGTAATGACAGAGTTTGCAAAAATAACATACTAGCATAGTCACCCACAAGTCGGTATGACTTATGCAACTCAATAATAATAGAGGAAAGGTAGATGGAATAGCATCACTACTCCTCCATGTCGACTTCCTCCTCCACTAGTGCAAGCCCCGCTGCTGTGAACCCTGCCTTGTATTCCTCCAAGCTTGTGGTCAAGGCATCGATCTTTGTCTGTAACTCTCTCTTCTGAGTGCGTAGCCTCTTTATCACCTCGTGATCCGCTTCCAGCTCAATGTCCTCAAGCTCTAACTCAGTCTCCAAGTCTCTAATCTTCTTGTTCTTCTCCTGAACTCTCTTCTCTTGGCTCTTGAATTTCTTCTCTTGGTCTTCAAACTTCTTCTCCATTTCCTTGATTCGGTTTTCCTGCTCCAGGAAGGCCTTGTCCTTCTCCTTATGTTGGACTCGTAGTTCATCGTTGCTAAGCATCACATTAGTCCTATCAGTATCAAGGTGTCTAATGAGGCTCTCTAAGTCCTGGAGGTAGTGACACACGGGCTTGATAGACTCCCTAGTGGCCTCGTCCAACTCAATAGGCTCTCCTTCCTCGTCGCGCCTCCCAAAGAAATGGAAGTAGTGGCTCTTGATCTCAGAAGAGTGACGTCCACATAGGCATCCCAACAGCTCCTGCATAGCGACGTCAAGGCCCCTCTCCATGTCATCATGCAGTATCTTGAAGGTAATCACCCCAGTTTGGGGCTCCGTCTCACGTCCTGGCTGGGTAACTTTGAATCCCCATAAGTCCTTCCTCTGAAACCTCCTCAGCTGAAGTCCCTGAATGGTAGGGATTGGAAGAGCGAGCACTTGGACTAGCTCCAATAGGCGAGTCCCAAAGCGAGTCCCCTTGAAATCCTTGGCCGTGCTGTAGACAAAATTCGGCATCTTTTGCATAGTATGGAGAAAATTAGTAACACACAGAGGAAGTAAACACAAGTCATAATTTAAGAAAATCAACCAACAGAACATTCCAAGTAGCAATACATTATTCAACTCAAGCACTCAAGGTTCTAGACATGACTTATTTTTGCCATACCACATAAGTTGGTATGATCAAAATACTAACGTGATAAAACGCCAAGGGTGGTGGTCCAACTAATATCTCACTCCATAACCAAGGTGGCAATCTGGACATTTTTGGTAGCAATCTATTTGTCTTGGTCACATAGCTCCAAAGCTAGGCCTATGATATCCATACTTAGGCGTTTCACCGTGGCCTTTGAGTCTTGGACAAGACACTTCTCCTCCTTGAGATCTTCCTGGGTATTGAGCATTCTGTACTTGAGTCTCTCCCCAAGTTCCTTAATAGCTCTCCATGCAGCATTCCTTGCAGAGTCAAAGAATGACGGGTGCATTTCAGAGTTGGTGAACATGCAGAATCCCGTACTCTTGGAATCGTCCTCCTTGTCTTTGTACAAATGGAGTTGCACCCACGAATACTCTTGTCCTTCGTCTATCACAGGAAATCCCTTGTACACAACTTCACCATTCATTCCTAAGCCAAGCATGAGGTTCTTCAGTATATTGGGAAATTCTGTCTCACACTCTAGGGTCATAGTCATCAATGGTCCCTTGTTGACAGATTCATTGATGGTGGACATCTACAAAAATAGATGAGAAGGATGATTAGGAAAAGTTTTACGAGATGAAAAGACAAGTGTAAGGTTGGAATATAGAGTTTTCCTAAGGGTTTTCCTTAGTCTAATCCATTCTAGGGTCACGATCCTACAGGCAACACAGTGCTCTGATACCATCTGTAAGATCTCACCATGATAAGGTAAGATCCCTGTGATTGCAGTGCTAGTCCCTGGATCGAAATGCTAGCACCCACAGTTTAAGATGTAGTACACAGAAACAAAGGTCATTATTACATCGCACATCCAGGAGTATAATGGTTCTTACAACTCACTTAGCCCAAGGCTAAGACACAAGTTCACAATACATAGCATAATAATAATAGAGTCTTTAGTCTTCATGTGCCACAGGCAAGCATGTCGAGTGTAGACCCGCAACCCTACTCATCATCAGAGTATCCTGCAACATAATAAGTTACAGCCACAAGGGTCAATACATTTGGGATTGTATTGGCAAGTGATACCAAAGATACTTAGTATAATCCAACCACTACATGAATATATGGCTGAGTGGGGTTATGGCTGGCTTTGCTAAAATTAGTTTAACTTATAGTTTTTGAAGAAGTTTTTCATTCAAGCTATAAGGTACCAATGATAGACATCACTGAACTTTTACCCATGTTCACCCACAAGTTTTAACTTAGAGAAATTTGGATGAGGAGATTATTGAACTACTTCACTGTCTTGAGGCTCAGAAGTTGTCCATAACCGGGGACACGGCTAAGTACTTAGTTTTACCCTCTCGAGAGGTGGTGCACTTTCCCCACAAGACTCGACATGCATCGAGACAAGACCTTTCAGAAGCATTCCCTCAGACCACCACGGACGCGTTCCATCCTATCACATCTACCACCTTCTGTCCGTCTGGCTGAGTTCTTGCAACTTAGTTGGTCAAGGCAGAGCCTATATGCCATGTGGTTGCACTGGAAGCTTCATGACAAGAATGTCTCCAATCTCTTTGTTCCTGGGTGGCCATCCACAAGTGTGATACACCAGCTGACCATAGACATGGCCCCTGAGTAACCACTCAACATAATCCAAGCAAGTCCCAATCCACCCAGGTGTTTCATTCATAATAGTTGTTTTCTTAGTCAAACAAAAATAATATCTTTCCATACTATCTTGATATGTATTTTCCACCCACAAATTCTACTAGCATAGCTAAGCATTCTAGCATAAAAAGTCCTTTAACTAGGGAATACTACCAAGATATAATCTATAGGATAGCATAGCATAGTATAGTAACATAGGAATAGTTCTATCATGTTAAGATCTACCAAAATATCACTAGTGCAATAGTGAAAATAATAGGACATGGGATGAAATATCACTTGCCTTGGTAGCTAGGGGAATAGGTACAATCCTCACAGCAACAAACTTCACAATCCACACAATCTACACAAGATCAATTCAACAACAATAATTCAATCAATAAAACATTATAAAAACATGAATGCATGCAAAATGCAATGATATGATCACAACTCCATAATTTACAGAGTCTATAGTACTGAGGATAGAATGCCTCATCTAAATGCATAAGAAATACTCAAAAATAATTTATAGAACAATTTTTGTGAACAAAATACTCCTAAAAAGGTTCTGCCTATAATTCCAATTTTTCAGAGGAAAAAGTGTGAAACAAGGCCTCCATAATAAAGGTCTCATTTTTCTGAATCCGTAGACACCAAATTTGTATTTTTCTGATTGGTAGATCAAAAGTTATTGAATTTCTAAGTTGAATACTAAATTAGTCTAATTTTCTATTTAAACGAAATAGCCTAGCGACGTGGCGCTTTCCTATTGGCTGGTACCGGTTTGGCCGGATCGATCGCTGTGGGCCGCAGATCTTAAGTGACTACGGACGGATTTGATTTGCCCGTACCCTTTCGATAAGTGATCTAATCCTATCCACTAGGATTTGATCGAACGGCTACTAAAGGTCTCGCCGGAGACCGGCGACGCCAGCGATGGCGCGCGGCGGCGGCACGTCAGGTGAGCGGCTTTCCGGCGATTCTAGAGGGGTAGGGGAAAAGGTAGTCTTACTGAGGGCTTGCGGTGGTCTCGGCGATCTGGTCGGTGGTCGCGATGGAGAGAGGGGAGCTCCGCTGCGCTCAGTATTCCTCGCCGGAGTGGCGTCGACGG
This sequence comes from Avena eriantha, assembly GCA_910589775.1. Lineage (NCBI taxonomy): Eukaryota > Viridiplantae > Streptophyta > Magnoliopsida > Poales > Poaceae > Avena > Avena eriantha. The sequence continues at coordinate 471,141,961 of OU342745.1, forward strand.
CAGAGATCACAGCCACGAGACGGTGGCGTCGATCTAGTACACAAGAAGACAAGGAAAAGGGTTAGGGGGAAGCGCCTGGTTCTGCACGGTCTAGTAGTGCCCAAAAAGGAGCGGCGGGAACCTTGCCCTCACCGGAAAAATCGTCAGACGGGGGCGGCAGAGGAGTTCGCCGGATTTGGTCCGTGTCGTCGACCTGGGGCAAAAGAAAACATGTGGCTGTGTCAGAGGGTGCACTAGGACACTGTGAAATAGATGGGACTGAGGGGAGGGCATCGGGCGACCTGGGTTCACGGGAATTGCCGCCGGAGTACCGTCAGTGAGCGGCGGTTCGAGCTCGGAATTAGGGGAGCCTGGGGGCTCTCTAGGGGTGGCAACTGGGGGAAATGATGAGGAGGGGGGTGAGGATTAAGTAGGAGCAGTCATCAGGGAGAATTACTGCGAGAAACGGCCGAAAATCAATCGATTCGAAAACGGCAGAGGGAGTGGGGTTGCTCGACGGCGGGGGTTGAAGACGACGGGGTGGTGGGGTGACGTGGCGTGGGGCCGGTCTGTCAGCGAGAGGGGGGTAGTCAGGGCTGCGGTAAGAAAAGCTGGGGAGAGGGGAAGAGCCGGGTGGGCTGGTTTTGGGCCGAAAGGCCAGAAGCTGACAGCTGCTCCATTTTTTCTCCTTATTCTTTTTCTTTTTCTAATATTGTTTTCTCCAAAACTTTTGATTTAAGGATTCAAATTGATTCAAACCAATTTGTGAAAATTTGTAAAAACTCAAACCAGGTTTTTAGGGTATTATAAAACATATTAATCTTCTATTTTAATCCAAAGTATTTACTTGGACTTAATAGGTAATATAGCATTTTCTTTGATTCTATTTTCAAAACAATTCATAACTTTCTATCCATGGCCCAAAATTGCACCAAATTTTTGGAGGACATTCTAAATGCAATGCAAAAACATGCTATGATGATATGAGTGCAATGATGATGATTTCAGATGAAATTTTGGGATGTTACACTATGCTAGTTAACTTCCTGACGGAGTACCTATTTTCTTTCACGCGAACACATAGGAACCCCTTGTTAACTTTCACGCAAACATGTGTTAACTTCTTTTTCTTTTCAAGTTAACTCCCATTCTGTAGCAGTAATAATAAATATTAACCTCCACATGTGCAAGTTAACTTCCGTGAACTTCCTAATTGTCCCTCGTGTATAAGTTAACTCTCTCTTTCTATGCTAGTTAACTTCCTAACGGACCAGCATTTTGTTTGCTTTTTTAAGGACTGAATATTAACTTCCGCACGTGTAAGTTAACTTCCGCGACCCTTCTTAACTCTCCCGTCTGTACAAGTTAACTCCCTTTTTTCTATGCTAGTTAACTTCCTGAAGGAGCACTAATTTTTTTGTGTGTTTTTCACGGACTGTGCACCTTAATTTTCGCTTGTGCAACTTAACTTCCGTGGCCTCATTAACTTCCCTGTGTGTGCAAGTTAACTTCCGCCCGATGCACTTCTTAACTTCTGTGGCCCTTATCAACTTTCCTGTAAATGCAAGTTAACTTTCAGAGAGGAGGCACCAGTTGTGTGTCTCGCCTGGAGGTAGCTTTAGGGAAGAGGGGCCTGACGACAGGGACAGGAAGAGGAGGAAGAAGGTAGTTAGGTGGGGAGGAGGGCGCGACGGCGCACGGGCCAGAGGGCGCACGGGGCGGAAGAGGCAGGCGACACGCGGGGAGGAGGGTGGCCAGCAGTGCGGGGCGGAGGAGGCCTACATGGAGGAAGGCACGACGGACGAGGCAGAGGAGGCTGGCGTCGCGCGGAGAGGAGGGTGGCTGGCGGCGCGAGGTGGAGGAGGCCTGCAGGGAGGAGGGTGCTGCGGCGCGCGGGCCGGAGGGCGCCGAGCGGAGGAGGCAGGCAACCCGCGGAGAGGAGGGTGGCTGGCGGCGCGGGGCGGAGGAGGCCTGCGGTGCAGATTAGACGGGGTAGGTGGCGCGCGGGGTAGGTTTTTGGAATCGATAGATCAGACGAGAAAAGAAAGGAATAATTAAGAAGGCCAGGTAGCCCACGCGGCGATGCAACTCTCATTTTTTGCGTCCTTGAGAAAAATCATTGTATAAGTACGAGCCAATCGGCCAGGCGACGTTCCAGCCGACAGCGAGGAGCCTATGGTGACTTCATCAGTCTAAAGAACCGCCGATCAGTCTCTCGGGCTGGGTCTTTCGAAGGTGGTTATAGGGGTAGGCTGTGCGTGTGTGTTCATGGGAGTGAGTGTATGTACGAATTTGTGAGCATTTGCAACTATATTGGCTTTCGCAAAAAAAGTCAAAAATATTTTTTCCTTTGTACGTGCATCGGGTATATGCGGTATATGTGTATCGTGATCACTTAAGCATCTCTCCTGCTAGCCGATCTCTAAGAAACCTCGGCAGACGTTGTTTAGAGACAGATTGCCAGGAGATGTCCGGTGCGTGATCAGTGGAAGTGGGAGGCTTTACCGCATGGCGAGTCAGCTTTTCTCGTGAGCTTGCCGTTGTTTGAGCATCTGGACAGGGTGGATGGGATTCAGGTGTTTGTGCCTCAGGGCAATTCTCAGTTGGCTTTCTCAGTTTTTCGTACGATGGAAGTGCCACATAAGTTTGAGCTCAAGCAGGTGTGGCTGCATGTTGACGGGGTTCCTCATTGTTTGCGTTCTTTCTGGGGTCTGTGGGCTATTGGAGGGCTCATGGGGATTACGCTGGATGTTGACTTGTTCAGTTTGCGGCGCGTGGAGTCGTTCGGATCCTGGTGGCTATGACTCATACCTCAGTTTTCTCGCAGCTTAGTGATGCTTTGGGTCATTACCTTAAGTCGGATGTTGTGGTTAAGCTTAAGGCCTATGAGCTTCGTTTCCGGTTGGAGCCTGCAGGTTATGTACCGAAGCCGGAGTTCGTTCCTTTCCTTTGGCGGAAGAGGGACGAGGACCAGGATGATGATACAAATGGGAAGGGTCCTGATGATGTTATGGATTTGTCTGATTCGACTAGTGGTTTATAGGATACTAGGGATGGCTCTTCCTCTGCCTAGCCTAGTCAGGGGGGATCGATGCCACCATACTCCATTCAAAGGGCGCAACTGTTGGCACATGATTCTTCCCGTCCGATCGCGGTCACTCCTTTTAATCCCTGTCCCGCTACGCCGCGGGGCAAGGAGATTCTTGAGTCGCTTCTGGTGGGCTCTCCTCTTCGCGGTGTCACACCTACTGTGGCTTCACCTCGAGTCTCTCCTTCTCAACTGCGAATGCTTTGCGGGTGGCTTCTACTAGTATTCAGACTACACCTCGGTCGACGTCACCTGCTCGCTGTAGACCTAATGTTCTGGGTCATTCTATTCCTCGTCGGGAGGGACCGGTGTTGGAGCCTGTGTTTCAGGAGGTGGTTCTTGGGGCCTCGGTGTGGGGACTGTCCCAGGAGGGGCTGGTCGACCACAACACTTCTCCGACCTCGCCCACCATGGACCAGGACGTGCGCCCGGCTCCTCTTCGATCCAGGCGGGCGGCCTGGGGTTGATTGGGGAGCTGGGGTCTTCGACGACCCGAGCTGAGCTGCTGCCTGGCGATGCTATTGGAGGGCCGCTGGATGCTAGTCGTGGTCTTGCCGCCTAGGAGAGGCAGCCGGTTCATGACGGCGGCTTGGCCATGACCGGGATTCACTCGGGGGACGGCTTGCCCCGGACTTCGTCGGGCCCGCCCCTTGGTGGTGGCAGACTGCTGACTTCGGCGCGGAGGAGCTCTAGGCATGGGCTCGACGCCTCTAGGGCGTCATCTACAGATGAGGATTCGATGGTCAAGGCCATGCGGAGGAAAGCAGAGAAGAACCTCAACTCGCAAGGTATAATGAATTCTAAAAAGTCCTTCCTTTCTTTCTCCAATTCGTCTATTGCTGATAAGCTGGCTAATGTTGGAGTTAGTATGGGTAGATCTGTTAAGGATGTTTCTTTCTCTAGTTCTGTATTGAGACGTATGGAGGTTGACCGTTTAACGGTTACTCCGAAGACTCCTGTTGTTTCTGAGCCTTCACCGATTGAGGAGGAGGAGTTGCATGCCACAATAGATGGTCAACTTCTTTCTCACTTAGTTGGTGAAGTTTCAGAGGTAGGCTTCGGTGAGACTGAACTGGGCTCATTATTTGAGCTTACAGCTTCCGGTCGAAAATCGAAGGGACACAAATCTCGTAAGAGGTCTCGTGTATCCAAATCCCCTATTGTTTCTCAATGAATGGCATGTTCTCAAATAGCAGAGGTCTGCGTGACTTGGCTAAATATTTGTTCTTTGCTGATTGTGTGAGAGATCATAAGTTGGATTTTTTTGGGTATTTCCGAGACTGGCAGACGCGATTTCTCACAAACTCAACTCAATCGCCTTTCTGGTGGAGCGGAGTTTACGTGGGTATCGCGGCCGCCGCGGGGTCGATCCGGGGGAATCCTCTTGGGCGTCCGAAATGAGACTATGGAAGTCCTAGCCAGTTCGGTTGGAGATTTTTTTATTAAACTCTATATCCGTAACAAGGCTGATGACTTTCTATGGTCTCTAGTCGCCGTATACGGGGCTTCCCAGGAGGTTTTTAACGTGGACTTTTTACGTGAGTTGGTAAATCTGACTAAGGACAATCTGTATCATATTCTTATAGGCGGAGACTTCAACTTACTCAGATTCCCTCACGAGAAAAATTGGGGTCGTTTCGATGATCATTGGCCTTTCATGTTCAATGCTGTCATAGAAAGCTTGGATTTAAGAGAGGTTACAATCATCGGAAGACAGTTCAGTTGGGCTAATAGTCTTCCCGAGCCTACATATGAAAAACTGGATAGGGTGCTTATGGATACCGAATGGGAAGATAAATTCCCTATGGTACCTGTTCGTGCCCTCGAACGTATTGAGGCTTTATCGGATCATGCTCCTATTTTATTGTCTGTTGGAACACGACCACGAAAATCCAAACATAGTTTCAAATTTGAACTCGGATGGATGGAACGTGATGGGTTCCAGGACTTGGTGAAGGCCATTTGGGAGAAACATGTTAGTGGTCAAACGCCTATACAACGATGGAACAACAAAATGCATGCCTTACATAAATTTCTTCGTGGTTGAGCTCGACATACTGCTGGAATCCTTAAAAAAGAGAAAATACGCCTATCATCTATTATTAATGATTTGGAGGCTTCTGCGGAAGTCAGGATTTTATCTGCACAAGAGATTGAGCTTAAAAACCAATCAAATGCAAAAATTGCCAGACTACTCCGCGAGGAGGAACTCAAATGGTACCAACGCTCTAAAGCGAGATTAATTCTGGAAGGAGATGCGAACACAAGATACTTCCATGTTGTGGCTAATGGCAAGCATAAGAAGAAACTTATTCACTCTCTTATCCAGGATAAATGTATGATTGAGGGGCAGGAGCAACTTAAATCGTATATTACTAGTTATTATAAATCTTTGTTTGGGGCACCGCTAGAGAATTCCTTTTCATTGGATGAGTCCCAAACTGCAGATATTCCTCAGATTTCTGTTCTGGAAAACAACTTTCTCACCGCCCCGTATACGGAGGATGAGGTTAAGAAAGCCGTTTTTCAGATGGAACATAACAAGGCACCTGGGCCTGATGGTTTTCCAGCAGAATTGTACCAAAAGTTCTAGGAAGTTATCAAAGAGGACCTCATGCAATTGTTTGTGTTCCTACATGCCGGTCAGCTAGACCTTTTTAGACTAAACTTTGGCAACATAATTTTACTTCGTAAGGTTAATAATGCAGAATGAATACAACAATATCGTCCAATCTTCCTTCTTGATGTTAGTTTTAAAATTTTCACTAAAGTTGCGATTAGACTAAATTCGGTTGCTGACCATGTTGTAAGCCCATCTCAAACTGCTTTCATGCAAGGAAGGAATATCCTAGATGGGGTAGTAACCTTGCATGAAACAGTTCATGAACTACACTCAAAGAAGTTCAACGGTGTATTGTTCAAAATTGACTTTAAGAAGGCTTACGATAAAGTTAATTGGTCTTTCCTTCAGCAAACACTTCGTATGAAAGGTTTTTTGGAGGAGTGGTGTGCTCTCGTACAGTCTTTTGTGGCTGGGGGTAGTGTTGCCATCAATGTCAACAATGACACTGTGAAATACTTCCAGACTAAAAAAAGGCTAAGACAAGGGGATCCATTATCGCCTATACTATTTAAGATAGTGTTTGATATGTTGGCTATCCTTATCGAGAGAGCTAAGGCTGATGGAAAAATTGAAGGATTGGTTCCTCATCTAGTTGATGGTGGTCTATCTATTCTTCAATATGCTGACGATACAATCTTATTTATGGAACATGATTTGGAGAAAGCTAAGAATCTGAAATTAATATTATCAGTATTTGAGCAACTATCTGGATTGAAAATTAACTTCCATAAAAGTGATTTGTATTGTTTTGGCGAGGCTCAAAACGAGACCCGCCTATATGCTGAACTTTTCGGCTGTAGTCAGGGGCAATTTCCAATCAACTATCTGGGAATACCGATCCACTATCGGTGTCTCACGATTGCTGAATGGAAAATTGTTGAGGAAAGACTGCAAAATCATCTTAATAGTTGGAAAGGAAAATTACTATCCCTTGGAGGAAGACTAGTTCTCATAAATTCAGTACTCACCAACATGGTAGTGTATATTATCTCATTTTTCCAATTGCCTAAAGGTGTCTTGAAGAAAGTGGATTATTTTCGATCAAGATTCTTTTAGCAAGGAGATAGTGAAAAAAAAGAAATATCGACTGACCAAATGGAATGTGGTTTGCCGACCAAAAGAATATGGTGGACTGGACATACATGATTTGCAAGTCAAAAACACCGCGCTTCTTGGTAAATGGCTTTTCAAACTACTATCTGAAGATGGTGTCTGACAAACCATTCTATAGAGGAAATATGTTGGTTCCAAAGCTGTATCTCAAGTGGTTTGGAAACCCGGTGATTCATATTTTTGGGCTGGACTAATGGCGTCCAAAAAACATTTCTTCCGTTTTGGTGTTTTCAATATTAAGGATGGATCACAGGTTAGGTATTGGGAAGATAAATGGCTTGGCCAAACTTCGCTTCGCGAACAATACCCATCTCTTTACTCGATTGTTAGGCACCAAGTAGATATCCTTTCCACTGTATTGGGATCAGATCCTCCTAATGTGTCTTTCAGACGAAGTCTCTTAGGTCCTAGACTTGTATCATGGAACAATCTTCTAGTACGATTATCCACGATACAACTGTCCGAGGGGGTGGATGAGTTCAAATGGGAATTACTAGAGAGTGGTGAATTTACTGTTGGCTCATTATATAGAGTCCTGATCCAGCCTGATATTTCAGTTGTCGATAATTCTAAAATTTGGAACATGAAAATACCCCTTAAAATAAAGATTTTCACTTGGTATCTTCGTAAAGGGATCATTCTTACAAAAGATAATCTTGTCAAGAGGAATTGGCATGAAAGTACACAATGTGTTTTTTGTCATCATAATGAGACAATTCGGCATTTATTTTTTCAATGTAAATTTGCTCGTACTATATGGTCAATCATCCATGTTGCCTCTGGTTTTTATCTCCTCCACGCTCAGTTACCAATGTATTTGGTAATTGGTTGAACGGGATACACGGTAAATATGAGACTTTATTTAGGGTGGAAGGGCTTGCCATTATTTGGTCGCTTTGGCTATGTAGAAATGACAGGATTTTTAATAACATTGTGTCTTTTTCTCTTCGGGTGATCTATCGAGCCACGACTATCCTCCGATCATGGACTACTCTCCAACGTATGGAGTTTCGCGACTTGTTTGCGGAGAGGTGTACGCGATTGGAGGCCACGGCGAGGGATATTTTCTCCTGATATGGATGGCAGCGTGACCTCCGGATAGAACTTTCATAGATCAACGCGTTTCTTCATATTTTTATCATTCTTGAAATGTTGATATTTTTGTTCTGGTCACTGTATCTGTGGTTTATCGGCTGTGTGCATTCTATCTATCCAGAGGCCGGGTGTAAACATTATGATTAATAATAAAGCGTCCATTTCAAAAAAAAAAAATACTCAGCTGATCGAGTGAGGAAAAACAAAAAAGGAGGCCTTCGATGGGGAGTTGCGTAGGTACGTCAGCTGAGCACGTAGGAGCTAGCTAGCGAACGGCGCCGACAGAGAAAAAGGTGCGCTTGCTCGCTCGAATCCCAGTCGGTATCGATCAATTACGATTTGAATCAGTATCGGTGACTGCAAATCACCTCTTACACCGGGTGCAAGTCAGAATCGGCGTGCCCAATCCATCAATATAAGCACCCCAAGGCTGTGCACAAAGCAATCGACCTCTGCTTGTTCTCCACGATCAAGTACAGATACACTCGGGCCACTGATCCGTCAAGCATCAAGCATGGCCGCCATGGATGAGCAGCTGTTGGAGGAAGACCGCCTCGCCTTGCAGCTCCAGATCGGTGAGGAGGTTGCGCTAAGCCCGTGGGATGACGAGCCCTTCGTGGTCACCCACGTCTTCCTCGTTGACCCGGAGAGCGCCGTCGGCCAGGGCGTCGTGGCGACCGCCGGAGTCAAGATGGGCACTCGGACCATCATGCTCGCGGAGCTATCGTCAGAGGTGGCCGAGGTGGAGCTGGAGACACCGGTGGTGCTGCATGAGGAGTCTTGCTTCTACGTGATGCGGCCGGAAGGCGACGCCGATGTCGACAACGACACCGACAACAAAGATGCGGTCGTCGTCCAGTTCGAGGGTTACCTGCTTTTATCCAGACACGGATGAAGAGTCGGAGGAGGGGGATGAAGAGACCGCGAGCTCGGAGGATGACGATGATGGAATCAACAAGGAGGACGAGGAGAGTGAGAGTGACGGCTGGGTCGACGTGGCCAGGGACGTCGATGGGTTGCAGCTAGAACATGCTTAGGTTCATTCTTGTTTACTTATATAATGATAGCAGCTTTCTTCGGGGTTTCTTGAGACTTTTTGATGTAATCATGTCTCGTCTATGAATATGTGAGCAGCGTTTCCAGGTCTCGATGGATGACTAAACAGTTGGTTAATTTAAACCAAAAAAAGGAAATTATATAAAGCCAGTTGTACGTTTTCTGTTTTCTTTTTCTCGAGAAACAATTTGTGGTTTCTTGTACGCGATTATATATGTATTGTGGTGCATCAGCAGTTGTGTTTTTGGATAAAGAGTACCAATTCAGTTCAGTCTACATATATGCAAGTTCATGCAATTCGTACGGAATCAAGATTTTTTCAAAGAAAACAGTAGGACTCTGCTTCATCTTCTATATATATATTTTAGATATTAAGATGCAGTATCAATATGACATTTGCACATTACAAAGAACTAGGTAAATGTATGTGCTTGTTACGGTTCTTAAATTATTTTTCTTCCCACTCGTGGAAAAATAATAGGGAGCATACACATAATTTTCATGTGCGTTAAAGACATCAATAATATTCTATTACTAAAATTCAACTTCATTTGTATACTGAAAACAGCCTCGAGTTATAGCTTCCTCTGTTTTAAAATATAAGATGTTTTATCTTTTTGAATGGAGTGTATCTAGATGAACCTACGTACTCCATTCACAAAACTAAAACATCTTAGATATTGAAACGGAGGGAGTACAATCTAACATGACGCTATTAGGCATGGTAGTCATTCGTTATGGATTAGCCAAATTATATCAAATCCAGTCGTTCCTTGTAATTGCCTCTAGTTCAACGGTTACAGACACTGACGAGGAGTCGGAGGAGGGGGGCGAAGAGGCTGCAAGTTCGGAGGTGGCCAGGGACGTCGACGGGTTGCAGCTAGAACGTGTTTAGGTTCAAATTCTTGTTTACTTATATGATACTCCCTTTGTTTCAAAATATAAAATGTTTTAGCTTTGTGAAAGAAGTGTATATAGACCACGTTTAGTGTGTAGGTTTATGTAGATTTGGAGTGAACCTGTACACTAAAAGAGGTCTGGATACACTATTTTCACAAAGCTAAAACATCTTATATTTTGAAACAGAGGGAGTACTACTAGCTTTCTTCAAACTTGTGATGTGATCATGAATTCGTTTATGGGTATGAGCTGAGTTACCAGGTTGATGGATGACTAAACAGTTGGTTAATTTATTATAAACAAAAGAAGGGAAATTCTTCGGCAGTTATGTATGATTATGTGTTTCTTATTGGCGTAATAACGTGTACCAATCCAGATCACTATATCATGCTTTAGCCCTGGTTCTGTTACGAACCGGAACTAGAGTTCCAATCACGTGGCCTGCTAGACGCGCTGGGCGGCAGGACATTTAGCCTCAGGTCGTGTTACGAACCGGGACTAAAGGTTCCCTACCGCGGCAGCATTTTGGGTCATTTGGCTGCCGCGGCAGGGGATGGGGTTTTAGGGTTTTGTGTTTTTCTTTTTATTTTGTGTTTTGTGTTTCAATTATTTTTCATTTTGTGTTTTTATTAGAAACAAGTTTTCGTATACATACAGAAAGCTACTACACAGTACTTGTACACATTGACGCAATATATAATATAATTTCTCTTACAAGCATATATGGAGTCCCAACCGGGTTCAGAGCATGTCTATTTGATTACATGGAGATCATTACATGGATGCTTTAGGGTCTACTTATACAGTATTCTCCGCGTGGGTCTATGACCTCGTCGAGAAAAATGCAGCAAATTCCTCTTGGATTGCTATTAGGCGGTCCTCTGGTAGGAGCTTGTCCCGCATCGCGTCCAACTATGTAAAAAGGAGACCGTATGAATTAGACTCAACACGACTTTTTTTAATAAAAATAAAGGGTGAATATATTGTTTACTTACTCGAATATTTTCCGATGGCTTCTCAATACTTATGCGAATGAACTCGCACACGTAGAATCCACATAGATTAGTTCCCTGTGGCTGCCTCGCGCACTTTGCAAGAATAGAATTCAATCAAATAATAACGTTAGCATGATAAATGCATATAAACTAGAATTAAATAGATGCGCGGACGTAGCTCGTACTACTTACCGAGAGTGATTTAAAAAATAGCTCCTCACGCCATTGACCGCGGACATGTTTCTTGAGTTGTGTCCAAACCCTACCCGACAAAGAAAATTAATGTATGAGTTAATAACTACTTGATATCCCAGAAAATGAACGAAAGAAACCGATATAGTGCGATAATGGTTCAAATTACCTCTGGAGCGAATCGATAATGATGCGGTAGTTTTCAATGTCTTTGTTTAGTGAGTTCATGATGTGAACTCTTCCCATGTCAAGTGAAATGCTTAGAAGAATCCAGTGGTACCTACGCAAGGTTTACATACGTCAGTAACTCATCATTTACACTGAACATCGAGTAAGCAAAAGTTAATGTGTACAAAAACTCACTTGCCGTCGTGGTAAGAAAATAGTATTTCGTTACAGAAATGATGTTTCGTGAGAAACCGCAACAAGTTGTGCTCGGTATCCAGTGGTTTATCCTTTAGTATAGCTCCATGAACTCGATGTGGGTCAATGTACCCAAATCCGTTGATAGCCTTTCTTTTACAATCGAGCATCTTCATTCTGCATCATTATATATAGCGTACAGAAGAATATAGTGAGTATACTTACCGGCAATGAATTGAACAAGCTGAGATAGAGACCTAATTACATAAATAAAGTAATCACTTACAGACAATACGAACTGAGGATAGTTTTGTCGAGTTCCTTTAGATTGAATAACTGAAATAATTCTGTAAATTCAATAGGGACCTCGTCTTCAATGAAGTAATGCGATTTTCGAACTTTCAGTATGAGCCAATTTCGTTGTTCTTTTGATGCTTTCATGTACCATTCATGGAATCATCGCATTTGTGTTGGCATATTCCGAAGCCTCTCAGAACTGAATAGAGGCTCCCCGTTAACAAATTTGGGTGCTACCTCAGCCTTGGGCATATCGCCGTGAATAATTTCATGAATAGGCATACCACATTGCTCGGCCAATATCCTAGCCATTTCCGGATCCATAGGTTCTTCCTCATATAGTTGAGGTTTGGGTATGTTCACCTGGAGTGGGGGGAGCGATTGGTTTGCTTGTTTCCCCAGCTGGGGAACATCTCTTTTGGTTCTTCGGCTACCACTCGATTGTTTTGCTTGTTTCCCTAGCTAGGGGATGTCTGTTCTGATGCTTCCGCTACCACTCGATTGCTTTGCTTGTTCCCCCTGCCGGGGAACCTCTTTTTTGATGCTTCCTCTACCACTTGATCTCTTCTGTTTCAGTGTCTTCTGAAGACATCGTGTATAGTCATCTGGCGCATTTAACTGAGCTTGGGATGGCTGCGTTAGTAATTTCCTAAAGTGCTCCTTGGTTTCCGGTTTTATTTGGACGCCTGGCTCAGATTGTTTCTTTTTAAAATGAGCATCCACTTTGCCCCGTACGACCGCATCGGTCTCCTCATTGGTCAAGTCGTAAGCCCTCTTGAGAGGAACCAGCGGTACTCTTGGGAGGGGCGACAACTGTCGCTTCGGGCGTTGGTTATCGCTCGACGGAGCGATGGTATTCTTTCGCTTTTGGCCCTTAGTGGGTGGAGGCGGCTGCGTAGATTGAGATGGACTCGTGTTGGGGTCATGGATTGGACTATTACTAGGAGGAGACGGTGCACTTGGAGGTGGACTTGGAGGAGACGGTGCATTGGGAGGAGACGGTTGCCTTGGTGGAGAAGGTGGCCTTGGTGTCGAGCCTAGGAACTTGATGTATTCTTTTTTCCAAAGAATGAAGCCACTCATGACTTCTCCCAGTGCCGTCTCCCCTTCACCTCCAGGGATGTCAAGCTGTAGTGACTGACACATAGGTAGAATTTCATCCACACCGACACGAGCATAGCCAGCTGGAATCGAATTCCAATGGTAGATCGCTCCCGGTGCAGAAGGTAAAGCAAAGCTGACCGCCACCTTCATGGAAATATTCTTCAGTTCAACATGCAGCTCACAACTAGTATTCTCCTTAATTGCATCCACGGGGTACACATCCATCATTGCATCATTACCGTGGCCCTCTGTAGAAGCCACGCTGCTTTTCTGTTGTGATGGGCCGACCGTACTGTCCGGTGTAGGATCTTGCTGTGGGAGTCCTTTAAGTTCATTAAGCTCTTGGCGATGCTCCTGCAGCATGGCTTCAAACCTCGTGAACCGCTCTATATCCTCCTCTTTTTGCCGCTTTGTTCTTCTCGATCGGCTTATGTACGTGTCACGGTGCTCGGGAAACCCGATAACCCATGGATAAGTGTTGGGTTCGTAGCATGGAAAACAAAAAAATTCTACCGCAAGAACGAACAAAACCCAGATCTAATCTAGATAAAAGCCAAGATCTAATCTATTAGACATGTGCAACGAGATAGATCTGTACTAACCCTTGTAGACCTGAAAGCGTTACGAGATTGGATCTCGTGGTTGATGTAGTCGATCACTTGCCGATCTCAAGATCGAGTGGACGATCCTTCCGGCGCCGCGTTCCGGCAGCGCTTCCGCAGTCGGTCACACGTGCGAAGTCGAAGCAGACCTTCCTCTCCCCATTCCAGCGAGTAGCGGAGGTAGTAGATCTCTCCACGGAATCCCAGCAGCACGACGGCGTGGTGGTGGTGGTGGAGTAGAGGATTCTGCAGGGCTTCGCCTAAGCCTGAGCAGAAGGAAGGAGGAGGAGAGAGGCGGCTAGGGGCAAGAGTGGAGGAGTAAGGGGGGTGGCGCCTCCACCCCTCTATATATAGAGGGAGGGGTGCGGCCTAGGGTTCCCACCCCTAGGCCCACCCCCTAGGGCCGGCGCACAAGGGAGCTTGGGGGGAGAGTCCTTCCCCCCCCAAGTTTCCCTTTTAAATTTTGCCTTTATCCTTTCTTGGTTTTCAAGTAAACTCCAAAATATCTTCTAGAACCTTCCGAACATTCCGAAACCTTCTAGAATGCCCATATAAATACTCCGGAACATTTCCTAACTTAAAAAATGATCTCCATTATATGAATCTTATTCTCCGGACAATTCCGGATCTCCTCGTGATGTTTCAGATCCAATCCAGGACTCCGAACAACATTCGGTCTCCAACGCATATTCCATATCTACCTAAACAGCATCGAACCTTAAGTGTGTCACCCTACGGTTCGTGAAATGTAGACATGATGGAGACACCTCTCCGATCAATAACCATCAGCGGGATCTGGAGATCCATAACGGCTCCCACATACTCAACAATGACTTCGTGATCAATAGAACCATTAACATACGAAACCAATTCCCTTTGTCACGCGATACTCTACTTATCTGAGGTTTGATCGTCGGTGTCTCCATACCTAGTTCTACCTCGTTACTGACAAGTACTCTTTACTCGTTCCATGTTATGCCATCCCTTGTGACCTAGTCACATACTTGCAAGCTAATTAGATGACATTCCACCGAGAGGGCCCAGAGCATATCTATCCGTCATATGGATGGACAAATCCCAATCTTGGTCTATGCGCTTCAACACATACTTTCAGAATACCCAATGACACCTTTATAACCACCCAGTTACGAAGCGGTGTTTGATGTTATCAAAGTACCCATCCGGCGATGGTGATTAACACAACCTCATGGTTGAAGGATTAGGTTACTATGCATTCAAAAGCTTATAGCAATACGAACTTAATGACTTGATCTTATGCTACGCTTACTATGGGTGTGTGTCCATCACATCATTCTCCTAATGATATAACCTTGTTATTAATCACATCCAATTTCCATGATCAGGAAACCATGATCATCAATTAATCAACAAGCTAGTTCAACAAGAGGCTTACTAGGGACTCTTTTATGTTTACAAAACACACATGTATTAGTGTTTCCTTATAATACAATTATAGCATGGGATGTAAACATTCATCATAAACACAAAGATATAATAATAACCACTTTTATTATTGCCTCTTGGGCATATCTCCAACAGTCTCCCACTTGCACTAGAGTCAATAATCTAGATTACATGGTAATATACCTAACACCCATGGCATTCTGGTGTTGGTCATGCTTTGCTCTAGGGAGAGGTTTAGTCAACGGATCTGCCACATTCAGATCAGTGTGTACTTTGCAAATCTTTATGTCACCATCTCGGACATACTCGCGAATAGCATGGAAACGTAGCTTGATGTGTTTCAGCTTGCTATGTGACCTTGGCTCCTGTGCATTAGCTATGGCACCTGTGTTGTCACAGCAGATGGCCATCGGGTCCAACGCACTGGGAACCACGCCAAGTTCAGCAATGAACTCCTTCATCCATATGGCTTCTTGTGCAGCCTCCGAAGCAGCTATGTATTCCGATTTTGTTGAAGATTTCGCCACAACGCTTTGCTTGGCACTCCTCCAGCTCACTGTAGCACCATTCAAAATAAATACGTACCTAGACTGTGACTTCGAGTCATCTGGATCGGTGTTCCAACTAGCATCAGTGTAACCGTTTACGACAAGCTGTTCATCACCTCCATAAGAAAGAACCATATCCTTAGTCCTATTTAGGTACTTTAGGATATTCTTGACCGCTGTCCAGTGCTCCATTCCAGGATCACTTTGATATCTGCTAGTCAAACTAACAGCATGTGCTATATCCGGTCTTGTACACAGCATGGCATACATGATAGAACCTATGGCCGAGGCATAGGGAATATTATTCATCTTTTCTCTATCTTCTGCCGTAGCTGGATTTTGAGTCTTACTCAAGGTATTACTGACAACATGGGCACGAACCCTTTCTTGCTCTCTTCCATTCTAAACTTCTTTAGAACTTTGTCTAAGTATGTACTTTGTGAAAGCGCTATTAGGCGTCTTGATCTATCTTTATAAATCTTGATGCCTAGAATATATGCCGCTTCGCCAAGACCCTTCATTGAAAAACTATTATTCAAATAGGCTTTGACGCTATTAAGAAGTTCTATATCATTCCCAATCAACAATATGTCATCTACATATAGTACTAGGAATGCTACAGAGCTCCCACTCACTTTCTTGTAAATACAAGCTTCTCCATAAGTTTGTATAAATCCAAAGTTTTTGATTACTTTATCAAAACGTTGATTCCAACTCCGGGATGCTTGCTTCAGTCCATAAATGGAGCACTGAAGTTTGCATGCCTTGTCAGCATCTTTAGGATCGACAAAACCCTTGGGTTGTACCATATACAACTCTTCCTCAATGTCACCATTAAGGAACGCCATTTTGACATCTATCTGCCAAATCTCATAATCGAAATATGCAGCAATTGCTAACAAAATCCTCACAGACTTTAGCTTCGCTACTGGTGAGAAAGTCTCATCATAGTCAACCCCTTGAATTTGTCGGAACCCTTTCGCGACAAGTCGAGCTTTATAGACGGTAACATTACCATCAGCATCTGTTTTTCTCTTGAAAATCCATTTGTTCTTGACAGCCTTACGGCCATCCGGTAAGTCCACCAAAGTCCACACTTGGTTTTCGTACATGGATCCCATTTTGGATTTCATGGCTTCTAGCCATTTGTCGGAATCTAGGCTCACCATAGCTTCTTCATACGTCGTAGGGTCATCAGCGTTGTCCACCAACATGACGTTCAAGGCAGAGTCATACCAATCAGGAGTGGTACGAACCCTCGTTGACCTGCGAGGTTCAGCAGTAACTTCGTTCGAAGTTTCATGATCACCATCATTAGCTTCCTCTCCAATTGGTGCAGGCGGCACAAAAACATCTTCCGGTGCTGCGCTACTCTCAAATCTGAGAGAAGGTTCGATAACCTCATCGAGTTCTACTTTCCTTCCAGTCACTTCCTTCGAGAGAAACTCCTTCTCAAGAAAGGATCCATTCTTGGCAACGAAAACTTTGCCTTCGGATCTATGATAGAAGGTATACCCAATTGTTGCTTTAGGGTATCCTAAGAAGACGCATTTCTCCGCTTTGGGTTCAAGCTTATCAGGTTGTAAATTCTTTACATACGCTTCGCAACCCCAAACTTTAAAGAATGACAACTTATGTTTCTTACCAAACCACAATTCATACGGTGTCGTTTCAACGGATTTAGATGGTTCCCTATTTAAAGTGAATGCGGCCGTCTCTAATGCATAGCCCCAAAATGATAGCGGTAAATCTGTAAGAGACATCATAGATCGAACCATATCTAAGAGAGTTCGATTACGACGTTCGGACACACCATTACGCTGTGGTGTTCCCGGCGGTGTCAACTATGAAAGTATTCCAAATTTCTTTAAATGCATGCCAAACTCATAACTTAGATATTCACCTCCACGATCAGAACGCAGAAACTTAATCTTCTTGTTTCGATGATTTTCCACTTCACTTTGAAATTCCTTAAACTTCTCGAAAGTTTCGGACTTATGTTTCATAAAGTAGACATACCCATATCTACTTAAGTCATCCGTGAAAGTGAGAACATAACAATATCCACCACGCGATGCTACACTCATTGGACCGCACACATCGGTATGTATTATTTCCAATAAGTCCGTAGCTCGCTCCATTATTCCAGAGAATGGAGTCTTAGTCAATTTTCCCATTAGACATGCTTCGCATCTTTCAAGTGATTCAAAATCAAGTGATTCAAGAAGTCCATCAGAATGGAGTTTCTTCATACGCTTCACTCCAATGTGACCAAGACGACAGTGCCACATGTATGTAGAATTATCATTCAATTTTGTTCGTTTAGCATCTATGTTGTGAACATGTGTATCACTACTATCGAGATTCAGTAAGAATAAACCATTCATCTCAGGTGCATTACCATAAAAGATATTACTCATATAAATCGAACAACCTTTATTCTCGGACTTAAAAGAGTAACCGTCTCGCAATAAACAAGATCTAGATATAATGTTCATGCTTAACGCAGGCACCAAATAACAATTATTTAAATTTAAAACTAATCCCGAAGGTAGATGTAGAGGGAGCGTGCCGACGGCGATCACATCAACCTTGGAGCCATTTCCAACGCGCATCGTCACATCGTCTCTCGCCAGTCTTCGCTTATTCTGCAGCTCCTGTTTCGAGTTACAAATATGAGCAACCGAACCAGTATCAAATACCCAGGCACTACTACGATTACTAGTAAGATACACATCAATAACATGTATATCGAATATACCTTTCTTCTTGATGTTGCCGTTCTTCAGATCCGCCAGGTACTTGGGGCAGTTACGCTTCCAGTGACCAGCACCCTTGCAGTAGAAGCATTCAGTTTCAGGCTTAGGACCAGCCTTGGGCTTCTTAGCCGGTGCGGCAGCTTTCTTGCCGTCCTTCTTGAAGTTGCCCTTGTTCTTAGGCTTGCCCTGTTTCTTGAAATTGGTGGTCTTATTGACCATCAACACTTGGTGCTCCTTTTTGATCTCCACTTCAGCAGTTTTCAGCATGGATGATAGTTCAGGCAACGTCTTGTTCATGCAGTGCATATTGTAGTTCATCACAAAGTTCTTATAACTCGGTGGCAGTGATTGGAGGACACGGTGAATCCCTAACTCATTAGGAATCATTATCCCCAACTCTTGGAGCTTGTTTGCGTGCCCAGACATGGTGAGCACGTGCTCGCTAACAGAGCTACCCTCTTCCATCTTACAGTTAAAGAACTTTTCGGAGGCCTCATAGCTTTCCATGGCCGCGCGAGTCTCAAAAATCAGCCTGAGCTCCTTAATGATCTCGAATGGGTCGTGGTGCTCAAAGCGCTTCTGAAGCTCCGCTTCTAAACCGTACAGTATGGCACACTGAACTGTGGAGTAATGATTTTTCCGAGTGGCGTAAACATTCTTTACGTCATCGGTGGCATCTTCTGCAGGTGGGTCACCTAGCGGTGCTTCGAGCACATAGGTCAACTGACCAGCCCTGAGGACGATCTTCAGTCCACGGAACCAGTCCGTGAAATTGCTTCCATTGTTCTTAAGCTTTTCTTTCTCTAGGAACGCATTGAAATTGATGGAGGGGGTCGCCATAATCTACAACAAATTTGCAAGTAGTTTAGACTAAGTTTATGATGAATTGAGTTCAAATTTAATTCTTAAATTAACTAGGTGAACTCCCGCTCAAAACAACATCCCTCACATTGTCTTAGTGATTACACGAACCAAGTCCACTACACCAAGTCCGATCTTCACGAGAGAAGATGTAGTTTCGTTGGCGAACAATCTTCATGTTCATCATATCATTTATATGACTCATGCTCTACCTTTCGGTATTTCCGTGTTCCGAGACCATGTCTGTACATGCTAGGCTCGTCAAGATTAACCTTAGTTTCCGCATGTGCAAATCTGGCTTGCACCCGTTGTATGCACACGTAGAATCTATCACATCCGATCATCACGAGATGCTTCGAAACGACGAGTCTTAGCAATAGTGCCAACTAAGGGCGAACACTTTATTTACTTGATATTTAGTGAGAGGGATCATCTTATAATGCTACCGTCGTGATCTAAGCAATACAAGATGCATAAAGGATTAACATCACAGGCAATTCATAATTATTGTGATATGATATGGCCCTTTCTTCTTGTGCCTTTGATCTCCATCTCCAAAGCACAGACATGATCTCCATCATCACCAGCATTGCATCAAGGTCAGTGGCGCCGCTTCATGGTTGTCCATCATCACTAGCAACTATTACAACTACTTGGAATAAAGCTATTACAAGATGAATAGACACGCAGGTCTTAACAGAATTAGAGACAACCATTAGGCTCCTGCCGGTTGCCATATTACAACAAGGATCATTGCATACATCAAATATAATCATAATCACATGATGGTCATATCACATCACAAAACCCCTGCAAAAACAAGTTAGACGCCTCTAATTTTCTTTGCATGTTTTACGTGGTTTGGGGCTTTCGAATAAGAACGGATCTTACCTACGAAACTGAACCACAACGTTGATACAAGTGCTATCAAGTGCAAAGTGTAAATTGGATCTATACTATGGTGAGAGAGACAGACACCCGCAAAGCCACTTGTGCAAAGCAAATTACACGTCAAGCGTGGAGCAAGTCTCATGTACGATGACATGTAAGGTTAGCCCGAGCCGCTTCATCCCACCATACCGCAAGATCCAAAGTACACAAAGCAAAAGACGGCACGAGCACCAACGCCCACAAAACCATTGTGTTATACTCGTGCAACAGATCTACGCATAGATACGGCTCTGATACCACTGTTGGGTTCGAAGCATGGAAAATAAAAAAATTCTACCGCAAGAACGAACAAAACCCAGATCTAATCTAGATAAAAGCCAAGATCTAATCTATTAGACATGTGCAACGAGATAGATCTGTACTAACCCTTGTAGACCCGAAAGCGTTACGAGATTGGATCTCGTGGTTGATGTAGTCGATCACTTGCCGATCTCAAGATCGAGTGGACGATCCTTCCGGCGCCGCGTTCCGGCAGCGCTTCCGCAGTCGGTCACACATGCGGAGTCGAAGCAGACCTTCCTCTCCCCGTTCCAGCGAGCAGCGGAGGTAGTAGATCTCTCCACGGAATCCCAGCAGCACGACGACGTGGTGGTGGTGGTGGAGTAGAGGATTCTGCAGGGCTTCGCCTAAGCCTGAGCAGAAGGAAGGAGGAGGAGAGAGGCGGCTAGGGGAAAGAGTGGAGGAGTAAGGGGGTGGCGTCTCCACCCCTCTATATATAGAGGGAGGGGTGCGGCCTAGGGTTCCCACCCCTAGGCCCACCCCCTAGGGCCGGCGCACAAGGGAGCTTGGGGGGAGAGTCCTCCCCCCCCCCAAGTTTCCCTTTTAAATTTCCCTTTATCCTTTTATCCTTTCTTGGTTTTCAAGTAAACTCCAAAATATCTTCTAGAACCTTTCGGAACATTCCCAAACCTTCTAGAATCCCCATATAAATACTCCGGAACATTTCCTAACTTAAAAAATGATCTCCATTATATGAATCTTATTCTCCGGACAATTCTGGATCTCCTCGTGATGTCTCAGATCCAATCCGGGACTCCGAACGGTCTCCAACGCATATTCCATATCTACCTAAATAGCATCGAACCTTAAGTGTGTCACCCTACGGTTCGTGAATATGTAGACATGATGGAGATACCTCTCCGATCAATAACCATCAGCGGGATTTGGAGATCCATAACGGCTCCCACATACTCAACAATGACTTCGTGATCGATAGAACCATTAACATACGAAACCAATTCCCTTTGTCATGCGATACTCTACTTATCCGAGGTTTGATCGTTGGTATCTCCATACCTAGTTCTACCTCGTTACTGACAAGTACTCTTTACTCGTTCCATGTTATGTCATCCCTTGTGACCTAGTCACATACTTGCAAGCTAATTAGATGACATTCCATCGAGAGGGCCCAGAGCATATCTATCCGTCATATGGATGGACAAATCCCAATCTTGGTCTATGCGCTTCAACACATACTTTCAGAATACCCAATGGCACCTTTATTACCACCCAATTACGAAGTGGTGTTTGATGTCATCAAAGTACCCATCCGGCGATGGTGATTAACACAACCTCATGGTCGAAGGATTAGGTTACTATGCATTCAAAAGCTTATAGCAATACGAACTTAATGACTTGATCTTATGCTACGCTTACTATGGGTGTGTGTCCATCACATCATTCTCCTAATGATATAACCTTGTTATTAATCACATCCAATGTCCATGATCAGGAAACCATGATCATCAATTAATCAACAAGCTAGTTCAACAAGAGGCTTACTAGGGACTCTTTTATGTTTACAAAACACACATGTATTAGTGTTTCCTTATAATACAATTCATCATAAACACAAAGATATAATAATAACCACTTTTATTATTGCCCCTTGGGCATATCTCCAACAATAAGAAGGTCCGAACCCTCTTGGTCGTCCAGCCTTTTCAGGATTCCCGAGAGCCTTTGTCAGCTCATCGTTCTCTCTGTCGGGAACAAACGTTCCCTCTTCAATCTCTTTTATCACTTTAACCAGTTCTTTCTTGGGTGAAGAAATTTCTTCGGCTGCAACAATCTCGCATGTTTCTGGGTCTAATGATGCCCCATGCCCGAATACCCAATTTCTTGACCTCAAGGGCCAACTAGACGTAGCTGGAGTGACCCCTTTAGCCTCTAGGCCAGCCTCAGCTTTATCCCACTTAGGCATGGCACTCATGTAGCCACCTGTGCCCATATGATGGTGATATTTCTTTTTGGCTGCATTTACCTTATTTTTTGCTGATATTGCCTTAGCTGGTGCCGAGGTCTTCTATTCCACAAATGCGGCCCAGTTATCCTGCTGCAACTCTAGTGGACCAACGAATGGAGGAGTTGTTTCCTTGAAGACATACTTGTGGTACAATCTTTTTTTCCATTCCTTAAATAGTTCGGCCATCTTCTTAAGAGCAAAGTGCTTGACTTTCCTCGTCATTTGCTGTGTGAGCTCATCAGTCTCCAAGACTGGTAGGGTGAAATGTGTCATGAGAGAATTCCACATTGTATCTTTCGCTTTGTCGTCTACAAAACTAGCCCCAGCTGGATCCTTTTTCTTTCCTGGCTTGTTCTAGTTTCACGTGGTGATCGGGACTTTGTCTCTAACAATCACTCCGCATTGACTTGTAAATGCATTTGCAGCTTCTTTGGGCTCCAGCGGTTGACCCTGCGGAGAGACTAAGTCAATGCTGAAACGGACATCAGCGGGAAACTTGTGTGTCGGGCCTCTTGTATTCGTAGAAGATTGGCCAGAAGCGGAGGTCTAAGAGAAGAAACATTCGTCAGTACATATATACGAATCAATTAGTGCATCTATACTAGTGAACGATCGATAGAGGCTTTATATACCTTGACGGAGTTTGTCATTATTATGGTGTCTTCACCATGGTCAGCACCATCATCTCCACTAAGATATTCGGAGCCATCATAATAAGACCCCCCAGTACCCTCATCTATCATGTTGAGAAGCTCCTCTTTATTCTGTCTACCGTCCATACTTAACTACAGAAAAAGAATATTGCATTAAGTAAAAGAATATTACAACTTCGACAACTCGGATAGAGTACTTAGTGATTAAGATAAAGTACAATAATATAAGATAAAGTACATTATTAATACATCACCGGAGAATAACTCGGGTGCATTATAGGATAAAGTATAAGATAAAGTACATTATTAATACATCACCGGAGAATAGCTCGGGTGCATTATAGGATAAAGTATAAGATAAAGTACATTATTAAGATAAACTAGCGAACGCGGCTGCCGTGTTCTGTGCTACGGGAGCTCTGCATCCACAGAAGAGGAACCATCACCGGAGAATAGCTCGGGTGAGATCCGTGAACCTGTCAGATATTGGAGAACCTAGTCTCCAAAAGATACATGTATCGCCGTACATGCTCGTCCTCCTCCCTGATACGACGACGTACCACCTCCTCGGGGGCTGGCTCCCTCTGCATCGCTCCTAGACCTCGTGGAGGCCACCAAAGAAGCTCCGGGTCGACGATGATAACCAGATTCCTCACCAAGGTATGAGTCCCAACAGGTAGCACCTCCCAGTGCCAACCCGGTGGAGCCCAGACTCGGACATCCCCGACGGAGTCCAGTAGGCTCGGACGAGGTGGACGCGGCATAACTAAATAATAGCAATAAACAATCATAAAAGATAAACAGTAACTAAATCACTTACTATATATTGCCCTAATAACAATAACCCTAAACCTATCACTAACTAAACTAAACCTAATTAACTAAGTATTCTAACTAAACCTAATCCCTAATAAACCCTAATCCCTAATAAACCCTAAGACCTAATAATAAACTAACTAAAATCCCTAACTAAATCACTAAAATCACTAACTAAAATCCCTAACTAAATCAATAACTATTATCCCTAACTAAATCACTAACTAAAATCACTAACTAAAATCACTAACTAATTCACTAACTAAAATCCCTAACTAAATCACTACTAAAATCCCTAACTAAATCTCTAACTAAATCACTAAATAAAATCCCTAACTAAATAAAATCCCTAACTAAATAAAATCACTAACTAAATCCCTAACTAAATCCCTAAATAAAATCCCTAACTAAATCCCTAACTAAATAAAATCCCTAACTAAATAAAATCCCTAATTAACTAACAAAATCACTAACTACACCTAAGTACCTCACCTACAGGGGGCGGCGCGGCGCGGCGGGATGGACGACGGCGAGCGACGAGGCGGGACAGGCGAGGGCGCGGGCGGCGGTGGCGATCCCTCCTTGGCATGGGCGGCGATGGCGCGGGCGGCGATGGCGGGGGCGGCGGACGGGCAGGGCTAGGACGGGCGGCGGGCGGACGGGCTGGGCTAGGACGGGCGCGGCGAGGAGGGACGGACACGGCAGGACAGCCTCGACACGGGCGACGCAGCGGGACGGCGCGGCGAGCTTACTGCGGCGTCGGGGAGCGCGGCGAGCTTGCGGCGGCGTCGGGCAGAAGAAACTGATCTCCAGGTCGTGCCACGACCCGGGGCGGGGGTGGGGTATTTATACCCCCCCCTTTAGCCTCGGGTTGTAATACGAACCTAAAGGTGTTTTCGGCCTGCCGCACGTTGCAACCCTTTAGCCCCGGTTTGTAATACAAACCCTTTAGCCCCGGTTTGTAATACAAACCCTTTAGCCCCGGTTTGTAATACAAACCGGGGCTAAAGGTTATTTTTGGCGCCAAAACCAAAAATGGTTTATAGTTTTCAGAGAATTATGTATTATATATCAAAATTTTCAGAAAAAGAAGATCTATAATTTAAACCTATTATCATACTTTATTATACAACTTAAATGAAATTATCTATTATTTAACAAGTATTATGTTTAGTAGAAATGTTCACAAAAAATAATAAAAATATAGTTTATTATTTAAAAATGGAAAAATACATATAAAATAGCAAAATATTCACAAAAATATAGTAGAAATGTTCTCCCGCCATTTCCCCCGCTTCCCGCCATGTTCTCCCGCTATTTCCCCCGCTTCCCGCCATGTTCCCCCGCCATTTCCCCCGCTTCCCGCCATGTTTCTCTCGCCATTTCCCCTGCTTCCCGCCATGTTCTCCCGCCATGTCCCTCTATATCTATGCCGACCGCCATTTCCATTGACACATCCACACCTTCTCTCTCACAATAATGGACACCGCTTACTGGGCTTTTCTGACGCTCGAGGAGGCCGAGGCGCTGTGCGCCTCCAGCTACCCATGCCCGCCGGGGGTACCGGCTGCCCGCTGGCTGGATGCTGAGCGTTGGAGGGGTTCTTGTTCCTCCTATGTCTCAAGGTTCGGCCCGCCAGGCGGCCATCACGAACCACTTCTACCTCGAGCTCACGCCGGAGCAGCGGATGGATCCCCATTGGGATCCCGACAACCTCGACACCTGGAATGCCTTCTTCGCAAACCGACAGGAAAGGGAGCTCGCCAGGTACGAGGGTGACGGCCCGCCCCCAGTGAACCACAACGAGGCTGGTCGCCGCCTGTGGTGGGCGAACCGGACTATCGCAGGTGTGATGCGCTACATCACCATGGGAGACCATCCTCGCCTGAGGTACCCGCACTTTCACCAGTAGCATAGCCACAAGAATGGTGGTGGTGGTGAAGGCCTAGGGCGTACTGGGGTCGTCATCCGGGAGCCCCCTCCCCCGCGCGTCGTGAATCCGAGGCCAGAGGATCCATCCCCGTGCTACGAGGAAGGGTTGAGGATCCATCCGCGTGCTACGAGGGACGACGATGACGATGACGATTCCGAAGACGACCCAGAAGTTGTGTACTACAGGGCTAGATATGATTATGACTAATTTTTACGTTTTAATATTAATAAATGTCTGGCCACAACAAGTTGCAATACTACCTATTGAGATCGAGATAGTTCATATCCATATACATATAAGAAGATCATTAAAAATAAAGGTTTAATAATATTGTACATCACCAACATCCACACATGTTAGGGTTTTCTTCTAATCCGTAACCATGGAGCATCTTCCTTACTTAACGGGATGCTTGGGTCATCCTTCACAGCGAAGGGCGGAATTTCATGAAACTTATCATAATCGTCTGACATGTCTATCTTATCCTCCACCCCCACGATGTTTCTTTTTCCTGAAAGAACTATGTGGCGCTTTGGCTCATCGGATGCTGTATTCTTTTGCTTATCTTTCCTTTTTCTCGGTTTGGTAGACATGTCCTTCACATAAAAAACCTGAGCCACATCATTGGCTAGGACAAATGGTTCATCTCTATACGCAAGGTTGTTGAGATCCACTGTTGTCATTCTGTATTTCTTGTCTACCTCAACCCCGCCTCCTGTCAGCTTGACCCATTTGTACCGAAACAAAGGAACCTTAAAAAAGGTCCATAGTCAAGTTCCCATATCTCCTCTATGTAACCATAATATGTATCCTTTTTCCCATTCTCGTTTTTTTCATGAAATCGGACACCACTATTTTGATTGGTGCTCTTTTTATCTTGGGCGATCGTGTAAAATGTATTCCCATTTATCTCGTACCCTTGGAAAGTCAATATAGTCGAAGATGGTGACCTGGCCAACAAGTACAACTGCACTCCAACATTTATGTCATTCATGAGATGTGTCTGCAACCAACCGCCGAAAGTCCTGATATGTTCATCTCTAATCTAGGAACCAGGCTTCCCCGGGTTGTTGGAGTGTACAAGGTGAACTAGGAGGTGAGTCATAATATTGAAGAAGGATGGTGGGAACACCAACTCGAAGCTGATAAGACATTGGACCACATCTTTTTGTAACCTTAGTACACTATCTAGACTGATTACCTTCTGAGAAATTGCATTGAGAAACGCACATAGCTTCACAATGGGTACTCGAACATTTTCCGGCAGGAGTCCCCTCAATGCAATCGGAAGCAGCTGGGTCATAAGCACGTGGCAGTCATGAGACTTTAGGTTTTGAAATTTTTTCTCTGCCATATTTATTATTCCCTTTATGTTCAACAAGAAACCAGACGAGACCTTGATACTGTAAAGGACTTCAAAAAAGATTTCCTTCTCTTCTTTGGTAAGAGCGTAGCTAGCAGTACCTTCAAACAACTCTGGATGCATGTTGTCTCGGTCTTTTATACGTTGTTGGTCTTGTCGTGCTTCAGGTGTATCTTTGCTCTTCCCATACACGCCCAAGAAGCCTAGCAGCGTCAAGCAAAGATTCTTTGTCAGGTGCATCACGTCAATTGCAGAGCGGACCTCTATGACTTTCCAATAGGGTAGCTCCCAAAATATAGATTTCTTTTTCCACATGGGTGCGTGTCCGACATCGTCCTTCGGAACAGATTGTCTACCAGGACCCTTTCCAAATATTACTTTTAAATCCTTCACCATGTCAAATACATCATCACCAGTATGGCGGATAGGCTTACACCGGCTGTCTGCCTCACCATTGAAATGCTTACCTTTCTTTCTTAGGATGTGCGAGGGCGGAAGAAAACGACGATTCCCCGGGTACACATTCTTCTTACATTTATCCAAATATATACTTTCAGTATCATTTAAATAGTGTGTGCATGCATTGTATCCCTTGTTTGTCTGTCCTGAAATGTTACTAAGAGCAGGCCAATCATTGATTGTTATGAACACCAACGCTCGTAGGTCAAATTCCTCCTGCTTGTTCTCATCCCACACACGTACACCTTGTCCATGCCACAACTGTAAGAATTCTTCAACTAATGGCCTTAGGTACACATCAATGTCGTTGCCGGGTTGCTTCGGGCCTTGGATGAGCACTGGCATCATAATAAACTTCCGCTTCATGCACAACCAAGGAGGAAGGTTATAGATACACAGAGTCACAGACCAGGTGCTATGACTGCAGCTCTGCTCCCCAAAAGGATTCATGCCATCTATACTTAGACCAAACCATAAGTTCCTCGCATCACCTGCAAAGTCCGGAAACTCTCTCTCGATTTTTCTCCACTGCGACCCATCAGCGGGGTGTCTCAACATCTCGTCTTTCTTACGGTCTTCCATGTACCATCGCAACAACTTGGCATGCTCTTTGTTCCTGAATAAACGTTTCAACCGTGGTATTATAGGAGCATACCATATCACCTTGGCAGGAACCCTCTTCATGCGGCGATCGCCCTCAACATCACCAAGGTCATCTCGTCTTATCTTATACCGCAATGCAGTGCATACTGGGCATGCATCCAAATTCTCGTACTCGCCGCGGTAGAGGATGCAGTCATTAATGCATGCATGTATCTTCTGTACCTCTAATCCTAGAGGGTAGACAACCTTCTTTGCTTCGTAGGTACTGGCGGGCAGTTCGTTATCCTTTGGAAGCAACTTCTTCATTATTCTCTGCCTTCCATTGCAGCAATTCCAGTGTGCTACCCAGTTTTTTGTGCCCATCTTCACAATTTGGGTACAACAATTTTTTGTGATCCTCTAACATCTTCTTGAACTTCAACCTCTCCCTTTCAGTTACGCATTCTTCCTGGGCATCAGCCATGGCCCAACTAAGATCATCATCAGGCAGATCTGATGCCCGTTCTTCATCTTTTTCTTCATCAATGTCTTCCATTGTAGTACCATCGTATTCAGGGTAGTCGTTGTCATTCTCTTCTTCTTCGTTGTCTTCCATCATAAACCCTCTTTCTCCGTGCTTGGTCCAACAATTATAGCCGGTCATGAAACCGGACCGAAATAGGTGGCTGTGAAGGACTCTTGAGGAAGAGTATTCTTTATGATTCCGACAGACACCACATGGACAAGACATAAAACCACTCCTCTTGTTTGCCTCGGCCACAAGAAGAAAAGAATGCACGCCTTTAATGAACTCGTTAGAGAGTCAGTCAGCGTACATCCATTGCCGGCTCATCTGCAATATATAATTAATTAAGTACATCAAACATAATCATAATTAATTAGTACTAATCTAAAACCAACAACCGGGACTAAAGATATGATGAACCTTTAGTCCTGGTTGGAGGCACCAACCGGGACTAAATGTGGATGTGGAGACAACATGTCGACACTATGTCCTCAGTGGGCAGCACTAAGCCAGTAAATTAAATGCCGACACTATTTTGGGTGGGTGGCAGCACTATGCCAGCGTGAGTGTTGATGTCTACGCACTTCTATTCTTGTAGACAGTTGTTGGGCCTCCAAGTGCAGAGGTTTCTAGAACAGCAGCAAGTTTTTCCTTAAGTGGATTACCCAAGGTTTATCGAACTCAGGGAGGAAGTGGTCAAAGGTATTCCCTCTCAAGCAACCCTGCAATCAAGATACAAGAAGTCTCTTGTGTCCCCAACACACCCAATACACTTGTCAGGTGGTAACGGTGATAGAAAATAGCTTGATGGCGTGGAAAAGACTAAAGAAAAACTGAAATAAAGATGGCAGTAAGCAAACATGTAACAGATCTAGTA
The DNA here is from genome assembly GCA_910589775.1 of Avena eriantha. Lineage (NCBI taxonomy): Eukaryota > Viridiplantae > Streptophyta > Magnoliopsida > Poales > Poaceae > Avena > Avena eriantha. The sequence goes on from OU342745.1 coordinate 471,171,366, forward strand.
GCAAACAGTGTATCAATGCTTAGAAACAAGGCCTAGGGATCATACTTTCACTAGTGAACACTCATTCAACTCCAAATATAACTCATAACAAGTATTTGTAATCTCTAGCCTAAGTGCCACCATGGTGTGCATGCTGTCACTTTCACACACATGGGGAGAGTAGAGATCTATTAAAGCACTTGAGTAACAAGGTAGATCTATAGATTATAAGCTCATGATCTCAATGAGATCATGCATAGAGAGAGAGATGAACACATCGCTACCGGTAGAACCCTTAGCCTCGAGAGAGAACTACTCCCTCCTCATCATGGGAATCAGCAATGGTGATGGAGATGGCGGTGGAGATCGATGGAGATGGCTCCGGGGCCACTTAACCGTCGCCGGTATCACAAGGGAGCACCGCCCCTTAGCACCCTTCCTTCATGGATTATTGGGAGCTCTTCCCCATGGAGATGGGATCCATGGGGGAGGCAAAAACGTGGCTTTGGTGGCTGCAAATTCGTGGGTGGAGGTGCCCTGGACGAATTAGGTTTCCTCCCCTTTATATAGGTTCTCGGATTCCCGTCACCCCATCTTGGGCTGCAGTAAATCGGGCCTAAAATGCCCGTCCGGACTCGGAATCAGCTAAATTTCATGTCCATAACGTTTGTAGCGAAATTTCCAACAAGTTTGTAGTTGAAGAGTTTTCCATTTGACGCCGTCTTCGACCAGAAATGTGACCATCTTCAAAAAGAGTTCTGAGACAGATTTCTGGAAAATTCCAATTTGACTCCAAGAAGGTTTCCACTTGTATTCTTGGTAATTCCTATACATCAAAGTGTAAAACAATAACATTATGCACTTTTGCAACTATTAATAGGTTAGTCCAAAAAATCATATGAAAAGTACTCCAAAGTATGGACAAAATATAAGAAAGTAGATAAAACCAAGCATGGAACATCAAAAATTATAGATACATTTGCAATGTATCAACATCCCTAAGCTTAACTCCTGCTCGTCCTCGAGTAGGTAAGTGATAAAAATAAAGAATAATTTTTGAGGTGACATACACCATCAAAGACTTGATCAAAGTATTTGTAAAACATTTAAAGCTGAGATCATAGTACTTCAATCATAACATGAAAGACAAAGTTCGAACAATAAGACAAAGAAACTATGTTGCAACATGAAAAGGCACAAACAAAAGATTCATGAATAACAATGCTTTGCAAGACGTTTGTTTGTTTCACATAAAGAAAACATAGCATAATAGCATTCAGCATGTCCCTCATAGAGTAGCAAGTATAAATGCATAGGACACCTTCAAAGTTCATAAGAGTGACTAGATACAAATAGTTTAAACAAGCAATATCAAGTTATGCATCAATCAACTAGTCTTGGGACAATGCACATAGAACTAAGAATGGCCACTATGCTCTCAAAGTAGGTACATAAAGATAAAAGGTGGAGACTCAATATATAAGTGGAAGAAAGGCCTTCCTAAAAGGAAGTAGGGATTCAAGTTTCATAAAAAGCTTCCAAAAATTATGGTACTTAATATCTTTCAGCTCTCATTGCCCCTATCATAAGCATCTTGAAGGTGATTAAGGTTAAAGTGAACAAACTATGGAGTATATGCTTGACAAAGTATAAGTTGGAAATCTCATGTCCCTTGAATACGAGGGCCGCTCCTCATGCTACTCAAGTTTAGTCACCGGTAAGTTCTTGTCATTGTAAGTACATGTGTATCATAGAGAACCGCCAACGGGGTACCCCTTGCCCGATGATACGGAAGAATCCCCATATCAAAATGACAAGGCAAGCAGACAACGAGCATCTCAGCAATCTTCTTATTTACCATGGGAATATGGTGCTTTTTTCTCTCATTCCTCTTTTCATAATCTCTTTTTTTCTCTTTTTTTCTCAATATAGGACTCTTTTTTTATAAGAAGAATGCTTCATAGACAGCTCATTATGGTTACACTGCAGGTTCCCACCATGTCAGCATGGATTAGACCAGCGGCCCAGGCGTTTCTCTAATACATATACATAACTCCGTGGACTTACAAGCTCCCCTTTCATTTCACACCGATGACATCCATAGACAAAAGAGCATGATATCAACTAGGTACAAGTACCAAGTGCAATGTTGAAAGCGTTCCCCATGACAGCATGGTTCTGCTAATTCCCAACAAATAAGTGCAAGTATATACAACATAGACAACACAATGGTTCAAGTTTATTAAGGGCAAGAAAAGTAAAGTGTGCCATCAAGTTCGTGAGATCTTTGATCACTAGTTTTCTGATAACAAGTTTAATTTGGAAGGTAAACAAAAGCATGAATATACTTGGAATAGCATAAGCTAGTAGCTAGGTATGGTGGACTCTTTGGAATAACTTGGTTTAAGGAGTTGGATGCATGAGTGGAACTCATACTTTGTTGTGGAGGCTAGCAAAAGACTGGGAGCGAGAAACTAAGAGAGCAATAATGGCCATAATCATGCAGAGCGACAAAACATCATTGATCAAAGCATAAAGTGATACTACAAGTTGAAAACTAAAGGATCATAAAGGCTATGGTGACTTGAGATAGTCATAACATGGTGTGAGCATGCGCCAAGTCAACCCAAATAAAGCATCAAAGGAGAATACCACTATACTATGCTTTAATATGCTAAAACAACGCATGATTCATCCAAGGCATTAAGCAATCTCAATTGTTTATAACAAGTCATGCTACAGCAAAGAATACTAAGCATAAATCCAAAACAATATCAAGCATGGCATGACAAAGCATAGGCCATAGTCAAAAATGAGCTCTTTTCACCACTTAAGCATGAACTTTCCTACTCTTTTCCAATCCAAACCAAACTATTTGAAACAACTCACAGAGATGATAATAAATAAAGATCAGTGAGATTGTCTCACAAATCCACAAAGAAGAACTAAAAAGTTCTAAGCTGAAAGCACGAGAAAACTAAGGCTAAACACGGTGCTAGCAAAAGAGAACACTCACAGAACAATAAGAATGAAAACTAGAGTGTTCTAGGCAATGAAAACGGAGCGTGTCTCTCTCCAAAAGAAGTGTGTTGGGATACAACCAACTTATTCAAGCAAACTAAAACTAAAAACAAAAATAAAGACGCTCCAAGAACAACACAACTGTGCATGAAACAATAAAAATGAAGTGTTTGGAAGAAATCTGAGATTTTTATTGATGAAGAAGGGGATACCTAAGTGCCACCATGGTGTGCACGCTGTCACTTTCACACACATGGGGAGAGTAGAGATCTATTAAAGCACTTGAGTAGCAAGGTTGATCTATAGATTACAAGCTCATGATCTTAATAAGATCATGCATAGAGAGAGATGAACACATAGCTACCGGTAGAACCCTTAGCCTCGAGAGAGAACTACTCCCTCCTCATCATGGGAATCAGCAATGGTGATAGAGATGGCGGTGGAGATCGATGGAGATGGCTCCGGGGGCACTTACCCGTCGTCGGTATCACAAGGGAGCACCGCCCCTTAGCACCCTTCCTTCATGGATTATTGGGAGCTCTTCCCCATGGAGATGGGATCCATGGGGGAGGAAAAAACATGGCTTTGGTGGCTGCAAATTCGTGGGTGGAGGTGCCCTGGACGAATTAGGTTTCCTCCCCTTTATATAGCTTCTCGGATTCCCATCACCCTATCTTGGGCTGCAGTAAATCGGGCCTAAAAGGCCCGTCCGGACTCAGAATCAGCTAAATTTTATGTCCAGAATGTTTGTCACGAAATTTCAACAAGTTTGTAGTTGAAGAGTTCTCCGTTTGACGTCGTCTTCGACCCGAAACGCGACCATCTTCAAAAAGAGTTCTGAGACAGATTTCTGGAAAATCCCAATTTGACTCCAATAAGGTTTCCACTTGTATTCTTGGTAATTCCTACACATCAAAGTGTAAAACAAGAACATTGTGCCCTTTTGCAACTATTAGTAGGTTAGTCCAAGAAATCATATGAAAAGTACTCCAAAGTGTGGACAAAACATAAGAAAGTAGATAAAACAAGCATGGAACATAAAAAATTATAGGTACATTTGCAATGCCCGACACTATGTTGTGCTGCTTAATCTATAAATAGGTATGCATTCTTGTGAAGAACTGCAAGATGGTGTGCGAGACCAGGGACAACACTACGGCGGAGCTTCTCGAAGATGTCTTAGGACCTCGTCCTCAGACATCTTCGAGGAGCTCGCCGTAGAGGCACTCTCTAATATGTGAAATTAGTTAGCTCCACCAGCATACTGATTTAGCTAGAGAAGATATAAACCGAAAGATGGTGTGGGAGAGCAGGGACACCACTACGGTAGAGCTTCTCGAAGATGTCTTAGGATCCCGTCCTCAGACATCTTCGAGAAGCTCACCATAGAGGCACTCCCTAATATGTGAATTGTGATGTCTTCTTATCAAGCTTTTATGAATTAACCCTATCTTTGTTACAATTTTTTCAGTTTGTTGAATGCAGGTAGACGAAGAAGGATATTTTGCCCAACTAGCTAGTTAGAATGATGAACTCACGCATGTGTGTGCTTCTAAAATCAATTTTCGAGACTATGTGCCAAAACAAGATATATATAGATAGAATCCACATATTGTGATATTTACCTTAGAGTTCCTTACATTAATACAAGATATAGATAGAATCTAAACATCGATCTCATCCTATCATTGCAAAAATTACTACCAAACTGAATCCACAAATCCATATATAAGATAGAGCATGAAATGAGCTAATATAGCAATGAGAGTTCAAAGGATGAAGTTGCTCACCTTTTAGAACCTTTGGATAGATGGGGCACCACAAAATATAGACAAATCTTGAGGAAAAAAGGGCATGAACTCGAGCTTGAAGCAAGAAAGAGAGAGAGAGATAGAGAGAGAGGAGAGCCACCAGCTTGAATGGTGGCTCGGGCAGGGAAAAAAGATATAGCCAGACCTTTAGCCCCGGTTTGTGTCTAGAACCAGGGCTAAAGGTCCACCTTTAGCCCCGGGTCGTATAACAAACCGGGACTAAAGGGTCTGGCGCCTGACCTGGCCTGCCTGAAACCCTTTAGCCCCGGTTTGTTACACGACCCGGGGCTAAAGGTCCCGTTTGAACCGGGGCTAGTGTCTGTCACCCCCTAGGGCCAGTTCTAGCCGTTGGACCGGGGCATTAGTCCCGGTTTGTAGCAAACCGGGGCTAATACCCCTGGACCAAAGGTCTGTTTTCTACTAGTAGGAGGAGAAGAGACGAAGAGGGCCATGGTGGAGAAGTTTTGGCTGCCGTCGGCGAGCATGCACCTGTCCTATTCTCGCTATACACCACCGCTATAATTCCGTTCCGCCTCTACTCGGGAGTGAATCCCGCGATTTAGGCGGTTGTTGGGAGAAACTGGACAGCACCTCTCGGCATCGGTGGCTGCTACTTCATCGGCGGAGGCTTCATCCTCATCGGGTCCAATTTGCTTCGTCGGGCGCGTTGGCTGCATCCTCGCGTCGCTGGTTGAATCCTCGCGTCGATGGCCGCATCTCCTCGTTCTCATCCCCGCCCTCTCGTGGCCAGCCGCATCCACTCGTCCTCGGCTACATCAAAGCAACGTCGCCTACATCCTCGTGTAAGGTATGTGTTTTTATACCCATATGAGCATCTCGATCTAGTGCTGCTTTGATCTTTTTTGGTGGATTCTAGTGTTTGTCAACTGTTGAACACGCGATTTGATCTGTGTGTGGTCTCCGTACTGATTTACTGCCAAAGATCATTTATTTCAGTAGATGTATCACATGAAACCATACAAAATAGTGGATAGATATTCAGTGTTACATCCATGTAGATGTGTTACATATATGTTGATACGTCTATGTAGGTAGATGTGTTTTCATATAGGTAGAGGTGTTTTCAGATAAGGAAAAGGAGGTTGTTGACCGCAACCAGCGACAACTACATGCACTAGGCTTTGGGCATGTCGAACCTAGGATTTCTCTATGCGCTGGCGCTCCGTCTGCCATCCTCGGATGCCTGCACGCACGTCACTGGTCTCCCACACGGTTGTAGACCAGCATGCTCTCGTTTTCTGGCGCATACCTGGAGCACTAACGGTGTCTACAGTCCCTCCCAAGTGAGCTCTTCTCCCCTCCTCTAAGCTATGGCATTATAGTTTCAAAGCTTGGTCTAGGCGAAGCGTGCATAGCCGGATAATTAACTGGATTGGATATAGACTTATGATACTATGTGTTTCCATTAGTGCTTATTTGGATTCCTAGGGGGCTACTACCTTTATTAGTGGTTATATGCTATAATAATTCCTAGCATTTGTTCACTATACTATTGATGGCTTGCTCAGGTTGAGTCTACATGATATGTGGTTATTGTTTTCATCCTGCTATTTCTCTTGCTCTTGCATGCTAGCTTATACCGCATATAAACTTTTCTAGGTTTATTTGATGCTATGGTAGAGCTCATTGAATAAGGTTAGTGTGGATGACTAATTCTTGCGATCTTTCAATCATGCAACTTTCTAATTTATCTTATCTATGCTAGTACATACATTAGAGGTTAGTTTGAGTGGTATCATTGATCTTTTACTGTCAAACCTTTTCTATCAAAAATATCAGTTTCAAGATTCGTAAATGCCAATATTAATACATGGTGATCATGGATATGTTTTTGTATCCAAAATTAGTTTGGTCGTTCATTGTTCTGTACTATCAACACTATGTTGCCAAGGCTAAACTACTATGATGATGTAGGTTGTACATTTTTTAGTAGGTAGTTCTATAGGTGTAACTACAAGGGGATGATTGTTCTTTAGTTTATTGTTTCTTCCTTAGTCATTTCAATGTGTCCATACTATTATTCAGTCCTTGTTCTTCTTCAGTTGGTGCTGCTTTTCTATCCAAAATCATTTCTTATCCTTTAATCTCTGTTGATCAGTTTTTATTCTTCATTTTTTCGGTAAGTAAGTTGATATCTTTGAAGTGTCTCATTTTTTAGTTTCCAGTCTTCATTTTTTTTTCCATTTATTCATCTCTGAATTTCTCATTTCTTCTTGTTGTGTTCATTTTGCTTCCTCATTATATATTTATTCAGTTTGTCGGTCCTTTGTTTTCATTTTGACAATCATAATTTTTCTTGCTAGATTCCAGTCTTCAATCTCCTGACTCATCTCTTTCATTATATTATTTCTTTCATCACTCATGAGTCAGTGATTCATATGTAGTTAATTTAATTATTTCTTTAGTCTTTAGTTCTCACTTTTATGTATTCTTGAGTCTTAAATTTTGCATTCTCAAAGTCTCTCTTTTTTGTCTTCCTAAGTCTACCACTTTTCATTTTCTTTCGCTTTATCAGTTTCATCCGTCTCAAAATCTTCATTTTTTTCATGTTTCTCAGTTTGGACCTTTCGTTAGTCTTATAGTCTCCCAATTATAGTTGATTCTTATATAGTTATTTTGATACATTTCTTCAATTTTTAATTCTCATTTTTATTTTTTCTTGAGTCTTTAGTTTTGCATTCCCTAATCTCTTTTCTTTCTATGTAAGCCCCATGTCTTGGCTTGGTTTCAGGTGATATCGTCAAAGATTTTGAGTATTTCGGTAACCCATTTCTCGGATTATCGTTCTTGCATGAGATCTATTTATCATTTTCTTTGTTCAATGTTTTATTCTTCATTGGGGTGGTGGAGGCCTTATTTGACCTCGTCTGCCTAAAAAGCCGCCTCTATCCGCTACTCTAGAAGGGCGCCAAATACTAGGGTGCCAGCCACGTTCCTATCGTCGTCCACCTCTTCCTACTGTAGTAAGTATGCTTGCAATTACTGTGATCCATGCTCTTTCTCCACCTCCTCTCTCTAACTTTGGTGTTCTTGGCGGTGCATGCAACAAGTTAAATCAAATTTGCAGTTGAGTACTCACTACATCGCTTCCCAGGTTTCATTATGCATTTGTTTTATGCTTTTTAATTACGGGTTCCATGTTCCCTCTCTTTTTCTCTTGAGATCCTTCGATTTTCCCGCTTCCGTTGCATCCGACCGCTGGTGTTTCTTGCTGAAGAAGATGGCCCGAGAGTCTGCTAGGCTTTTGGTGGTTTCGTAGTCACATGTTGTGGAACTCAAGTTGTAGGAACCACAACTTGTAGGAATTACAACTCAGCAACGGGCCAAAGAAATATGAGCCGTTGCTCCAAAATGATAGACTGAGGAAAGAAATGCCAAAATGTGTCTATTTGGGCAAACTGAAAACAGATAGTTCTTTTCATTAATTTCATTCATACAGCTGTCCACTTTTTATAGCTAAAAAATGTGTCTATTTCTGAATTTTAAAATAGCTAGTTGTTGAATAGTCACTCCCTTTCTTGTTATGGTTCGTAGAAATTGGTAAGCTTTCTTTAAATAATGGATGGAAGATAACTCTGTTTATAAGTGTCACACACCCCCTACACACATCTCATGGGTTTTTTACATAAAAATGGTAGGACTGTGCTTCATCATTTATATATTTTGGATATTAAGATGCAATATCTACATCAGATTTGTACATATTAGAAAGAAAGAGAAAAAAATAAATGAAGCTATTAACCCAAGTTGCAAAGATAGTGTAGTTTTTCCTAGTTGACCTGAACTTAAGCCACCGAATCTCTTCCTTTAAAGTTGCCCTGGTTATTTGTCCGAACACCTTGAAATACGAAAGAATGCCTACTCTTCCATATAGCCCAAGCACCTAGAATGATCAACTCCATGAAGAAAGCTTTATTCAAATATACAGTTTGGAACATGAAATGCAGTTCAAATTGTTCTAAGAATTTGTGATGACTAAGTTAGTGCACATATATTACCAACAAGCTTTTGCAAAGGGATAGTGGTAGAAAAGATGATCCCTAGTTTCCATATGTTTTGCTCTCTATTTCCATTTGTGCGGATACGGGCGGATTTTTTTGTTCTGCTTTCGACCCTACCCCTCATTGCACATAACACATGAATAGTCTTCTTGGAAAAATTGTCTCCTTTTCCATCACCTTGACACCGTCCAATGAGGAATTCTCCCTCGATTTCCTAGGTATATTTCTAGTTCATCAGACAGGTGTGGCGTTACGGGCATCATGCATGAGAGAGACATGCAAAAGCACAAATCACCTTGCTTGATCATTAATGTGCTCGAGCAACACCTCTTGTGCACAACTTCTGGTCACCACTCCCCCACTGTACCAATGTCACGTGAGATTTCGTCGTATCCGTGGGTCCGGGGTACCCCGCTGCTGACGGGCGGGCTGGAGTAGCCCCCCGTAATTCCCTCGCAGGAACTTAGTCGGGGCATCTCCTCGGGGGGCCTACTGCACTTCCCAGGAGACTCGTGCGTCAGGCGGGTGTCGCCGGTGTTGGTGAGGGTCTCGGGGGCGTGGAGCCAACAAGTCACCCTGAAAAAGGAAGAGGGACGGCTGGCCAACGATGCCTGACCCAGGGGACAAACTTCCCTCTGGTCATGCTTCGTTTGGCCCACCTTGGGTATCGACAGCACAACTAAGCCATGTCGGTCTAGTTGGTAGAATCAATGCGACACATCGCCATCATGCAAGCCGTGCATCTTGCAGGGACCCGGGCGGGATTTCCTCCGGGGTCCTGGCTGGGAGCCCGAGGATAGCGTGTCCGGGAGACAGCCCCCGACAAGACCCTGACTGACGGGGCATGCGCTAGTGTTAGAGTGCTCGGTGCAGGAAGTAGGAGACATGCGGTGCGGTGATAGGAGCACGGTGCCACGTTAAGGACATGCGATTTATATCAACGCCATGTGGAGGCCGACCTTTCTGGTGTCCCCTTACCCTTATAAAAGGAGGCCCCGGTCGGTCGGAGGAGGAGATGGATTCCCTAGCTAGAGCCTTCCCGGGGAAGGAACCTTTGTAAATGTGATCATCCACTAGATAGTCAATAGTTGTAGGACGTCGGGATCTGCACCTCGCGGACCTTAACCTGGGTAAAAGACCATATGTCTCTCTCTATGTGTGTGTGTGTGTTCGTCTAGCTCACAGATCGAGCTAGCAGAACGTTGCGCCCTTGGCCGAACTAACAAAGGGGATCCCTATCCCCGGTGTCGAAAATCAAGACACGATATCTGGCGCGCCAAGTAGGGGGCATCTAAGACAAACTCTTTGCCGCGTATACCATGCCCGAACCTCTACATCTAGGTGCATGGGCGAAGTTCTGCCTCCTCGGAGCCTAGGAGGAGTCATAGGATGACTTCAGCGCGTCATCAAGATTTTCTCCCGCTAATGGCCCTCACCCAGAAAGGGGTAAGCCATCGAGCAGGCCTCGGCTCGCTAGAGTATTGCCGCCTCCTTCTAGGCAAGGTAGGGAGCGGAGTGGCCCCAACTTCATTGACCTCCTATGGGTTAGGCAGCGACCGGGCAAGCGGCTGAGTTATTTCACCCGATGTTTTGCCCGAGTACTCGTCTCCCTCCTGGGGGAATCCACCGAGAGGGTGGAGTTGGCATTCCTTCGGGGAGTACGATCCCCCTGATGAGAAGGCGCATGATCTTCCGCGTCTTCGAGTCGATCGCGTATATCTTCTCCGTCGTGAATGACTGTGCCAGAATAGAGGAGGGGGCGGATGCCCCGTCCTTCGCGATAGGATGGGCGGCGTCGCCCCCTCAGAAAGAACACCCGTGCAAACCCATCTAGCGTGGATAGCGATGAGCGTAGGGGATTGTGATACCAGTCGGGTACGAGAAGGAGATGGCCTCCCGGTCATCACCAACGGCCTCGGTAGCGTTCTAGTCCAGGGCATCTCTCCTAATTACGTTAGGAAAGGAGGAGGGCCCTGGAGACCCGTCGGCGCATCTTCCTGGCCCTGGCTTGGTAGGAGCCGTGGAGGGAGATGACTCGTGTTAAGGAGATATGTCCTATAGGCAAATAATAAAGGTATTTATTATCATGTCTCATTAGTTCATAATAGTTTTGTATCATGATATAACTGCATTAGTCGGAAACGTTGGTATACGTGTGATATATAAAGAAACCAGAGTCCCCAATAGGCTCTATTTATAATTCAATCACATGTAAGTCCACCCTAATCCCACTGTTAAATTTTAATGTTAATGTTCATTAGATGCCATGTTAGGTGATCAATAATAATGTTTAAGTTAAACACTAATGTGCAATGAAATCTAACAAGCAATACCTTTCCTCACTCACATACTTCATGCGAATCCAGATTTTCTAAATTTCCTAGCTATAGCCTATGGTACATTTTCTAGGACACGTCTCCCAAAGAGAAATTATGAAAGAAACACATGTCATTATAAAATAGCAAACTTTATATATACAGATACATGACAATGCAAAAATTAGTAAGAGTTCATCAGGTTTTAATGGATGCATTGACTATAACTAGACGAACCTAGCGTGCTTTGCCGTGTCGTTTGCTTATGTCAGTTAAATTTCCCGTGCGATCCTACACTTATGAAAAGATGGTTACGGAATTTTGTAATTGATGAACACGTTGATTAAGCAATTGTTGTGCAAGATTTTCTCAAAACAACTGCCTCTCATTCTACTGGATGTTTTAGCGAGTGATGTAGGTAGCCAGTGTGACGGGCGTGTCGTTTGGTGGCGGTTAGTTCAGTGCGAGAGTGCTAGCTACTGTTATCCACTGAAAGCTTCATTGCATTTCACTTCCTCATTACCAGATGAATCAGTATCTATCATAGAATCAGAAAATTTTGTCTTCAGCATGATTAAGAAACCATCTTGCTCAACTAATGATGCATCATATCATTGTTCTAGCAAATGGATGACTGGAATCATTGTTAACTCCATGTACTCATCAGTGATATCACTTTAGCTAGCTGAAATGCAAATCCTGCTAACGAATTATATTCCAAGCCATGATGCTTCGAATTGAGAATATTATACATAGAAGTTCAACAGAATTCTTCATCCTGCATTTTGAATACAATGTGATCAGTGAGTGCACCGCCAGCCTATTTAAGTATAGACGAACGTGCAACCCATGCAATTCTCTTCCAACCTTCAGATACCACTCTTACCACATGCTTTGACGCCAATCAACAAGCTCACAGAGCCACCTCTGGCTCGTGGCAATTCCTCATTTGTGACAACAACCTGATCACTTCATTGTAGTTCTCTACATTCAAATTATCTGATGCAACCGCATTCCATGTCACAACGTTTTCCCTAGGAGCCCGTTGAACCAGCTCAAATCACTAGTAGAAAAAGGATCTTTGGTTTAGCCCCAAAAGCCATTGATTCCGGTTCTAATAACAATTCGGGACCAATGCCAAACATCGGTCCCGGTTCATGCCGCCAGGACATTGGTCCCGGTTCATCTCGAGGTATTGGTCCCGGTTTATGGCATGAACCGGGACCAATGGTCAGCGGAGCATTGATCCCGGTTCATGCCATGAACCGGGACCAAAGGGTCACTTTTTAGTCCCGGTCATAAACCGGGATTAAAACAAATTCAGAAATTCACTGCCACCTTCTCTGCCGCGGCAGGAAAAAGGCCCAAAATCCTGCCATGGCAGGAGAAAATCCCACCCCCCTCCCCCCGAATCGCCTTCTAGTTTCAAAAATATGTCGCAAAAAATTGTAAAAAAATCAAAAAATAAAATCTTTTCAACTGTAGTTGTATTTAGTGATACACTTGTCATGAAAATTAACAAACTTGAATTTCGACTTATTTTGCAAAAATACGTTATAAAAACTTCAGATGGCCGCCATTTGTGCATACGATGTCGGAAAAAACGTATAATATTTCAAAATGATCGGAAAAAAATGGACATATTATTTGTGGAATTTCTGCCATATTTGGATTCCTCACATTTTTCTGATAATAATGGACATATTATTTGTGGAATTTCGATTTATGGATTTAAAGATATGAATTATGCCATATTAAATGAATTAATGCAAAAATAATAATAAAACATATTTTATTTCTATATTTATTCAATATTAGTATTACTTAGTCATTTTTGTACATTAAAATCATGTTTATAACTCAAATTATAAGAATGTGTGACTCACAAGATGCATTGGTTAATGTAATTAATAGTATACTATAGACATAAGGTTACAAGTGGTACATAGGAAGGGGATGAGAAGAAACCAAGATGTTAAGCGTGCTAGGGGTGGAGTAGTGTTAGGATGGGTGATCGACCGGAAAGTTGAACCAAAGGTTGAAATTTGACCAAAAACTAAATGTGATTGAGAGACTTCAGATTAGAGATTAACCAGTCCAAATATTCATAGATTCAAAAAAATTTGAATTTTTTTTTTTGAAAAGACCATTGGTCCTGGTTCATGCCACGAACCGGGACCAAAGGTTCTACGACGAGCGCACGCGATGGCGGGCCACGTGGAAACCCATTGGTCCCGGTTCATGCCAGAACCAGGAACAGCATTAGTCCCGAGTAATTGGTCCCGGTTCAAAATCCGGGACCAATGGCCCTTATGAACCGGGACCAAAGGGGGGTATTTCTACTAGTGAATGCCTCGGTTTATCTGGATGTTGAGGCGATGAGTGTGGCATCCGTTCTATTTTGAAGGATGGCGTCAGTTCATGTTGGTTTCACGCGGGATATAGAAGAAGCGGACATGGGAGCAGATGGCATAGATGATTGGGGGGCTTAACATGTCTAATGTGTTCCTTCTCGCTATGAAGCTGATACAAGGCTCTGTAGCCAGAGATCAACTAAACTAATCAGCTGCTAAAGTACATATCCAATGAATGGCTTGTTTCTAGTCCGAGAGGAAAGCTCTATCCCAGAACCTGAGAATCACAAGTGAAAGTTCAGTTAGCATTAAATTATAGGGCAAACCTAGCTATGACATGTGTGTAAAGCACACATATGAACATTTTAGGCTACCACAAATATATATTTTACGACCTGCAAACTGTGCTTCAGGCTGGAGCCTTGTAATATCAATCAGCACAACATAAGACATAACCATTCAGAAAACAGAAATGAAAACAAACGCTAGGTGTCTTGTAACTGAGAACTTTTCTTTACAATGAAAAGAAATGCAATGTCATTGCGTTTTTCAGAAAAACCGTAAAATATATTTCGAAATTTTCTAGCAACATCCGATAGTTTAATTTATTTCCCAATAGCAACATCATAACTCTAGTTTGCAGTTGTGCCACACCTTTCTCATGGTACAATGGCCATGAGCTAGATGTGATCTGAATAGCACTCATGAGGTGTGCTTCGGTGTCACACACACACACACCAAAAAATGAAGTTTGCATTGGCCAGTTTTATTTTGAGCGGTCGAAGCCTATATCCAGGCTATATATACCTCCGTATAAGTGTACTCGGATGAGTTGGGTATACTCCACATTTTTACCGGCTGATCGCACCTCCTGTTATCACGATCTATGTATTTGCATGCCATGTTTTAAAATTTTATTGATGTTGCTATATACCTCCCGATTTCCGCCTCCCGCATGCACGTGGGTATACGTGTACGGTGAGTATGCGTCTAAGAGCAATACGGGCTTCAGGTGGGTTCATACGGTCTTTGAAACAAATCGGTATCGAGTTTTTGTTGTCCAAGTTCGAAAAGCAGGGGAGACACCGAAGCAAACGTGAGCACCCACATGGTTCTGCTCCCCACCCAATTAAAACTTCTAACCCCAACCATTTTTTAGAAATGTTGGTGTAACTTCTGTTGGTCGGTCTGTAACTGTAGTAAAAGCAATGAACAAGAATTATTAGTTCCAAATGCAATCCCAACAGAGGAAATCTGGAAATTTTTCCTCCAATGATAAAACAATATAACAGTCCAAAGAGACTTATATCTCAAACTCTACCTTGTGAATCTTTAAGAAAAAGCGACCGGCAATAGTCATAGCAAAATCATTTTCAAGGATAATTTGGTAATAGTGTGGCATCTATGGAAGTTAAAATTAGGAAACGTGATAGAAGATAGAGTAGGCCAGTGTGAAATTAATAAAAAGACATTGGGAAGCATAACAATAAAATTAATTACCTAACAAAGATGCAAAGATCAGGATCTTGTTGTTGGCAAGAGAGAATAGATCCCTACCCAAGTATATGTGCTAATCACATACAAATATTTCAAAGAACACAAGAACCCTATCAAAGTAAGAGAGCATACAAAGACGGTGTATTAATATACTGGCAAAAAAATGGTTCGATTCAAAATAAAGACAATACATTAGTCAAGTAAATAGCCTTATGAAGAATACCAACTATCCTTAGAAACATAACAGAAGAGAATGTATGAGAAATTTAACCTGTACACTCCTCTCCGCTAAATATTGTTAGAGTATTGGGTATATACGATTGTTATGGTAGTTTAGATAGAGTTAGGATCTGTTTACGTACAATCCTAACTTAACTTGTACTCCAAGACAATCCTCTGTACACCTATATATACTCGCCCATGAGGCTCAATAATATATCCATCATATTTCGTCAAACTCATACTCTTTCATGGTATCAGCCTAACCGATCCAAACCCTAGCCGCACGCTTACGCTGCGCCGCCCCCGGGGGGATCGATCTCCATGATCTCCGCCGGGGGCCACGCAATCCTTCACAGGGTTCGTCCGCCGATCGGCTGCCCTTTTCCGATCTAATAGATCGTTTTTTCTCTCTGCCGGACACTTGGCTGGTCTTCTTTTTTAGGTTTACCGATCATAGATCGGATTGAGTTGCCCACCGCCGTCGTCATCACCGCGCCTCTACTCCGACCATCAGCGTCGTTGATCTACACCGCGCCCGTGCGCCTGCCTCCTCCGCTGCCTGCCTCGGAAGGCTGTCGCGGCCTCACAATAGGCTGTCGCGCACCTCGACCAGCTGCTACGCCTTCCTCCGTAGGCTGCTGCGGCCGTCCCCCCTTGAATCGTCTTCTCCATCATCGCCCGGGACTTCACCAACAACACCTCCATCAACTCCGATCTACGCGTCGTCAATGCCATGGCGCATATGGCGCACCGTCGGTCTGATCAACCGATCTCACGCCCGTCTACGCCAAGCACATCTTCGATCATGTGCCTACAACCCATCGAGCTACGGACTGGTGTTGTGTCGCCCCTTCGGGCCGCAGCACCATCGCCTTTGCTCCATACTACCAGCTTCCAAACACGCCTTCCTTGGCGTGTACATCGTTGGTGGTCTCCCAGCCACTGCACCGACATGCGCCCTGCAGCTATGTCGTCCCAATGGGTCATAGCATCACTGCACGCAGTCTACATCGCCATCCCTACGCACCAACGCCCCAGGCTATCTCCGCACCACCTCCACGATGCAGGTCGTCTACGTCCGCGCATGGTCTTTGTCACATCGGATTCTTCTTCGCCTACATCGAGTATCGCCGCCGCGCCAATCTAGGCATCCAACATGACCGCTCCAGGCCAGTGTTGGTTTCGCCGCCTTCTACGTCTTCATCCCTGCCCCAACACTAGTGCGTGTCTTCGTCCTCGACGCGTCCCCGAGCCTGGCAATCTCGGATCGGCGCCTCGTCTTCGCCGGCCTCGACAAAGTCTTCTTCGGCATCGACACCTTCCTCTATGACTGCCTCGACCGCGTCACCGACAAGCTCTTCTTTGCGTACTCAGTTCTGGCAAAACCGGAGTACGCGTTCTTTCCCGATGTGCGCCTAGTTCCGGCAAAACTATGGCCGCACCTCGTCCTCGACAGCTCGGAATGCATCGACTTCGCCATCGACACCCCTCGGCAAGCTATCGCGGCCCCACGGCAATCCTCCATGGACCCTCGGCAAGCCTCCGCGGACCGTGGCCCCACGCGCCTGCCTCGATGCGTCTCTATCCTCCTCCTCGCGCACTATGCGCATGCAACTTCACGTGCAGCTACCTCGACACCGGCATCCCCGACCACGACATCGACCATAGGGACCCCTCGCAACGGCTACCTAACCTCGGCACCGCCTCAAGCTCTCGGCTCCCTCGACATCGGCACAAGCGCTATCACCTCGCCTGAGCATCTCACCAACGTCCTCTACAGTCCAAGCTACCGCGACATGACACCGTCCATGATGTTCCCGCTCGCATAGCGGAGGGATGTCAGCCTACTAGATGCTACTTCGGTTTATCTCCAGTCGGACCGTCCGCGACGTTCTAGTTGTTCACAACGCTACGAATGCGGGAGAATGTTAGAGTATTAGGCATATACGGTTGTTATGATAGTTTAGATAGAGTTAGGATCTGTTTACATACAATCCTAACTTGACTTGTATTCCAAGATAATTCCATGTACGCTTATATATACTCGCCCATGAGGCTCAATAATATATCCATCATATTCCGCCAAACTCATACTCTTTCAAATATAACTTTACATTGCGTATTTCCTCTAGGAAAACAATGCATCACCGCTAAATTTCTTTTTTGTTTTTTGAGGACCTAATTGGCAATTGACAAAATACTAAATATTGCCTCAAACCTATTTTTCAAGCCGGATGCAACAACTGTAGAACAATGCTCAAATAGTTGAGGGGAATTCAACTTTGGATACAATTGAGTGCATTGCCTACAGGGATAAAAAGGCTTGCAGTTCAATCATGTAACTAATAGCACATACCTTACGTATTGGTAATGAAAATTTGTTAATGCAATAGATAAAACATAAAATGCTAGCTAGTACATCTCATTCAACATGGCTTAGAGCACAACAAAATCATAGTTCAAAGATTTTTCCTAGAAACAAAAGTTAAAACACAGAAAGAGTAAGAACTATCCGATCACTGATCAGTACAACATTGCAATATTGCACATACACATAGTTTATGGGATAATGTTTTCTAACAATACATGAATGACACTAGAACACTCGTTCATCTCAACCAACTCTACCGTAAAACTAAACAAATAGCTAATATTAGGACATTATGATGTGTTGTGCTTTAATTCCATTACCAAGCAATAGCTTAGCAACCATGAGCAAATGAACAAATTGAAGGGTTCCGTAGCAGAAAACAAAAAAATTCTATCTACTCGAACACTAATACCAGGATCTATACTATGTAGACATAAGTAACGGAGAAGGAATACAGTATTCATACCTTTGCAGAGAGAGGCACGCCTTACGTAGGAAAGCGTATTTTGATGAAGACGAGCAGCACCCCAAGTGTAGTGCCTCCGAAGTTCGTCACACGTCCGGTGTAGTGGACGTCAACCGGGCTCCGATCCAGCCGAGCAGCGGAAGAAGTAGATGCCGGATCGCCGATCACACGACGGTAGTGTGAAGGTGGAGAACTCAACCACGAGGTCCTCCCCAATATTACGGGGAAGTCATTAGTAGAAGAGAGAGAGAGAGAATGAGAGGAATGGGTGTTTTCTAAGGGGAAGAGGGACCCCTATATATAGTAGGAGGGGGCGTACCACCCAGGGGCCAGGCGGTGTGGGACTAATGCCCACACCCTCCGGCCACCTTGGGGCAGCCGCCGGCCCTAAGTGGGCCCCACTCGGGTGGCCCATTAGCCCTAGGCCGGCTGGCCCCCTCCCCTTAGGCGCCTTGCCCACTTGGGCCTCCCCTCGGGTGAGGCCCATTAGCAATATAGTGCCTTTTAAAATAAAATAAAATATATATTTAATATTAATTCTCCAATTAACATTCAAATACACATATTATATTATTCCTTTACTCCGGAACATCTTCTAGACCCCTTCCGATCTCCATCGGATATTACCGAAACTATTTCGGTTTCTCTTTCTATTTCTCATACGATACCTCATCTACCCTAAGCGTCCCCACCCTTAAGCGTGAAATCCTTCGGTTCGGAAACACTCCGGACATGATAGAGACCATCCTCATATCAATGATCAATAGAGGGACCTGGATGGCCATGTGACCCCCGTGCGTTTCACGAATACAATCGCTCGAACCGTGAGATAGTCGTTCCCCATTCCCATTTGTCATATGATACCTAATTCATCCGAGACTTGATCTTTGGTATCTGTATACCTTAGTTCGATCTCGTTACCGATGAACTTGTTTTACTCGTTATCATGTCATTGCATTCTGTGACCTAGTCACATGCTTGCAAGCTTCATTAATGCAATGTCACCGAGATGGCCACATGTATCTGTCCGTTACATGGACTAGACAAATCCTGGTCTTGATATGTACTCCTCTACGCATTCCTTCAGAAAACCTGAGTGGCACCTTTTTGATCACCCTGTTACGAGATGATTCTTGATAACAATCTAAGCTTCTTCTAGAATGGTGATTTGCATTACCTCATAGTCAAAGGATCAGGTTGCGAGGTCTCTGTGTTTTATCATCAATGGTGAACATGTAACTAGATCTCATTACGATATAACGGTCGGATATTTGTCTATCATGTTATTTAACTAATAACATGACCTCATTGTCGGTTGGCATAAATGCCCATGGTCTTGAAACATAGCCCATCCTCATGACCAATGAACTAGTTCACTAGAGGTAACTAGAGACACGGTTTGTTTACATACCACACGTGTATTAACGTTTCGTATTAACACAGTTATAGCACAGTATGAAACGTATTATGAACATATAGGAGGTATATCAAATAATACACTTTATTATTTGCCTCTAGGGCATAACTCCTTCAGTCTCCCACTTGCACTAGAGTATATACAAAACTAGGTTACAATAGGCAGGAACCTAACACCAATGGAATCACGGTGTTGTTCGTGCTTGTCATGTTGGAGAGCTTTAGTCAAAGGATCTGCTACATTCAGTTCCGTATCTACTTTGCAAATCTTGACTTCACCTTCTTCGACAATCTGTCGGATGACGTGAAATCTAAGCTTGATGTGTTTGGCTTTGGAATGAGTTCTTGGTTCCCTTGCATTTGCAATAGCTCCCGTGTTATCACAATAGATCATCACGGGGTCTTGTGCATTGGGAAAAACTCCTAGTTCGATGACGAAATTCCTTAGCCAAACAGCTTCAATGTATTCAGACTCCATTGAAGATTGTGCCACCACTAGCTGCTTCTTGCTCTTCCAGCTTACCGCCCCACCATTTACCAAGAAAACAAATCCTGTTTGAGACTTTGAGTCATCATGATCTGAATTCCAGCTTGCATCTACGTAACCTGTTACGTGTAGAGCTTCATCATTTCCTCCATAGATTAGGAACATATCCCTTGTTCTTCTCAGATACTTTAGGATATTTTTCACAGCTGTCCAGTGATCCGGTCCTGGATTACTCTAATATCGGCTCGTCAAACTAAGAGCCAATGCCACATCAGGTCGAGTACTAAGTATTGCATACATGATAGATCCTATTGCAGAAGCATAGGGGACGTCAAGCATCTTTTCTCTATCATTGTCCGTCACAGGACATTGAGTCACACTCAAGTTGCAATTCTTCATCATAGGTGTATAACCCCTCTTGGTGTTTTCCATTTTGAACCTCTTCAAAATCTTATCTATGTATGTACTCTGACTTAATGCTATTAGGTGTCTTGATCTATCTCTATAGATCTTGATTCCTAATATGTATGCAGCTTCACATAGATCCTTCATGGAAAATTGGTTGTTCAAATACGCTTTCACGCTATTCATAAGATC
Source organism: Avena eriantha (assembly GCA_910589775.1). NCBI lineage: Eukaryota > Viridiplantae > Streptophyta > Magnoliopsida > Poales > Poaceae > Avena > Avena eriantha. The sequence continues at coordinate 471,191,924 of OU342745.1, forward strand.
CACATCGTTTCCCATGAGTAATATGTCATCCACATATACTACTAATAAAACTACCGAGCTCCCACTCGCTTTCTTGTAAACACAGAACTCTTGTTGGTTTTGGATAAATCCAAAACTCTTGATTACTTGATCAAAATGTTGGTTCCAGCTCTGAGACGCCTGCTTCAACCCATAAATGGACCGTTGGAGCTTGCATACCTTTCCAGCATCCTTAGGATCAACAAAACCTTCCGGTTGCATCATATACAACTCTTCATCAATGTGACCATTGAGGAATGCGGTCTTGACATCCATCTACCAAATTTCATAATCGAAATGTGCAGCAATTGCTATTAAAATCCTGACAGCCTTAAGCATCACTACGGGAGAATAAGTCTCGTCATAGTCAACTCTTTGGATTTGTCGAAAACCCTTTGCAACAAGTCGAGCTTTGTGAATGGTTACATTAGCATTCACATCTGTCTTTTTCTTAAAGATCCATTTATTTTCCACGGCCTTGCGACCCTCCGGAAGATCTACCAAGGTCCAAACTTGGTTTTCATGCATGGATCCTATTTCAGATTTCATGGCTTCTAGCCATTTCTCGGAGTCAGCACTACCCATAACTTCTTTGTAGTTTTCTGGTTCATCCTGATCATCTAATATGACAGACATTACAAGCCTACTGTACCAATCTGGATTCACACGAACCCTTGTAGACCTGCGAACCCCAGGAGTTTCGATGGCATTGTTTTGATCAGCATCAACGGGCTCCTCCTCCATGTTGGAGAGCGGTTTCGGAACAGTTTCCGTTGTGCTACTCGGAATACGGAGAGAAGGGTCAACAATTTCATCTAACTCTATTTTCCTTCCACTTACTCCCTTTGCAAGAAACTCCTTTTCGAGAAAGGTGCCATTTTTAGCGACAAACGTTTTGCCTTCAGCTTGGTTGTAGAAGGTATAACAAATGGTTTCCCTCGGGTATCCTACAAAGATACATTTTTCTGATTTAGGTTCGAGTTTGTCAGGCTGCAGTTTCTTAACATAAGCCTCACAACCCAAAACTTTCAGAAATGACAACAATGGCTTCTTGCCATGCCACATCTCATATGGGGTTGTCTCCACGGATTTGGATGGTGCTCTGTTTAAAATAAAAGCGGCGGTTCCTAACGCGTATCCCCAAAAAGACACAGACAAATCAGTTAAAGACATCATGGACCATACGCTATCCAATAGGGTTTGGTTACGACATTCCGACACACCATTACGTTGTGGTGTTCCGGCTGGCGTAAGCTATGGTACAATCCCACAGTCCTTTAAGTGCATGTTAAACTCATAACTCAAATACTCACCTCCTCGATCCGATCGAAGGTGCTTGATTTTCTTGTTAAGTTGATTCTCTACCTTTTTTTGAAATTCCTTGAACTTTTCAAAGGTTTCAGACTTGTGCTTCATCAAGTAGATATATCCATATCTACTTAAGTCATCAGTAAAGGTAACAAAGTAACGATAACCATTGCGGGTTAAGACACTCATTGGTCCACATACATCCGTATGTATGATCCCAAGTAGGTCTACGGCTCTCTCCATTATACCGGAGAATGGTGTCCTTGTCATCTTGCCCATGAGACATGGCTCACATGTATCAAGGGATTCAAAGTCCAATGATCCAAGAAGTCCTTCTGAATGAAGTTACTTCATGCGTTTTACGCCAATATGACCAAGACGGCAATGCCATATGTACATGGAATTATCGTCACTGTGCTTAGAACGTTTAGCATCAACACTATGGATGTGTGTATCACAATCAAGATCAAGCAAGAATAAACCATCACGTACAGGTGCATGAACATAGAAAATATCATTCATATAAATTGAACAACCATTTGTTCCTGATTTAAACGAATAATGGTCTTGCAACAAGCAAGACCCACTCACAATATTCATACTCAGTGCGGGTACATAATAGCATTTATTCAAAATCAATAAGAATCCTGACGGTAGACGTAGATGCAGGGTGCCGACGGCCATCACTTCGACTTCGAGCCATTGCCGACGTGCATCGTCACCTCGTCCTTCCTCAGGCGCCTCCTACTCTGCGGATCCTACTGAGAGTTACAAATGTGAGCAACAGATCCGGTATCAAATACCCAGGTGTTACCCCTGGCGCTTGTAAGGAATACATCAATAACATGTATATCATATATACCTTTGTCCGGAATGGCTATCTTGCCAGCTCACTTGTCTTCAAGGTATTTGGGGCAGTTGCGTTTCCAGTGCCCATCCCCTTTGCAGTAGAAACACGAAGTGCCGGGCTTAGGGCCAGGCTTGGTAGCTTTTGAGGTGGTGGCAACAAACTTGCCATCCCTCTTAGGCTTCTTGCTCTTGCCTTTCCCCTTTTGCCCCGGTTTCTTAAAGTTGGTGGTCTTGTTGACCACACTACAACGGATCCTAGAATCAGTGACGAATTGTCTGGTGACAAAATTCAGAACCGTCACCGAAAGTAACCATAGGTGACGGATTAGTTTTGGGCGTCACGTATGCTTGATAATGCGTGACGGTCGCATTTCGCGTCACGGCAAACCGTCGCCGATTATCCGCACGACGGATTTTAGAGCATCGTAGATTAAGCCGTCACCGATTGTTCGTGGGACCAATGAGTTAGCAATTGTGTTAAAAACGGTAAAAGGGCAAAGATGGGTTTCGAACCGAGGACCTAGTACAAAGTAAAACGTTTCGTTACCGCTGGGCTACCGTTCGGTTTTTGAATTGTTTGATTGGCCTACCATTTTGTAAATTCTATGTGCAGTACGTGGCATGTACAAACATGGATCGTTATAGTTCGGTCTTGTGCGATCTTCCAAACAGTTTTCTTCTTTGTTCTTGTGAACGAGCGTCGTCAAGGGTATCCCTTGTCCAGGCGATCACGACATTCGTTGGTCCTTCATCTACAAGTCCCAGCGACTTGCGCCTACGAGATCACGACAATCGATCATGATCCCAGCTAGCAAGGCTTCGCGGCAGGCTCAAATCACGATCTTCACCAACTTGGATTTGGTTCTCTCGCGAAAATCGCGAGTTGCAGGTTCGACAACGAGGTCGTCCCGTCCACGCTCAGTAGCATCGTGCCCATCCTGCGCGTCGCCGCCGAGATCGAGCCCGTCGAAGCCCTTTATTATAAGCTTCCCTGGATCTAGCGCACGGCGATAGGAAGCACATGTGAGTTCCTTTGAGATCTGTTATGAAATTGATTTGGATTGGTGTTTATGTTACACATTGTGATTTATTTGGACTTTGGTAAACAATTTTCACATCGATTAGTACAAATTGAATGGCATCATGACTCGAGTGGAACACATTATACATTTTTGTAGGCAATGGATCGAAAGTGGATTACTCATGGGCGCAAGTTCACCCCTTTTTACATATAAGGTGTCCGCGAGTTTATGGAGTTTGCGCGCGCAAACTACAACGAAGGTGCATCAATATTGTGCCCATGCCAAAAATGCATTAATATTACGCAGCAGACTCAGGACACTGTTGAGTATCACTTACACGTCAATGGTATGGCCGTTTCATACACAAAGTGGAGTTGTCATGGAGAAGATGATGGTCCTGATGAAAACTATGATCATAGTTTGTATCAAAGCGATGATGATGATGATTATGATGATGGAAATGAGAATCATAATGATCATGTTGACAAGATGTTAGATGAGCTGCATGATTCTGGTGACAGAGGCCCAAGTGACACTAATTTCTATGCGAAACTCATCGAAGAAGCTAAGAAAGAGCTTCACGAGGGATGCACCACTGAGACGAGGTTGTCATTCATTATGAAGATGCTTTACCTGAAATCATACAACTGGGTCACAAATAGAGCTTTTGATCAATTTATGGTTGTCTTATGTGCTGCTTTGCCAAAAGTGAATTTTCCCAAGTCCTATGCTGAAGCTAAGAGTGTTCTTTTTGAGGTTGGGCTTGGTTATGACACAATTCATGTATGCAAGTATGACTGTGCTCTGTTTTGGAGAGACCATGCCAAAAAAACTCATTTTCCCGAGTGTGGATTTTCAAGGTGGAAAGACCCGGAAGCAAAGAGAAAGATTCCCCACAAGGTGCTTCGATACTTTCCTATAATCCCAAGGTTACAGAGATTTTTTGTTTCCAAGGAAGCGTCGATGAACACCAAGTGGCACAAGGAGAAGAGGGTTGCACAACCGGGTATTTTGACGCACCCAGCTGATGGTGAAGCATGGAAGCACTTTGACAAGGAGTTTGGATGGTTTGCTTCAGATGCCCGTAACATAAGGCTTGGTATTGTGACAGATGGATTCAACCCATACGGAAACATGAGTAGTTCATACAGTATGTGGCCAGTTTTTGTCATTCCATACAACTTCCCACCGTGGATGTGCGTGGATCAATCCAACTTCATGATGTCATTGCTAATCCCTGGAAAAAATTCACCAGGAAAGGATTTTCATGTATTTATGCAGCCATTGATAAAAGATATGATGAAGCTATGGATTGGCGTGGGCACATATGATGCATGCACAGGTAGAGAGTTTCCGTTGCATGCTGCGTTTCTTTGGTCGATTCATGACTATCCTGGATATGCCACAATGTCTGGCCGTAGCACAGGAGGGTTTTTCGCATGTGCGCACTGCGATAAGGATCCTTGCTACGAGTCTTTGCATAATAAAATTGGTTATATTGGTCATCGTCGATTTCTGCCTCACGATCACAAGTGGAGGAGTAACAGAGCCTTCAATGGAAAACCTGAACCTAAGGATGCACCAACAAGTTTCACACTTGCAGAAAGAGAGGAGAGGGTACAGAGAGTTCAGGATTACAGGCCAGGGAAAAATCCATCAACTAGGAAGAGAAAGCGTGGCATGACTGGTGAGCCAACCTGGCACCTCAAGATCAGCTTATATGATCTGCCATACTGGTCAAGATTGAAGTTTGTTCACAACCTAGATGTGATGCACATTGAGAAGAACATATTGGACAATATCCTTGGTACCCTTCTTGAGCTTGATGGAAAGAACAAGGACACTGTTGGTGGTAGAATGGATTTGGAGAAATTTAATGTCAGGAAGAAGTTCTGGATGAAACCTGAGGCCAAGGGTTTTTCAAAGGAAAAGGCACCATGGACGCTTCAAAAGGAAGGCAAACAAAAATTGTGCAAGTATTTGGCCAACACTAGGTTCACAAATGGTTTTGCTGGAAACTTAGCAAGATGTGTGGACATCCCAGGGGGTAAAGTGCACGGTCTGAAGACGCATGACTGCCACATACTTATGCAGCGTGTGTTGCCAGCTGGTCTGAGAGGGATTGCATCAAAGGCGATGTATGAGACCATTGCTGAACTGGGAAACTTTTTCAGGGAGTTGTGTGCCAAAACTCTAAGAGCATCTGTGCTGCGTCGAATGAAGGTTGAAATTGTCATAATTCTTTGCAAGCTTGAGCTGCTATTTCCCCCATCATTCTTTGATGTAATGGTGCACCTGGCTATTCATCTACCTGATGAGGCACTTTAGAGGGGGTCTGTTCAATATGGTTGGATGTATCCAGTTGAAAGAAGGCTCAGGTACCTGAAATCAACTATGCATAGCAAATCAAGGCCTGAAGGTTCAATTGTTAAGGGATATATCGTGGATGAGTGCTTGCATCATTGCTCTAAATTTTTGGGTGATGTCATAGAAATCAGACATAACAAGCCTGGGAGGAACCAAGATAAGAAACAAAGAGTTGATCCGCTAGAGTTTGATATTTTTTCAGATGGAGCCAGAGGTTTAGGACTATCCAAGTTGAAGTATTTTCCCAAAGAATTTGACAGTATGGTTTGGTATGTACTTCAGAACTGTGATGAGGCACAAAATTATATTCGGTAGGTCTATTTACCTTTTTATTAATCATTCAAAATTTTCAGTAATATTTACCTTTTTACTAATTTCCGACAACAACTACAGAACAGGGGTGTGAACAACATTGAGGTGGAACTAGAGAAAGAATTCCCTGCATGGTTTAAAAAACATGTCAGTAATTTGGACAATGCTCTAGAAGATTTAAAATCACTAGCACTTGGTCCAGATGCTCGTGTAGTTGTACATCCTATGTGCAATGTAAATGGCGCTAGGTTCCGTTCCGTCGAGCGTGAGAAGAACATGAGGACTCAAAACTCAGGCATAATGACAAGGGGATCTGTTTCTGACGAACAAGATCAAGAATACTACGGTGTGATGAAGGAGGTTCTTGAGTTACAGTACCCGAGAAACAAGCACAACGACAGATCCGTGTTCTTGTTCCGCTGTGATTGGTTTGACCTTGGAAGTAGGAAAACCACGGAGATGAAGGATGATGGATACTTTAAAAGCATCAATACGTCTGTATTGTGGTACAAGAACGCCCCTTCCGTATTAGCTCACCAAGCAGAAACTTTTTTTTACTTGGAAGACACAAAATTTGGTGATCCTTGGAAGGTGGTGCAAACTTTCAAGCACAGGAATGTATACGATGTTCTAGAAAAAGATGATGAAGGCAATGCAGGTGCATACGAGGAAGACCTAGGCTCGGAAGATCCCATTGTTCACCAAATTGAGGACGAGGAAGATGAATATGTTGATGATCATGAAGACGACATGGCTGATCGCTCTGATGATGTGATATTTGTTGACTCTCAGACTGTTAGACAACTAGCAGGGAAAAATGGTGTAAACAATGATATGGACCTGACCGACGAAGAACAAGAAGACTTGGAACCGGTTGTCGATGAATTTGGGAGGAGCATTTCAGATGTTGATAGTGATATTGACTAGTACCTTGTGAAAATGCATTACTAAAATACTAGCACGCAGTTGTACTGTTTGATACTAGTTATAGAGACTGTTGCATTCAATTCCCAGTAACCATGTTATACACAAAATTATTAATTACAATGATATATATGGTCGTACCTAGATGTTTTTGCTTGTTTTTGTCATACTTACTTCGAGCAGCAAAATAGATTTACTGGAGATAGATACTTCTTTACGTGACACAACCTACGCGACAGACATGTCCGTCTAGTAAGTTGTGCACGCATAAAATTTATAGCTCATAAAATATTCATAGATACCGATGAAATGAACTCAATTAACACGATTTCACTATACGTGGCAGCAACGACAGGCATAATATATTTCAGCTCATAAAAAATTTAATAGTACCATTACACTTGACCATGTCTTCAGACATACTAATGCCACATAATGAAAGGACCGTAAAATATTGTCTTAACATCTAATATTATTAGGTCGACAAATGACCCATGACCATCATAGTGAAAATGATCAAGGCTACGAAAGTTCCACATTTGGAACATAGAAGGCAAATAGGAAAGCCCCCTTACATCCCACATACAGCATGAAAAACATCTTGTCTCCAATTCGACGAAAATCCTCCTCCTATGACATCACTTCCCTCCACCCATAGCAGCATACTCGGTCATCCTCAGGAGAAATTGAGTATGACCCTTTGACCTTTGTGTATTTATCACACACAATTGTGATATCACCATATTCAGCCATGTCTTCAGGGACAAGGCGTCGCGGGAGTTTCTGTTCTTGGTCCACATGCACAATGTGAATATTTGTTAATCGGAAAATTACAGGCACAACAAAGTAGATCACTCATACTTACCAGCTCTTTCTTCCTGCAATTTGTCCAGCTTAATGTGTGGATCAGAGACTCACATTTTCCAACTTGATAAGGCACAGCTCCATGTTCATCAACCAGCGTGTCAATGATGTCAACATTGCTGACCACTGACTCCATCATTCTCCAGTTAATTATGGTTCCATCAGTGGCATGCATAGCGCCAAGTATGCTTTTCTTATCCTGGGTCAGATTGTAATATGTTGTATAAGTTCAAATACTTAATTAAATGAATATTACTGAATCAAAATTAAGATTAATGCATGGTAGGTACATCAACATTAAGATTGTTTAGGAACAAGGAAAAAATATCGTGCCAAACACAAAGCAACTACTTCTTTTTTCATAAGGAAAAAACTAGAGACAATTCCATCGGTGACATTCTACACATTACAAAGTAGACTAGAAACCGAGCAAAATGGGTGAACCTAAATATTTTAGTGGATCCACATATATACATCCATTTTATACAAACTCGTAAACATCGTATATTTGTAAACGGAGGGAGTACTTCAAATAAGCAGTTACTTACATGGGTGGGTGATCGGTAGGTTGATTGACGTCACAGGGGTAGATGGACCTTGTGTGTCGGTAGAGAAGACAAGCTCCGTTCCAACATCCAGATTGTAGACTCTAGCAAATTCTCTCCAATATTGGCCTTCAAGATATGTTATGCCATCCTTGTTGATACAATCAACGTTGAATTCGAACCCTTCTTCCGTAACCACCTCGACCACAAAATCATTCTCGTGGTCGACAGAGTCGATGGCAAACTTCTTAAGGATATTCGCTCTAGCATAGCAGGGTATTAACTGAAGAAAAATAGAACATGTTTACTACATGACAAACTAACAGATGTTATAATTCATGACAAAAGAGTGGAACAGGAAAGACTGATGATAATACAAAAAATAAAACCAGTACCGTCATTTCTTCAAATTCTCTACAAGGGTGAGAATGAAAAAGGACTTGATCTTGTCGCCCAGGCCGCACGGACCCTTGGTGTCAAAACACCAAGGACACTACGAATCAAAAAAAGAAAATTTAAAGATCATTGGCCGTACATTTTTGTCCAAATAGATCCAGTACATGCGAACTAGATAGGTTAGATTTTTACCGCAACGATCTTGCCCTTCGCCATCCCTCTCTCTCGACAGATCTGCGGCCTAGGCAAAGGTGGTTTAGATGGCGACGCTGACTCCAACTATGCCTTTAGGGTTTATTGGAGGGAGAGCGTATATATATATGGTCCGACTATGCTTGCATCCCGTGCCTGGACCCAGTTGTAAGCTTAATTTGTGGGCTTGACGTGATTAGCTTTAGCCGTTAGGGAAAACAAGGAAATATATTGATTACATTTAGTGCGCAGAGCAAGGAAATTGATTTGGTTTTTATTGCTCTGACTTAGACGTCATAGTTAGGTCCTGTAAGATCCTCTAAAATAGAATCTTGAGACTAACAAGGAAAGAATTAGCTATATTAATTAAATCCTTTACTTAGAATATTTTGCAAATTTTATGAAAAGTATTGGAAATAAGGAATTTGCCTTTCATGTTTGTGGTTGTTTTTAGACATTCTGAAGGATCATCAGTATGTAAAGTACATAAGTTTCTGGTTTGAGATTGGTTTAAAAAAAATTGTAGTCCAAACTTACTTCAAACTTTCTTAGCTACAAAATAAAGCATCAAACCATCTAATTTAGTAAACAAATGCAGTGTGCATCAACATGAGAATTCAGATAACAAGTGCACCAGTAACGCAACAGCAAACTCCATACACATTAACATAGTCTTAAACAACTAGGTATGATTGCCCAGCTTCCACCATACATAATAAAAACTTAGTCTTCAAACAGCACACAGTTTCTCTTCATCTCCAGGGGGACAACACAAACATAAACTAAACTTGTGGAAACAGAACATGAGGGCCAACAGCAGGACCGATAACCGGGATGAGGCCACCCTTGACGTACTTGTCGAGGAATCTGCCAAAGGCGGCATGCTTCGCCTTGGTGTGGCCCTTGTGCTTCTGCCTGCTGGCTACGCCAACGCCATCCGCGTGCTGGATCATGCTCTCTAAGTTCTTGGTGATGACCTTGCCGCAGAATGGGCAAGATAGCTCCCCGCGGTTGCGGAAAGGTATCTGGCCACTCACCAGCCGCTTAAGAACAAAGCGGCTCTTGTGGTCCCTATCGTCCTTGCCGTGGCCCACGTCGTCAGAGTCTTCCTGTAAATTTTTAAATACGTAAGAAGTGAGATAAACAGGAGCACAACAACGATCAAACGAAATAAGCTGTAAAAAATTAACAATACTGCCAAAATTATTCTAAATTGTTGCGGTGATAGTACTAACATTTGATGAATCGAGGACAGTTTTGTGTTGCGGTGATAGTACTAACATTTGATGAATCGAGGATAATGTTGTGTGACCAATATTTGATGAATCGAGGATAGTTTTGTCTTATCATGTCTAGTGAGCGCTGGAACGCCTGAGCGTTCATTTCTATCTGCTTCAAAGTCCATAATGGATAATTTATTAAAGAACAATATTCTTTGGGGACATAATTCAAGGCATGTGAACTTTAGGGGCAAATAACCAATTTTGCCTAAATAAAATTCTTGTAATCATAATCACTAGAATGAAAGAAGACTCGGATGAATTTAAGTTTCAAACGCATTGATCATTACACATTAAATTCCATTCATCAGATCAATCATTTCTTCCCAAATAAAATCCTTGTTATCATAATCTCTACAATCAAATTAGACTCAGATGAATTTAAGGCACTTAATGATGAATCATTTACAAGTTAACTACCTTAACGCATTCCGAAAGTTATCTGATAACTATGAACCGATAGATATCATTTGAGCAATCATAATAAGTAGAATTAAAGAAGGCTTGGATGAATTTAAGTTTTAAATGCATTGATCGTTACACTAAACAGGATACTGATTCAAACACACTATGGAATCATCACATTAATAAGCAGCAAATTTAGATAATGGTAATTATGAATTCCATGCATCATATCAATCCTTTATTCCCAAACAAAATTCTTGCTATCATAATCTCTACAATCAAATTAGACTCAAATAAATTTAAGTCGCTTGTGTTGATCAATCATGTGCAAGGTAACTACCATAACACATTCAGAATGTAATCTGATAACTATTAACTGATAGATATCATATGAGCAATCATAATCACTAGAATGAAACAAGACTCGGATGAATTTAAGTTTCAAACGCATTGATCATTACAGGATACTAATTGATACACACTATGGAATCAACACATTAATAAGCAGCAAATTAAGAAAATGGTAATTATAAATTCTATGCATCAGATCAATCTTTTCTTCCCAAACAAAAATCTTTGTTATCATAATCTCTACAATCAAATCAGACTCGGATTAATTTAAGGCCAAACATTCAGAAATTAATCTGATAACCATGAACCCATATATATCATATGAGTAAGAATACTATATGGCAGATCAAATCAAAGTCAACTACAAAGGAACCGTACGAACCCTAGAATCAAGAATATCTAGAAGACCACCTAGACAGCACAAATCAATCTACTCTACGAACAAACCCTATGTGAATAGTAAGATGAATAGAGGAGATCGAACAGAACAGCTCAGAACCTCGGTGTCGTCGTCGGAGGCCTCCTCCTTGAACGGTACATCTTCTTTGCGGGCTTGTTCATAGAGGTACTCGATGGAGTCAGGGTCTTCGCCATCATAGTACTCATCGTCCAGCACGACGATGACCTGGCGGCCTGCATGCGGGTTCTGTAGGTCTGCCGCGGGAGCCACGACGTCCTCCTTCTTCTCATCATCGACGGCGACCACGACCGGTACGGTGGAGTCCGCAACGGTAACGGCGCGCCAACGAGCGGCTGGTGCTCCCGAAGAAGACTCCTCGCCCGCCACCGCGGCGACGACCGCGGGTGCATCACCAGAGCCGCCGACCGCCTTCGACTCTGGCTCGTCTTCACGAGCGCGCTTCATCTTGCAGATTCACTAAGGGATGAGATTGGTGGTGCGGTGGTGGGAGCGGATTGGGGTTTTCGGCAGATTGTGGAAGAAGTGGACGATGGTGGGAGAGACGATGAGACCGATGTGTTATATAGATGCTGGTGGTTCGGTTTCCTCTGGTGCACGCGTGGGTGTGGAATCGTGTAGTCCTGCATATGTAATCTACTTTCCCATTGCTTTCACATTGGACCCACGCATGACATTTGGGAGAGTGGTGCGTTGCAACGGAAATCTCTACAAATTCTATATTATATAAATTCAGAATGTAATCTGATAACTATTAACTGATAGATATCATATGAGCAATCATAATCACTAGAATGAAACAAGACTCGGATGAATTTAAGTTTCAAACGCATTGATCATTACACTTAACAGGATACTAATTAATACACACTATGGAATCAACACATTAATAAGCAGCAAATTAAGAAAATGGTAAAAAAGTAAATTAAAATTAAGCAAACAGGATACTAATTGATACAAATTAAGCAAATTAAAAAAAATAAAAAAATAATAAAAAAATTGGCCATGTGTCTTACATTGTACCCTAGTTTGCACAAAAAATAATAAACCTTGAGTTTGTTGAATGAAAGTTGAGGTTGCTCTCTCACACTTGGTTTCAAGTGTGAGTCTCATGTGTAAGTACCCAAATTACCTAGGAGATGCCCAACTCCATGGCATACTTTCTCAGAATGGTCTAAGATTTGGCATGTAGGTGTATCTTGTCATAGCACACATTTCATCTTTTGGGTTTTTGATCCAATTATGATTTCAAATACCATTTTCCATTTTAATAATTGAAATTCAACTACATTTTGTAAAGGTAGTTCAAAATTTTGAATAAAATTTGTATTTCACCAACATGGTATGGTATTTGGGGTCATTTAGTTGGAATGTGACCACTTTGTTCATTGTCAAATGATTGTTTGCTCAAATTTTACCTCAAGTCAAATTTTGGTTAATATGGTCAAAACATTGAAATATTGATCTACATCTACATCATTGCAACCTAATTTGTTTTGGCAAAAATCATTTTTAGGTCCACAAGATATGGTTTAATCATGGATATATAGTTAGGTCAGCTTGGTTCGTACATATGCGTCCTCTGCGTTTGACGCGAATTTGACATAAAAATTCAGATTTGGATTTCAGGAGTTGTGTATGTCTGAATTCCATGAGGTTTTCACCATTGTTTGAAGGACTCCAAGGGACACATTTTCCATTTGTAGAGTTTTTTCAGATTCAAAACTTGGTTCATGTAGAAATTTGAAAATTCAGTTATCCAGAAAATAGAAGTAGTCTGCTGAAAAAATTCAATTTTGTACGGGTGGGTGTCACGTGCGCGGGTGACGTCAGCTGAAACGAACCGACGCGACGTATAAGAGCTCCCTCGGCCGCTTCGCCTGGCCTCATCCCCACCATTTGCCCCCTTTTGCCTCACCAGATACGGAAAGAAGAGCGCGGGAGAAAACCCTAGCTCTCCCCATCGTCTCCTCCGCCTGAGGCCTTCGAGCTCTCCCATACCGCGATATTTTGACGCCGACTATGGCGGGAGTGGGGTCCGGCGGCGATGTAGGCGGTTCTGCAAGGGCGGGGTTTGGAGCCGTGAGCCGCCCAGATGCGGTCGAGGTGGTGGAGGGCCATGGCGGTAGAGGAGGTCGTCGGTCCGCGCCGGTCGCTCTGGTCGATGCGGCGCTCGGAGAGGAGGAGTTGGTGCATGCGGACCTCGGCGAGGTGGAAATGCTGGATCTGAACGTGTCGGTTGGCGGCGCGGAGGATCTGCGCCGGTCCAGTCTCCACAGGTCGCCGCGATGCAGGTTAGTATTATTTTCTTCTAATTTCTGTTCAGTCCCTTCAAATTATTTGGAAGTAAGATGTGTTTTGTAGATTCAGCTCTTTCAGTGTTAGGGATTCATATCCTTTGGGCTATGTTCGGTTAACCCACCTCTACGTTAGATTGGACTGGATTAGATTGGATTAGAGTATATTTTGACTTAGATAGGATTTAAACCACATCAATCCATGTCAAACCAGGACAATCCAAAGTAAAACGACCGGGGCCTTAGGGATTTATTGGATGGAAGGCTGGGTTTGTAGATTCGTTGTGTAATTTTGTATAGATGATCAATGCTGATAGTCCATTGGTGAAATTTTTCCAATTAGTAGGAAGATGGTTTATTTGTTGTTAAATTGACAGAGTTTAATTTGTAGTTAATTCGTATTATGTTGAAGGAACATGGTTTACATGATTCTCATTTGAGCTGCTGTGATATAATGTGGTTAGTTAGTTTCAACTAGTTAACAGTTTGGCTTGTTTTTTTTGGTACATGTGGTATAATGTGGTTAGCTGGCTACAACTATTCAACTAGTCTGAATTAGCTGTTGTGATATAATATGGTTATCTAGCTTCGGTATACTTTTGTAGTTTCCTTTTTTTGCTTTAATTGCTTTTACGGAAAATGTGTTAAAATTACTTATAGAATTTTATTAACTTCTAGCACTAGATCTGAACAATGTGGTTATAACCATATGGCATGTATGTTATTAATTGATTATAGTGGCGCCTCATAATAGTGTGCAAAGCAGTGATCTGTGTACTTACTTTTGTTTTCCTTTACTTGTACCAATTGATTTTAAGACACATTTCTTTAGATACTTATGCTTGTATGAACAGATTTGTGTAGACTAATTAGTTTACAGACTTTGTACTACTCTATTTTGACTTGCTGGAGCTTCATGCAACCTGATACTAAATTGATTGATCCTTGATATTTTTTTTGTTTGAATGTATAGTCTAGTTTCTTTACCTTCAATTCCAACCTCCAAATAATCATTATAATTTAATGGAATGTAGTATAAAAAGTATTGATGTAGGTTAATGATTTGTTTCTTGAATCAATGTTGTTTTTATGATCAGATTTGTGAAGTCGAATTATTGTGCTATTAATTTTTTCTAGTGTTTTTCATTTATTAATATTGAATGCTTTTAGTAATTACCTTAAATGCTAGTGTTCATTTATCTTAATTGTCTGGCAGGCACCAACCCTAGGTGATGCCTATGATGTACTCTTCCCGTGGCCTAACGAGGAGGTATGTTATTCCAAGCAGCTGTAGTGCATTTGGACATGCACAAAAGCAGTAGGTTTTTATATTTAGTAGGCAGTACTAACTGTTTCTTGTTTTATTTATTGTGCGGTACTTCTCTGGTTCAGATGTTGAAGTGGAGCAATGGACATACAAGTCCTTTGTGAGGAAAGAAGAAAAGAAGCTCAGGCGCAAGGGGATTTCTGCTTACCTGTCATTCAGCACCGAGTTCTACATGTGCCCATTCCACCACTTCAAGCCACATGGGGGATTGAGGGTGGGGCTTGTGCAGCATGTCCGAGAGGTAGCCAATCGTGGACGTCTGGGTAAGGACTACTTTGAGGGTGACCTGCGTGATCGTGGCAGGCACGAAGCTCTACTCAGGGTCCTCCAGCCAGATGAGTTTGTGTTCAGCGACTCCGAGACTGAAGATGAGTGAATATTGATATCAGCTGCTAGTATGTATGGTCACATCATTAGTATAGCGATGATGTTTATGTATATATGGTTAATATGTCGAACTGGTTAACTAGGTAGAAGTGGTTGAGAACTATGTTCTTTTGGTACTGTGGTTATAAGTGGTAACCTTGTGATGGTAGGGTGAAGTTCTCGTAAGACTACTATGTTATTATGCTGCTAGTAAGGTTATGGTTACATGCTCTTAATTGCTTGTTTCTTACATATGTATATGTGTTGTGCCATGATAGTTGTGCTGCCAGTTAGAAAAATGTATTTCACTGCGTCAATTCTAAATTGGAAGGTTTTGATAGGTGTAGCAAATTGTAGTAGTGTTTCAAAATTTGAAATGGTTTGGGCCATTTAAGTGCAGAGATAGTGCTGTATATGCACTATGCCATGTAAATTTATATTAAAAACGTATGAATTTATGTTAAAATATAGGACAAAAAACATCAAATAAAGCAAAAAAAAAGACCACCCACTGGCAGGATATTTCTTAAGGGAATCACGGCCTGCATACGATTAGAAACCAAATGAATGGCCAGGATGCAGGCCCGTGACCTGCCAGTAGGCCCAATGGCCCAAAGTAGAATTCCTGATAGCAAGTAAGATTAAACAGAGAGGTTGTTGATAGCAGCCGAACGCGCGGCTATTTAAGCTGGTCGGAATCCTCTCCAGTTGGCGAGGTGGGACTAAACTCCCAGCCGTCCGACCCGTCTAACGTTGTGCGGCATTAGGGACATAATAGGCTGAAAGAGGCCCAGTTCGGTCGTAGGTAGCTTGTCCGGGCAGAAGGCCTGGCTGGGCTGGGTTCCTTTTTTAAAACATTTTGTTATTATTTCAATATTACTTGTAAGTTGTAATATAGCTTGTAATAAAGATTCGATAACTGTATGTACAATAAATGTAATATTTTTATGTACTTAGGTTTTTTACTCTTGTTTTTATCATTTTTAAATATTTTGCAGATTCCGACTAGTTTTCAGAATTTTTTGATAAAAATTCAGATTTGGATTTGACGAGCTGTGTTTGTCTGAATTGCATGAGGGTTTTACCAATGTTTGAAGGACTGTAGGGGCCACATTATTTATTTGTAGAGTTTTTTCAGATTCAAAACTTGGTGCATGTACAAATTTGAAAATTCAGTTAAACACATCAAATAGGTGGTTTTGACATGAATTTAAGAAAAATTCAGATTTGGATTTGAGGAGCTATGTTTGTCTGAATTCCATGAGGTTTTCACCATTCTTTGAAGGAATGTAGGGGCCACATTATTCGTTTGTAGAGTTTTTTCAGATTCAAAACTTGGTGCATGTAGAAATTTGAAAATACTAAATCACCTCCAAATCAAATTTGAATTTTGAGCAAGTGAACTTTCAATTTTTGATACCATATTTTTATATGTTGTTAAAATGAAGGTATAGCATGCGGTTTGTACATTGGTAGAACTTTGAAAGAGAGCTTGCACATCATAATGCATTATATTTGTTCGACGCGATTTTGACCATGCCAAGTTCACGAGTTTGAACATCATGCATCTAAAAAGCTAACACTCGGTCATTCCTATTCAAACAAGGCAGCAAGATGACAACATAGCCAGAAGGAAAAAAATCCATAACAACCTGGCGAAACAAAAGACTGAACAAGTCTGGAAGAACGTACCTCAACATCATGGAAGTATCTTGGCATATAGTAGCGGAAACACTTGGTGCTCGACATCGTGGAAAACACGACTATCGTCTCGCGTGTGTCGGTTACGCTCAAAATAGGCCAAATCTGGGCGATACGTTGGACCGAACGGGCAAAACGTGGAAACCGGGAGACATCGTGGAAAACAGCCCGACATCGTGGAAAACACGACTAGCGTCTCGCGTGTGTCGGTTATGCTCAAAACATGCCAAAACTGGGCGATACGTTGGACCGAACGGCCAAAACGTAGAAACCGGGCAAAAATCCACGGCTTCGTGGAAACACTTGGTGCTAGCTATGTGGGCCCACATGTGTCATCAGGGTCAGCTTAAGCCCAATCTTAGTCAAACTAGACCCACAGATGCCATAGGGTCCCACATGCACCAATATTAGCTAAGTGGACCCACATGTGTCATCAGGGTCAACTTTTGTGGCGATATGAGTCAACATAGAACCCACAGATGCCATTGGGCCCACATGCACCAATGCTAGTGTATGTGGACCCACGTGTGTCATCGGGGTCAACTTAAGCCCAATCTTAGTCAAACTAGGCCCACGTGTGTCATTAGGGTCAACTTAAGCCCAATCTTAGTCAAACTGGACCCACAGATGCCATAGGGTCCCACATGCACCGCTGCTAGCTATGTGGGCCCACATGTGTCATCAGGGTCAACTTAAGCCCAATCTTAGTCAAACTGGACCCACAGATGCCATAGGGTCCCACATGCACCGCTGCTAGCTATGTGGGCCCGCATGTGTCATCAGGGTCAACTTAAGCCCAATCTTAGTCAAACTAGACCCATAGATGCCATAGGGTCCCACATGCACCGCTGCTAGCTATGTGGGCCCACATGTGTCATCAGGGTCAACTTAAGCCCAAACTTAGTCAAACTGGACCCACATATGCTATTGGGCCCACTTGCACCAATGCTTGTGTATGTGGACCCACGTGAGTCATGGTACATTCTATGTGGAAGCTCATATGCGGGATTGTTATTTTGATGAGAATGAAATGTTTCAAGTTTAAAAAAATTCGTGTCAACTAGTTCACGTAAAATTTATCAGTGTGTAGGTTTTCAATTTTTATGAGATATTTTGAATTAGTTATGCACTGTACAAGCTTAGGTCAAACTTGAGGATAAAGTTGTAGGAAAGCCGTGGATTCAATTTTTGAAATTAAGTTGCAGCCACGACCAGAGGATTGGTGAAAGCCCCGTGCGTTCAATTGTTGAAAGTTTGCAGCCACGACCGGACCGCACCACACCTACACGCGTCACATCGTAACAAAACTGATCCCACTTCTGCACCGCAATAACCGCATCGCATGCACCACACCTAAACACGTCGCATCGTAACAAATTAAAACGTACCCCACTACACCGCAATAACCGCATCGCACCACTCCTAAACACGTCGCACCGTAACAAAACTGACCGCACTGCACCGCACTAACCGCATCGCACCGTAACGGGTCGACTACATCGATGTACGGGCCCTCCGCCTCGACTCCACCGCCACCGTAACACCACAATAACCGCAACGCGTCCGCTTCTCGTCTATTCTTCTTCCTCTCGCGTCTTCCTCCTCCACACGACGGGGAACTCAGCATCCATGGATCCCTATGGAGACATCCTCGATGACGGGAAAACCAGGTTGACATCAAGCCCATCTGTGCCTATGACACGAAGATTATGGAGGTGGTGTACACCAACGATGTGAACTACTTGAATCACATGCTGGAGAAGTTCGAGCAATTGCTCGAGAAAGAGACTTACAACTTCCTCGGACTCGACCTCGAGTACACAAGGAATAGGCGGGACGAAGTTCCGTCACAAAAGCTCGCCGTCGTCCAGATCGCCCTGAAGGAGACTGTCCTCGTGTTCCACTACTGTAGGTAATATACGTACTAAGGATGGGCATTTCTATTTCAGGCCTCCTTTGATTCAAAGGATTTCCTATGGGTTTGTACAGGATTCAATCCCTATGATTTTTCCATCAGCACATGTTTGATTCATAGGATTGTACCCTGTACGAACGTTTTCACATCAGTCCTCCTTTGATGTAGGGCTTGTTTGATTCAAAGGAATCTCATATGAATTTTGGAGGATTTTGATCCTTAGAAATTTTTCCTATGTGCATTGTTTAATTCCTATAGGTTTAAGTCCTTGTGGATTTTTTTAGATCAAGTATTATGCATGATCTATGGGCGTTGTACGTGGCCTAATAGCACGGTTTCGTAATTTCCTTGTTCAACGTTGTCATCAAATAATTGTACACCATCCAAATTATTGTCATGTCATAGTTTGCATCTATACTGCAGGAGAAGGGAGCCTTGTCATGTAGCATCCCATCTGTCAACCATATGTAATGCTACATGGTCTAGTAATATAATGGCTACTTCCTACATATAATTGTTGCATCATAATTATATCATGCTCATGTCATCATGCCACCTTGCATTTGAGCATCATATAAAACCATTTTCTTTTAGTTCTTCTCTCATATGCATTAGTAATTGTATTTGGCTCTTGATATATTGTTTTTGGTTCTTGATAAATGCTTGATGCCCAAGTTGAGTTGGGGGCATGTCTTTATTTCAACTCCATCACCTTTCTTTGTCACCACCTTATAATTCCACCATCCTATGTACCCATGAGCTTTTACTTTCTTCAGGCATTTAATCTAGCTCATGTGGGTTGGGATGGATCTAATTCTATTTCCTTTAGCTTGGCTTTAATCCATATTTTGGGATGCATGTGTATAAATGCCATGGTCATTATTTTTTTTCACAATATAAAACATGGCATTTAATGCCCATGCATGGGCCATGCAAATCACCACCATTCTATTCTTTGGTTTTGTTTGTATTTTTGGAAATGGAGTATGGGTCTTTGTGAAACCACTCTTGTTGGCTCTTTCCTTATTGCTCTTGCTAAACCCTCATCATCTTGAGCATGCACTTGGTTATGCATCAACAAAACCACCTCCCCATCCCTTTTCATCTCTTTGATTGATCTTGTTTTCTTGCCATGTGCACCAAGACTCTCACCTCACTCCATATCCATCTCCTTTTCCCTTTAATCAAAATTTGCCAAAAATTTCCAAAAAGGTTTATTTTATGGGCTTGCTTGAATCTGCAACAAAACAATTAAATAAATAAAAAGAAAATAACAAGAGAGAGCCCTAGCAGCAGCCCACCCCTACCTGGTCACAGCCCAGCAGCAGCTCCGGCCCGCCCCTTCTTTTCCTCCTGGGCCGGCCCTTTTCTTTCCCCTGGCCCGTTACCCCTTCGCCGTTTACCGCCGTCTCCCTCGTTCCTCTTCTCCGTCGCCTCCCCTCTCTGCTCTGCGACAGACGGTAGCGGGCAGGTGGCCGTCCCCGCCGTCATCCGCGTCAGCAAGCACGCCGCACGCACGACCCTCCCCGCCCTTATCCTCTCGCGCTTCGCTGTCGAACCCTAGCCCCTTTTCTTCGTTCTCCCCTCGCCCTCTTCTCCTCCGTACCATGGCCGCCGCTGGTCAGAGCGCCGTGACGCTACTCCCGTACTAGCTGGAGAGCGAGGACTCGCGGGGACGCACCGCCACGGACCTTGGCATCGTTCCAGCCTGCTAGGAGGAGCCGGACTCGCTCGGAGCTACCCCTCGCCAGTGAACCGTGCACCATCGTCGCGACCTCGTCGTCCCCCTCTGCTCCGGCCGTCCCATCCTCTGATTCCCTAGGGAGTCAGACGAGGTGAGCGTTACCATCTTTTCCTTCCCCTTTTCCTCCCCTCCGCGTGCCGAGCGCCGCCCGATTTTGGCCCCGCCGGTGAAGTGCCCCGCCGATGAGCAGTCTAGACCGTGCGCTCCCCCGCTGTTCCCTGAGGCGCTCCGTCCGGTACAGTCCATCTCCGACATTCCTTCCTGAACGAGATCCGTAGCTGGTAGACCCCTCTCCTCGTTTCGTTTTGGAGGCAACGCGAGATACGCCACCGTTCCGCCGCAAACCTCGCCGGAAAACCTCGCCGCCGTCGGGATCATCGCGGTTCAGTACGCGTAGGGTTCAGTAAACAGTCGTAGCAATTTTGCAGAAAGCCCCCCGCACCTTTTGTCGATCACGCCCAAGTCCTCCGCAGCCCCAGCGTCCACACGAGTCAGCCCCTGTGTAGTTTTGCAAGCAGGCCCCCGTGGATTTGAGTTTCTCAACCCGCGCTCCCCCGGATCCCACACGTGGCAGGCCCCTGCTGGCGCGCCCGTGTGTGGCCCCGCGGATTTGCCGGTCACGCCCGTCAGTCTCTGTAGCTGGCTGAGTGGGCGGTAAGAAAAGGTCCTGCGCGCCGAATCCGCCCAGTCAGCAGTGACCCCACCTGTCTGTGACTGTGGCTAGGAGAGGTCGAGTATAAAAAGTTTTTCCGTTTATCTGTTTTAATAAAACAATTCGAGGAAATGTTTAAATTCAAATTTAAATCTGTATTTAGTAACTTTTAAATTATAAATCCAAATAATACAAATGATATATGTTTTTGAATCAGAAAAATGTGAGGAATTCAAATATGCTATTCAAAATAATGTTTGACCACTTTAAATTTTCGAGATGATTAAAATTACAAATAAAATGCCCTTTTCTTAATAAATTAATAACTTTAATTCTATAACTCCAAATTCAACAAATAATATGTCTAAATCGATCAGCGCGACGAGCCCGTTCTATCTATGCATTCCTTGTTCTGAATTGAAGCATGCATCATGTCATTATTAAAAGTCAGAACTGTTTATGGCAATACAACTTGACCAAATAAAGAATAAAATGCATTATTCTTGTACCCACACCTCACCCTTGCCATGCTACTTTAATGCCATGTAAATTGTGCATCATTCAACATGGCATGCTTGTTTGCTTGTCGCATTTTAATTCATATGATTGTGCACTTTATTTATGTTGGCCCTTGTTTGTTGGTTCTTCTTCGAATAGACGCCCAGCAGGAGAATTACCAGGAATCACAGGAGTATTACCCAGATCCATCCCTCGCTTCAACTGAGCTGCCAGGCAAGAACTACCACATGCTTGCATACATATAGTACCTATTGCCTCTATCTTATTCTTGCATCATTGAGTCACTATTGCATTAAATTGAATCTCAAGTACTACATAGCCTTTACTTTTAAACCCCACCGAAGCTTATTCCTCCATCCCATGAGCCATTACTACAGGAGTTGTTTGAGCCATGCGAGTCGTAGAAAAGCACGTGTAGGGTATGTGAGTGTCTGATGGATAAATGAGGTACCTAAACAACTTAACCTGAGTAGTAATGGGATAACTAATGAAAGTGGCACCGGTGAGCAATATCTGTTATTTGGTTCTTCATGCTCACTTGTGTCCCGTAGGACCCCGAGTACTTGATTCCTGTTCCTTGACTATTCGCACTATCCACATCCGGGAGGCCTTATGGACCCCCCGAGCTAGAGCTTGATTCATTCTTATTTCTTGGGGCCACAAGTAGTTTGGGGGCTTTATTACTATCCTGTATTTATGCCATGTTACTGCTTTACGTAAGATTGTGCGTGGAGCACCTGTACTGTTTTGGATCGTGGAATGTTTTCGCGGTATCGACAAGCCCAGTCACACTTTCGGGTTCCCAGTCGTTTACAGCCATTTACACAAACCTTGGGTCCGTCTCGGAGCCGGCCAACTTCGTTGCGGGTAGCTTAATGGGGTGGCCCCCTGAAATATTTCTGAATCATGTGATCGCTTTGTCGTGAATGCCTCGTTGGGTTTTGAGTTGGTTTTCCGAGGTTGATCGAGTGTGTGTTGCTATTTGTGCACCCCTGCAGGGTAAATCTTTCTGAAAGCCGTGTCCGCGGTTATGGACGACTTGGAGCACAGTTTCTCGATCATAGACAAGTGTAACTAAAGTACCGCTTTTAATTTGACTGAATACCTGACTAGTAAATAGTATAATACTCATGGAATGGTTAACAAAACTGCCAACGGATGGGGGTTGTTCGTCCGCTTTCTCGTTGGTAAGCGAGAAGGAGGATGGATCTGTTAATTATACTGTTATAACTGTTGTTACTAATTAACGGACATCCATCTATTTTTGGTTGGGCGGATGGTTAGCGAGTATCTCTAGGCTTGTTAGTTATTATCTTTTGCTGCAATTGCGTCACCCCAGGTATATGTCCCCTTTAGAGGCATAAAGACTTGCTGAGTACCCCTAGGGTCTCACACGATAAATTGTTTGATTCAGATGAACAGGTGTACTCGCAAGATGGATACTGGGTGGAGGAGACGGATGATGTTGGCAACGATCACTCGGTGTAGAGATTCCGGGAACGGGGATCCGTGAGATCTGTGGGCGGGATGTGTTTATTTATGTGGCATCTTATGCCGAGTTGCTTCTTATCCGTACTCGGATCTTGTTTCCGCTTCCGCCTGATACTCTAATGTTTGATGTATGAGGAGCTATCCTAAACTATTATCGCTATCTAGGATATTTGGATCTTGCCGTATGGCGTTGCAATATTTCTATTTCTTTTAGATGGAATGGCTCTGTGAACAGTTGTATGGTGGCTTGCATAAATACTCACTTGTGTATGTAGTTGATCCCTTCACCTGCCGATTACGCCGCTCGTTCTTGTCCCGATGTTCTGAAAGTGGTTAGGACGGCCGAGAGGTCTACCTGTGAGTGGCCCCTGGGCCCCACCGTACTATCTTAACCACTTTCGCTCATCCAGGCATGCAACTAAGAGCGTAATTCACCGAGGTAGTTACATGTCCGAAACTGGTTATGTGCATATTTTTATTTTCCATTTGAGATCATGTATAATTAGCCAATGCAAATACATTGCTTGCACTCGTTTATTTCAAATACTTAGACATGTTAGTTCAAGTATTAAGCATGATCTGTGGGTGTTGTACATGGCCTAATGGTACGGTTATGCAATTACCTTGTTTAACATTATCATCAAATAATTGTACATCATCCAAATTATTTTCATGTCTTAATTTGCATTTATACTGTAGGAGAAGGGAGCCTTGTCCGAAACTGGCAGAGTTCCTTCAGGAAAAGGGGATCACTTTCACTAGCGTGGACATCAGGAGTGATAAAGAGAAGCTTGCACATGAGGATATCACCATTCCAGAACAGTACCACATCGACATCCAAGACATGTTTAAGACCAAAGAATGGTTCCCTTGGAATCAGCCGTATGACAGGGACGGGATGTTATCTCTAGCAGTGATCATCATTGACAGAGATCTCGGGAATTGCAAGGCACTCCCGAAGGATGGCCACGAAGTATGGGAGAACAAGCCACTTTCCGCGATGAACCTAGAGTATGCAGCAAGAGATGGGTATGTTGCCTACGAGCTGTATCGTAGGCTCATTACCGCAAGGGACGGGCTAGACCGGGGGACTCGCAAGGCTGCAATTAATGCAGCAGAAAAGGCGGCAGCAGCTAAGGCCGAGGCGGCAGAAGCCGAGGCGGCAAAAGCTGCGGCTGAGGCGGCAGCTGCTGTAGACCAGAGTGGTGCAGATGACGAGCAGGATGATGCAACACAGCAGGCTGAAAGGGAACAGGCGACGGCGATCTGGGAAGAGCAGCAGGAGGTCTAGGGAGCGGAAGAGGCGGATGGAGAGGTGGTGCATGTCGCCAAACGCAAATGGGAAGCGGGCGAAGGTGACCAGGACGGCGAGCAGAACGACACCACTGGCTAGGGCAACACCACCACCGCTGGCTGGGGTGACACCACCACCACTGCCTGGGGCGACACAGCCACCGACCCCACCGCCTCCAACGCCACCGGCTGGAATTAATGCACGTTACTAGAGTATAGCCAGTTATATTCGTGATGTTGTATGTTGTTTATGTAGTAAAAATCGTGGTACTTTGTTGTTGTTTACTTTCTAAGTTAAACTACTTTAGTATGCTTGTTTCTTAAAGTACCGTGAGCTAGCAAACATATCTATGTAATGTTATATGTGTGTTCAGTTGTGTTTGTGCACTGGCTATACTAGTTCAATGGAATATGATTGTCAACAGATATAAACTTGCCTTGATGAAAGTCTAGATAAACGCAAGCGTTACAAAGTTATTTTAAGCTAGTGTTATTGGACCCACATTTGTCATCGGGATCAACTTTTGCCCAATCTCAGTCAAACTGAAACCACATATGCCATTAGGTCCCACATGCACCATTGCTAGTGTGAGTGGGCCCACATGTGTCATCGGGGTCAACTTAAGCCCAACCTTAGTCAAATTGGACCCACAGATGCCATAGGGTCCCACATGCACCGATGCTAGCTATGTGGGCCCACATGTGTCATAAGGGTCAGCTTAAGCCCAATCTTAGTCAAATTGGACCCACATATGCCATAGGGTCCCACATGCACCAATGTTAGCTAAGTGGACCCACATGTGTCATCAGGGTCAACTTTTGCGGCGATATGAGTCAACATAGAACCCACAGATGCCATTGGGCCCACATGCACCAATGCTAGTGTATGTGGACCCACGTGTGTCATCAAGGTCAACTTAAGGCCAATCTTAGTCAAACTGGGCCCACGTGTGCCATCAGGGTCAACTTATAGCCCAATCTTAGTCAAACTGGACCCACAGATGCCATAGGGTCCCACATGCACCGCTGCTAGCTATGTGGGCCCACATGTGTCATCGGGGTCAACTTAAGGCCAATCTTAGTCAAATTGGACCCACAGATGCCATAGGGTCCCACATGCACCGCTGCTAGCTATGTGGACCCACATGTGTCATCGGGGTCAACTTAAGCCCAATCTTAGTCAAATTGGACCCACAGATGCCATAGGGTCCCACATGCACCAATGTTAGCTAAGTGGACCCACATGTGTCATCAGGGTTAACTTTTGCGGCGATATGAGTCAACATAGAACCCACAGATGTCATTGGGCCCACATGCACCAATGCTAGTGTATGTGGACCCACGTGTGTCATCAGGGTCAACTTAAGCCCAATCTTAGTCAAACTGGGCCCACGTGTTTCATCAGGGTCAACTTAAGCCCAATCTTAGTCAAACTGGACCCACAGATGCCATAGGGTCCCACATGCACCGCTGCTAGCTATGTGGGCCCACATGTGTCATCAGGTTCAACTTAGGCCCAATCTTAGTCAAACTGGACCCACAGATGCCATAGGGTCCCACATGCACCGCTGCTAGCTATGTGGGCCAACATGTGTCATCAGGGTCAAATTAAGCCCAATCTTAGTCAAATTGGACCCACAGATGCCATAGGGTCCCACATGCACCGCTGCTAGCTATGTGGGCCCACATGTGTCATCAGGGTCAGCTTAAGCCCAATCTTAGTCAAACTGGACCTAGAGATGCCATAGGGTCCCACATGCACCAATGTTAGCTAAGTGGACCCACATGTGTCATCAGGGTCAACTTTTGCGGCGATATGAGTCAACATAGAACCCACAGATGCCATTGGGCCCACATGCACCAATGCTAGTGTATGTGGACCCACGTGTGTCATCAGGGTCAACTTAAGCACAATTTCAGTCAAACTTTTGCCCAAACTCACTCAGACTATAACCACAGATGCCATCGGTACTCGCATGCACCGATGCTAGTGTAACTGGACCCACATGTGTCATCAGGGTCAAATTTTGCCCAAACTCAGCCAAACAGGAACCACAGATGCCATTGGGTCCCACATGCACCAATGCTAGTATAAGTGGCTCTATTTCAAATTTTACTATGTAATATGCACTATGCACTGTCAAACCTGTTATAAGTGAGTTAATCGGAGCATTGATCTGTAAAACTGTCAAATATTTGTAAATTATTGATATATATACCAATATGTACTTCTCTTTTTTTTTTAAAATCATTATTTAGCAAACCCGCTAAATGGGCATAGCGCGCTATAGCTCCGCTATAGCTTTTGATAGCTTTTAAAATCGGCGCCGCTAAATCAAATAGCCCGCTATTTTAAACATTGATAAGTGGGTCCCACATGCACCAATGTTAGTACAAGTGGGTCCAACATGCACCAATGTTAGTACAAATAATAGTTTACCTAATTGGGGAAAAAATCTATCCCTGCAGATATCCTAGCCCCTTCTCGTACTTTCCCCCAAACTGCTCCTCTCCATCCGCATCTCCGCATCGCCGCCGCATCTCCGCACCGCCGTGACCGTCTGTATCGCCTCCGTGAGGATCGTCCAGCCACCGACGACCGTATTTCTGCAACCCCGCCACCGCGCTTCTCCACAGCCACGCTGCCACGCATCTCCGCAACGCATCCACCACCCGTAACGACGTGCACGTCCGCATCGACTCCGGCCACACCACCGCGACGTCGGCCCGTCGGTGTTGACCGCATCTCCGCAACCTTGCTCCGCGCTGAAGGTGAGCCCAATCATGTTGGATTTACTTGTGCTGCCCACTGAAATCATGTCTACATTGTTTTTCTAGTAGGGTTTTCCACGAGCTATGTGCTGAAGCTAGATTTCCCATGAAAATACACTAGTGTACCTACTGGAATAATTCCTGCACATTACAATCCCATGAATCAAACACTACTGGAAGGAAATATTGCATAAGGTCTGAACTCTACAATGCATGTGTAGGAAAATATATTAGGGCTCGTTTGGCTCCTATGCATTCATTTCTGGTTAAAATGAAATGAAATGAAATCCCCATGTCACTTCATTTGGATGGAATTTAAATTCCTTAATGAATTTTTATGTTTGGCTGCCACCTGGAATTCTGAAATGAAATGATTTACAGCTTCTGTTTGGCTGCCAGTTTAAGCCAATTGTGAAATCAACAACACATTTGGCTTAATGTAAATAAAATATGATATTTTCAAAATAAAAATCAACTACAACATGAATAAAGATCAATGTATCCACAAATACACTTGTCTGCTCATTATATCAACACAGCTTGATCGATGATGTTGTCATTGTTAGCGTTCTCGTCCGCCATTTCCACACGTCTTTCAACTACAGTCCTAGCCCCCGCTCAGTAGCTCGATCCCTTGAGTAAAGTGTGCTAATTATATCCCAATACTTGATAACCTTGTACTTATAGGAAGTTGCATCGTTGTGTGCCTGCAAATAAGAGAAACTAGAACATGTTAGAACATGTGCCACTTCTTGAAAATCTTAGCCAAGGGTGAGCAACAGATAACACTTGTGAATAAATGTTTTCCTAATAGGTAGGAATACACTATAGCTATAACTTAGCACATCAGGCATGAAAAAGTAAATCTAATGTACAATACTGACAAGCCAGAGATTCAAAGTGAAGTTTGGTGGTGGTCCATTCCCTTGGTGCACAATAATGCATCATTCTGCCATGACCAAGATGACCAGATCACATTCATTCTCTCCATCAAACATAACAAGTTTAGCTAGCTACATCTTGATATGAAAAATGGAACTTGTTTGGACACACACATATATAGATGATAAATTAGTTAGGAATGACATGTCTTAAGAAATTGTCGATGCCGGAATTATGGATGGATGTTCATGTGTAAAAAATACCACCTGGCTGTTTTCCTTGTTGCAAGGAAACAACTCGCAGTAAGCAAGGTCCAGAGCATGATTGACAGTGAACCAGAAACACATGCGTAGAAAGTACAACCACATGATGCATAGAGGGACAGTTTTGGGGTCGGCTGTACCACATGCAACCACAACATCGGAAATGGAAGAACCTACACTAACTTGCCATCTCTGATGTGCTAAATCGCTGAAGCATTATATTCTGGTGACTAAAATAGAACATAATTACTAGCTATGATCTGTTTCTATAAGAAATAGGCCTAAACTTCCTAGTCTCCCAAAAAAGATCGGCCATCTAGCTACTATATATGGCAAGAACTAATGTAGTACTTACGATGTTTCTAAAATCCAACACAGCAAAGGTAGTTCTTAGAGAACTTATATCTGACAGAATAGGAGTCTAGAGCTTTCCTATGCTATGACTAGTGTTTGTAGCATTGAAATAACTTGCAAGTATTTGCAGAAACAATATTTGTATTGTTGTGATGAAATACGTTGTTGTGACGCTGTAATACCTATAATGTGTTTCCTACACTTTTACCATTTGTTAATGTGTGCTAAATTTGTATGCGCAGCCCATTCTTTAACATGGCAGGAGCATCTTCGCAGAAGCGTGATCTCGGACCACTCATCCCCCAAAGATGCCGGCTTACTGAGAGTGAGCAAGGGCATCTGCTGGAACTTCAATCGAACATGGGCAAAATTGTCGGGTTGCCATTCGTAACCCGCTTGACCAAAACGAATCTTAAGCTGTACCACATGGTACATTCATATAACTTTCTTTTAATTCTTTTTTGTTGCCATGCGTGTATGCAATTTGTCTATGTGGTTTATGACATCGACTTACTATATTATATATCTTGTTTTGTATTAATCAGAAGTTCCCTAAGAAGGTTGTTAATGCTCTACAAATCTGTGAGGGAGGCTCAACTGGAGTGTGTCTTCCTAAAGAGGAGATCACCCCCATCGACTTCAAGATAGAAAAGGATGATCGCCTCTTCTTTGATCCAGATGGGTGGAAGTGTTTCGTACAGAGCACAGATCTAGAAGAGGGACAAGCTGTTCTCATATACTCGAAGAAAGCGCATTCAGAAGGGTGGCGTAACCGAGAGGGTTTCGTCTTCATATTGAGAAGAATAAATGATTTGTCGCCTACGCCGGTGTCCATGCTCAGCGGTGCCAAGGCGACGGCGGGCAGGGGACGTGAAGGACAGACGCGTACGCCGGCAACGCGCGTTGTCAAGAAGAGGCGCCGTCGTACGGGCAGGGGCAGCGGCAAGGGCAGGGACACTTCTCTGTCGCCATCGCCGTCGCCGTCACCGTCTCCACCACCCCATCTGTCGATGTATCCGAACCCCGACTTTATGTTCATCCGCATCCTTCACGAGGACAAGTGGGACAAGCTCTCCCTCTGCCATGCTTTCAAAGATTACATCAGTGGCGACCATCCCAACACTGTGCGCGTCCGGGAGCGTAAAAGCAGGCTGACCTTCGATGTGGAGATGTATTTCGATCATCGAGACGGCCGCTTGTACCTCCGCAGGGGCTGGCCCAAGTTCGTCAAGTGCTACACTATTTCGCTAGGCAACATCCTGGCGTTCGACTACTATGCTGGCAACAGGGAGCTGGTCGTCACAATCTACGGCGGTAGGCTCTCCCGCTGGGAGTATGCCACCAGCAGCGACGATGATGGCAGTGGCGGTGACAGGGACACGTAGACCATGCCCGTCAAGGAGGAGGAGATGTCAGAGGGCTAGTACGGACGTCCAGACCGTGTCCTGACCCTATCAGATTTCCATGTCTGCCTCTTCCTAGACTAGGAAGAGGATCTAGGATTAAACTTACCCTGATGCACTCTGTTTAAGTTTTCCTAATACACTATGCTTAAGTCTAATATGTAATACTAAAAATGCTTTTTCTACCCTGTTGCATGTGCATCAGGGTGTGACCAAGCAGATCCGCCCCTGTTCCTAGTTGCAAAACTATTTGCTGAGTTTCTGTGTGTAAAGTCTAATGAGATCACCTACCTTTTGGTGGATGTTAGAAAAATTTGCTGGCTACATATCTAATATGTGAAATAATTCTGCTCTTATGTTTGTTTTTCGAATCAATGAGGTTTACTTGTTTAAGTGATATTATGCTTCGGCTTTCAAGTTGGAGTTGTGGAATGAAGGAAACTAATGGTATTGTTTGCTCAGTAATCCAACTGTTGTACGTGAATGAACATATTTTGTTTTACTTTTCTTATATAAACAAATGACTTATTCAAATAATTTAATATGGTTCATGGCCAAATAAATTTATAGTACAATGAATTAGAGATAATCCCGGCTTGTAAACCATATTACAAATTCCACACGGGAGGTCTAAGTAGTGGCAAAACCTAAACCGTTGCATGTCTTAGGATTTATTTAATTACAATATGTAATTAGAGATAATCCCCGCTTATAAACCTCCCGTTCCGTTCCCTCTGTTTTTTCCAATCAAATTTACAATGAATGGTTTTCCTTCCCTCCACTTATGTACCGAAAAATTTCGTTCCCACCTCTTTTGTTTTCCACCCGCCTGCCCATTTTGGCGCTAACAATTTGCCGCCCCCACGACACTTTAAAAACAGCGTGCCCCCACCTCCAGCATACCCATCCCCTAATTCCGTTCCTTGTTCACCGCCCACCTAGAACCCCATCGCCACTTTCCTTGACCCCAGATCCGTCAAGCAAGGCGTTGGTTGCCGGCGGATTTCCCCTCTGCGGCGGGCGACATGTCCGGCAGTCATCGAAGCGGCACACCACGCCGGAATGTGCTACCGCCGACACTGAAGCAAAAGCGTAAACGCCCAGGTCATTTTTCTGCCGCCCTAGGTCTATGCCTCTTTCTAGATCAGTCAAGCATGAGTTCTAGTAGATCAACATGTGTAGATCGTTGTTCAAGATGATGCAGCTTATGTGCAAGATCTAGGTTTTAGATCATAGACATGGTTCGAGATGCCTAGCACGTGTTGAACGTGACACCCTATGATCTGAATCCTTCGACAATGTGCTTGTCTTGGGTTTTAATTTCATAGATCATGGTTCCAGATGCCATGAATGTGTTGAGCATGACACCCTATGATCCGATCTTATAACTATGTGTTAGATTTAGGTTTTTGTTCCTACATAATGGTTCAGGTAATAGGGCACAACTTGTTGGATAAACCCTGCTACTTGGCGTCTTAACTGACGCAACTGAACAACTTGATACCTAATACACTAAACCTGGCACTTAACTAAACTTGTTGACAGTAGGGTTTAGACAGTTAAATGAATGACGATACGAGATTTGGAGGCAATAGAATAATGTTTTGTGAGCATGTTAATTTTACAGTATGGATCACATAATTTTTGCTTTAATGATCTTGTCTACTCTGTTTGTACTAATGAGTATGATCATGACTTGCCTTTGCTTGATTGTTTTCAGTTACTCAAGTCAAAACAACAGTCGAATATGAAAATGTTAGGAAACAAGTGATGGATGAGAACGTGTCTCGTATGTCTGAAGCACTGAAGCAGAATGCTATTGAACATGGCAAGCCAATGTTGGATTTCATGGTGATGGCGCGTGAATTTGTGTTTGGTACTGCTAAGAAACCGGTGGTAGTGACAACACGGAAAGAGGCACAGCCGCAGGAGAAGGATATCACCGAGGACCCTAATTATGAACCTGATCCTGCCGACGAGCCCACTAATGATGATGTGTTTGTTTCGGATGAAGAGGACCATGATGTTGTTAAATCTTACTCTAAGGTGAAGAAATGCAGCATTCTCCTGCCTTCACATGTAGGATATGTACAGATTGCTTTAATATTTATGGCTTGATCTATTAAAATGCAGGTGACGGAAGGTTCTATAAAAGAAAAGAAGCAGAAGCGCTCAAAAACCTTTGTGCCTCCAAATGTTGTAACAAGGTCAGCAGCAAATGCAGAGACTCAAGATGATGGTGAAACAGAGACCCCTACCCAGAAAGCAGGGGAAGGGGGTACTAATGGAAATGAATCCTCGCCCATGCTAATTCAAACCTCTAGAGGCAGCAACTGACCTGAGGAGAATGTACTTGTCCGCAGCGAACGGGAAGGTATTGACAGCACGTCTTACAATTTATTCACTGGTTTAGTTGCAAAATTTTCAATTGAAGTCTTGACTCTCGTTTTGTCACTGGTTTCAGTTGCAATTGTAGACATGGGTGCTCTAAAGGAAAAGCGTAATGTACGCAAACCTACTATGGGGCATGGGGTACACGAGTGGTCTAGAAGGAATGGAGAGGCTAAGATGCAGATCAACTTCACACCTGGCATGAGGAGACCCACTGATCCTGTGCAAGCAGCAAAACTGAGTTTAGAGTGTGGCATTCACATACGCAGCAAGATGCCACTGGAAACCCACTGGAAGCAGTATGGTGACAAGGAAGGTCGTCTGAAAGATACTATTCCGGAAACCATTAAGTCTATAACTGTAAGTCCGTTAACCTCTTATTCATTTTCCATATAAAATGTCTCATTGGTGGATGATTTTTTAACAATTCTGTCATTTGATGCTGATATGAATTTGTGTTCCACGTTATCTGCAGGGAAAATTTGCAATGGATAGCAGTGGTGACCTTGGCAAAGACATTTGCACCGACATTTTACAGAAAGGTATTCGCCAACAATGTTGGAGGCTGAAAAAGGTATATTGGAAATAAATTAAAGATCTAACCGCGAGCAAGCTTTATTGTTGAAACCAAAAGAGGTAGACGAGGAAAGCTGGGCAGAGCTTCTTGATATATGGCATGATGAGCACTACAAGGTACACGATTCCTGTTGTTTCAGCTACATCTATCACAGACATACTACTGTACTGTGGAATACTAAATTCATGCATCTGTACATAGGCAATCTACGGGAGTAACAAGAAGAACAGAGATGTTGTGACGAGGAAACACACCACTGGCTCAAGAAGCTTTGTTGCACATTACCATGCACTTGTGAGTATTCGAACTCTTCAGATGCAACACCTACTTATTTTTGTGAACATGCCATACACACTTATAATTCATCGTGTCATAATTCTTGTAGAAATCTTAGAAGACCGAGGACATCAATACCTCCCCGATTGCTTTCTTTAACGCAAGCCACACTAACAAGGATGGTATGATGTCCCAGAAATCAGCAGAAGCTTATGTAAGTAAATTATTTTATGTGCTACGCATTTCTCATTAGTTTGTCTACTTATTTGATTTCTTCTAACTCTGGACTTGCTATTTTTTTATCCAATTGTAAACTGAGATGGTGCTTCAGAAAATGGGACCACACCCAGAAGATTGGATTCCCAAAACTGATCTAGATATTGTTGAAGAAGTCCTGAGAGACCAGAACAATTCAAGATCAATTACTTTCCTTTCTAGCATCGGATTTTCATCTGCTTCCAAGAGGTCTAGCGTCTTAGCTGGGCGCATCCGTGATTTAGAAGAAAATTTATCAAGTTAGGAGCAAGATTCGTTGAATGCAGCTGAAAGGGTTCAACGCGAGATGGAGGAACGGATGCAAGAGCAGGAAAGGAGATTTGAAGAGATGAGAAAGAAGCGGGATGATGAACTTGAAGCAGTAAAAAAGTCCAGCGAAGCGAATCGTCTGGCATTTGAGAAGAGGTAGAAGGAAATGGATGGCATGCTTAGTTACCTGTTGAGGATGTCGCAGAACTCCCAGTCCCAGTCCCCGTGACTTGGGCCAAAAATCTCTGCGCGCTAATGGGCCGGGTGGGCCGAAACATTGTTTTTTTATTCCTTTAGTCATTCGAGTTTGATACAGCAGTTTCAGTCTACCAGAATTTTAAAGTTTGTGTGTGATACAATTCATAGTTATAAATTTTCTGCCATTTCAAATATTTGCTTCCATTTAATTTTGTTTCATAATTTGCGTGGAATTTCAATTTTTAATCAAATTTGTCCGTGCAAAAAAATTGGTGACGGTGTCACATTCCTCCCGGCCCACAAGGCAGTTCCGAATGGGCCGGCCCAAAAAATGACACGTCATCATCGCGGGCCCCACATGCAGACGCCACGTCATCGTTGACGGGCCCACCTACATGCTGCCACGTCAGCGTCGCTGGACCCACCTGCCAGCTGCCACGTCATCCCCGCGGGCCCACACGAAGGTGACACGTCATCGCATTGGCCCCACCTGTCAGATGCCACGTCATCGTGGTGGGACCCACCTGCCAGCTGCCACATCATCATCGTCGGACCCACCTGCCAGCTGCCACGTCAGCATCGTCGGACCCACCTGCCAGCTGCCACGTCAGCATCGTCGGACCCACCTGCCAGCTGCCACGTCATCATCGTCGGACCCACCTGACAGCTGCCACGTCATCATCGTCAGACCCACCTGTCAGATGCCACGTCATCGTGGTGGGACCCACCTGCCAGCTGCCACGTCAACATTGCAGGTCCCACCTGCCAGAATCCTCGTGACGCCATAAATCTTCCCTGATGGCATATTTCGTTAACGAATATGCTAAATGGTGACAGATTTTCCTATTTTAGGTGACGTAGAAGGTCCGTCACGGATAACCTATCTTAGGTGACGCCGTAAGGACCGTCACCGAAGCTCAATCTTGCGTGACGAAAATTTGTATTCCGTCACTATAAAAGAATCTGTGACGGAGCTTCCGTGACGACCCTGGTGATGCCAGGTTTTCGTCACGAGGGAGTACTTAGTGACGGAAATGGCATTTTCGGTGACAAAAGTGATTTGTCACAAAAAGTCTTTTCTCTTGTAGTGCCATCAGCACCGTGTGTTCCTTCTTGATTTCAACCTCAGCAGTTTTAAGCATGGCGAACACCTCAGCAAGGGTCTTAGTCATTCCTTGCATGTTGTAGTTCATCACAAAACCCTTGTAGCTAGGGGCAGCGAATGCAGCACCCTATCTATAGCGAGTTTTTCCGGGATCTTGCAATCCAGGGCGTTAAAGCGTTTAACGTAGCCAGACATTTTGACCACGTGCTCACTAATACTGCTGTGCTCTTCCATTTTAGCAGAGAAGAAGAGCTCGGAAGCATCATACCTCTCTGCACGAGCTTTTGGAGCAAAGACAGCCTTGAGATCTTCAATGATCTCAAAAGCGTTCATCTTCTCAAAACGCTTTTGAAGCTCCGGCTCCATGGCATAGAGCATTCCACTTTGGATGAGGGAGAAATCATCCGCCTTGGACTGCTAGACGTTCTTTTCGTCCTCAGAGGCAGAATCTGCAGGATTAGCTGGAAGCTCAGCCTCGATGACATAAGTCAACTTGTAGGGGACTAGGAGGATCCTAAGATTGCGGAACCATGCGGTGAAGTTGGTTCCATCAGTTTTCAGCTTGTCCTTCTCGAGGAAAGTGCTAAGGTTGAAGGTGGGTGGGCGAGACATCTACAAAGGAATTTGCAAAGTATTTAGACTATGTTCATAATAACGAGTTCGAGTATTAACTAAAAGAACTCCCACTTAAATGAACATCCCTCTACTCGTTCAGTGATCACATGATCCCTATCGTCTGCACCTCCCCCGATCGTCACGGCCATCAGTGTAGTATCAAAGGTGGACATTCCCTAATGTCGATCACATCAACTATGTGATTCATGCTCGACCTTTCGGTCTCTTGTATCTCGAGGCCACGCTTCTCTAGCGTGCTAGGCTCGCCAGTCCTAACTCGTGTGTATTTGCAGTGCAACATGGCTTACACCCACTGTATGTGAACGTAGATATGTCTGACACCCAGGCCTGTCACCCTAGATCGCCTCATACCGAAGAACTTTCTTGGTGGTGCACACACAAGGGGAATACGATAACTGGAATACTATGAGGGATTATCTTATTATGCTACCGTCTAGTAAGTATACTAGCACAATAAGTAATACTTCCAAAGTGAAGTGTTATGACATGGTTATAGCTTTGCGATCATCATCAACAGCTTCAATGAGAGTTTTCACAAACTTGTCATTGCCATGTTACAATACTTGCCCCTATGCAATAACAAAGATAGACGCTTCTATATTAACTATTGCATGTTTTACGCGGCTTTAGGGCTTTCGCAGTAGAACCCTTTCCCACCTACGAACGTCGATCCACAACATGGATTCAATGATTGCCGTTCTTCTTCCCTTTTCAGGGCCCTCCAGTGTTAATGTCATATCAACTACTGCAGAGAGACAGACACCCCCCTAAGCCACTTTGATTTGTGGACCAGTCTCGTGAATCACCACGTGAGGTCGGTTGGGGGCCGCTTCATCAAACAGTGCTGTGATATGAACAATAATACTAAAGACGGTAGCAACTAGAGAATAAATGCCCACATATTGCTATGTGTTCTGTCCGTACGACATGTCTACCCATAGACCCGCTCTGATACCACTGAAGGGTTCCGTAGCAGAAAACAAAAAAATTCTATCTACTCGAACACTAATACCAGGATCTATACTATGTAGACATAAGTAATGGAGACGGAATACAGTATTCATACCTTTGTAGAGAGAGGCACGCCTTACGCAGGAAGGCGTATATTGATGAAGACGAGTAGCACCCCAAGTGTGGTGCCTTCGAAGTTCGTCACACGTCCGGTGTAGTGGACGTTAATCGGGCTCTGATCCAGCCGAGCAGCGGAAGAAGTAGATGCCGGATCGCCCATCACACGACGGTAGTGTGAAGGTGGAGAACTCAACCACGAGGTCCTCCCCAATATTACGGGGAAGTCCTTAGTAGAAGAGAGAGAGAATGAGAGGAATGGGTGTTTTCTAAGGGGAAGGGGGGCCCCTGTATATAGTAGGAGGGGGGTGTACCACCTAGGGGCCAGGCGGTGTGGAACTAATGCCCACACCCGCCGGCCACCTTGGGGCAGCCGCCGGCCCTAGGTGGGCTCCACTCGGGTGGCCCATTAGCCCTAGGCCGGCTGGCCCCCTCCCCTTAGGCTCCTTGCCCACTTGGGCCTCCCCTCGGGTGAGGCCCATTAGCAATATAGTGCCTTTTAAAATAAAATCAAATATATATTTAATATTAATTCTCTAATTAACATTCAAATACACATATTATATTATTCCTTTACTTCGGAACATCTTCCGAAGCCCTTCCGATCTCCATCGGATATTACCGAAACTATTCCGGTTTCTCTCTCTTTCTATTTCTCATACGATACCTCATCTACCCTAAGCATCCCCACCCTTAAGCGTGACATCCTTCGGTTTGGAAACACTCCGGACATGATAGAGACCATCCTCATATCAATGATCAATAGAGGGACCTGGATGGCCATGTGACCCCCGTGCGTTTCACGAATACAATCGCTCGAACCATGAGATAGTCGTTCCCCATTCCCTTTGTCATACGATACCTAATTCATCCGAGACTTGATCTTCGGTATATGTATACCTTAGTTCGATCTCGTTACCGATGAACTTGTTTTACTCGTTATCATGTCATTGCATTCTGTGACCTAGTCACATTCTTGCAAGCTTCATTAATGCAATGTCACTGAGATGGCCACATGTATCTGTCCGTTACATGGACTAGACAAATCCTGGTCTTGATATGTACTCCTCTACGCATTCCTTCGGAAAACCTGAGTGGCACCTTTTTGATCACCCTATTACGAGATGATTCTTGATAACCATCTAAGCTTCTTCCAGAATGGTGATTTGCATTACCTCACAGTCAAAGGATCAGGTTGCAAGGTTCTCTGTGTTTTATCATCAATGGTGAACATGTAACTAGATCTCATTACGATATAACGGTCGGATGTTTGTCTATCATGTTATTTAACTAATAACATGACCTCATTGTCAGTTGGCATAAATGCCCATGGTCTTGAAACATAGACCATCCTCATGACCAATGAACTAGTTCACTAGAGGTAACTAGAGACACGGTTTGTTCACATACCACACGTGTATTAACGTTTCGTATTAACACAGTTATAGCACAGTATGAAACGTATTATGAACATAGAGGAGGTATATCAAATAATACACTTTATTATTTGCCTCTAGGGCATCGCTAAGATAACCAACCTAGAACATGTATGTATCATATTTCTCCTAAGCCACTGTCAAGGACTTGGTGTTAAAATTAACACCATAGCAGCGAAGTTCGAGAGAACCAGAGGCTATATTATTGGCATGGTGAACGGAGCATAACACGGCCACGGCTCAATGTCCATGACTCCATGGAACCATACAACAGAAGGGATCATGAGATCAGAGAGGTGAGGGACTCATAGGGAGGAAGAGGCAACTGTAACACCCTCGAATCATCCATATGCAAGGTTTAGAAATTCAAGCCAAACCCGCATAGAAACGATTAAAAGATGCTCACCAGGCACTTGCATGCGGGTGGAAAACAAAGTAATATCATTACACAATAGTCGACAATGGAATCCACAGAACATATATATATAATAATAACTTCGTGAGTCAAGAATACAGATATGCAGTATAAAGATCCAAATCACCTTGAAAATGATACAACATCCGAGTACGGATAAGATGCAAATGGAGCTAAGAGCCCTGAAGAATAACCAATAGCATCCATAACCCTACCCAGGCCAAGACGGAAGGGTAACCCTTCTAACAATGTCGATCTCAATCCTGCTAAAACAAAAGGGGTTCCGACAAAGGGCAAATGAAAAAGAGAGCGGTCCGTACTGAGGCTAGTACAAGACGAGTCTAGAATTTGGTGACTCTCGCCTACATAGGTATGGTGAACTGAAGCGGCAGCGAAGCATGCACTATACAACCTATAAAGACTTGATACAATTGTCGACTATTAGAGAGAGGTAAGAAAGACCTATGCGCATCCAAACTGCTACTAACACCAAACATACCCATCCTGGTATTTCCTCCTCGAGACCAAATGAGGAAGTCATTCCGAGGAAACTCACATGGTTATACAACTTACTAGTCATATCAGATACAAGTCAAATTTATAACAGTAAACTTTAGTTATAGTTATCTATGATCGAGAAACTGTGCTCAAAGTCATCCATAACTGCAGACACTGCTTTTCGAAAAAGATTTAACCCTTTAGGGGTGCACCAAAGTATCCACAAGCACTTCCACCCTTTTTGTCAGATCAATTAACATACACCTATCGGTATGTCAGTGGGGATTCGGACACGACGTGTTCCTAGACCCAAAGCAAGTACATAGGAGCCACCCCACTAAGCTACCCGTATAGAAGTTGGTCGGCTCTGAAGAAGGACACAGAGGTTGCAAGATCGGCCAAGAGATTAGAGGCCACAGGTATAATCCTCAACATAATGACCCACATCCTAAACAGTACAGTAGTAAGCGCTCATCGATCAACAGATAATAAACATGGCATACAAGGCATACATGGCATGAAAACTTCAAACTAGTTTGTGGCCCCTATTACAGTACTTTGAAATCAGGTAATAATCCGATAGGGGTGCCCACACACCCCACATGTGGTTAGCGCGCTCAGTCTCGGAAAAGGTGTCAAGAACTCGGGTCCTAGGTGGACACAAGTGAGCGGGTAATAAAAAAATAACATCTATTACCCACCGGTGCCTGTGCATTATATCTATTTCTAGCATTTTAATTAACAAGTTGTAATGAAAGCCATGATCATCTCCACCATTAAGCATTTACTAACTCCCAACAACGGTGGAACATCGACGACGCGAAGTGATATGTTGCAAACGTATCTATTATTTTTGATGTTCCATGCTTGTTTTATATCTACTTTCTTATGTTTTGTCCATACTTTGGAGTATTTTTACACATTTTCTAGAACTAACCTATTAACAAGATGCCACAGTGCCAGTTGCCTATTTTTTGCTATTTTTTGGTTTCAGAAAAGCTAGTAAGGAAATATTCTTGGAATTGGACCGGACAAAATCCCAAGTCAATATTTCACTAGAAGGAATACGGAGTCTAGAGGGGAGACGAAGAGGGGAACCAGGGTGGCCACATCTGGTGGTGGCGCGGACAGCCCTAGCCGCGCCACCAAGGGTGTGGGCCCCATAGCACTCCACCGACCTTGCCCCTTCGCCTATATATTGCCTCCGGGACGAAAACCCTAGGTACGCGATCAAAATTCCACGAAAGAGTTTGTAGCCGCCGCCATCTCCATCCCTAGATCAGGAGGGATCTGAAGCTCTTCCTGGCACCCTGTCGGAGGGGAGAGATCACCCTGGAGGCCTTCTTCATCACCATGCCTGCCTCCAATGTGATGCACGAGTAGTTCATCCCTGGACTACGGGTCCATGTAGTAGCTAGATGGTTGGTTCTTCTCCTTTGTGCTACCATGTCTAGATCTTGTGAGCTCCATTCATGATCAAGATCATCTATTTGTAATCTTACGTGTTGTGTTTGTGGGGATTTGATGGATATTGAGATGCTATTTTAGATTGATTATTGATTTTATCATGTCTTTGTTATTTGTGATCTTGCATGCTCTCCGTGAGGGAGTATTTATGCTCGATAGTGGGTTCATGCCTCTAGGAATCTGGGAACTGACAGAAATCTCAAAGGTACTAGATGTGTTGTTGCTACTAGGGAGAAAACAGAAATCCTTTGTTCATGGAACAATCATATTGTTTACTTTACACACTTTGCTTAATGTAATTATCTGTTGCTTGCAACTTAATACTGGAGGGGGTCAGATGATAATCAGAAGGTGGATTATTAGTCATAGCTGCAGTTGGATTACGGTCTATTTATAATGTTGTAATGCCCAATCAAATCTCATAGGAGTCAAGATGATTAGTATATGCATGCATGCTTTCTCGGTGTTTGTCAATTGCCCCGCTGTAATTTGTTCACCCAACACGTCATCTATCTTAAGGAGAATCACCTCTAGTGAATTATGGACCCCGGTCCATTCTTTACCATCAATCTACAATATATTTACTATTTTCTATTTACTTTCTGCAAGCAATTACTATCTTCCACACAATACGTTTAATCCTTTGTTTTCAGCAAAACCGGTGAGATTGACAACCTCACTGTAAGTTGGGGGCAAAGTTCTGTGGTTGTGTTGTGCAGGATGCCAGGTTGGAAACAACACCTTGGAGGTGTTTCCTTGCTCATACTGGTTCGATAACCTTGGTTTCATAACTGAGGGAAAACTTGTTGTTGTGCTCATCATACCTTCCTCTTGGGGTTCCCCAACAAGGTCGAATATATTTTGAGCCATCAAGCTCTTTTTTTGGTGTTGTTGCCGGGGAGTCAAGGACATCTTCACAAGGGGAGTCCCTCATAACTAATCTCTTTACTTTGTTTTATTTGTTTTGCTTAGTTTATTTTTGCTTTGTTTGCTTGTTTCTTTTTATCAAATATACAAAAAAATAGTTCCTACTGTAGTTGTTATTTTCATTGGTTTTTAATTGTCTTGATTTATCATGCTCTCTATCAATGGTTGGTTTCTTTGAAACTGGATCTTATTGGCAAGGTGGGTTCGCGGAAGAACAAAAATATTATTATAAGGAACACCGCTTGTCACAAAAAGGGAAACACTTATGGGAACAAATTGATAAAGTATATACCATTGCTAGAAACGTGTGATCTACTTATAATGTTACTTATTTCTTTGATAAATCTTGTTGCTGTAGGAGGGATAAACACCTCCCTTTTGAATGTGAGTATAATGATGATGTTACCATATCTTCTTATCTTAAGGGAAATTAGGATTTTTATGATGTGGAACAAATTGAAGAATTTATTGCTTGGAAGGGTGCATTTGAACTTGCTTATTTTCTTGAAAATATTGATGATTCACCTTATAAATATGAGGTTTATGATATACTTACAAGGAAGAAAATGGCTATATTCTCGAATATCTTAATAGATGCTCTCCACGAGCGGAAGAGACTAATGCCTTGAAGGAGCCTATGGAAGAAGAAATTGCTGAAACTGGAAGACCATTGAATGAAAAAGATGAGGAGAGTGATGATCAAGAGGAGGAAGAATGTATCTACCCATTCCTACCTTCTAATGGGAGTAACTCTTTACCCCTTACAATATTTGATTGTCCCCCATGCTTACTAAAGGGGGGTGAATGTTATGTTCCCGAGGATTCTTTTGAAAATGTTTATAATAAAGCTCTAGATGATGTTCCTATATTGGTTGATAATATTAATTGTACTACTATTGAAAATGAGATTGATCAGTCATCTTGTTATAAAATTGTTAAAAGTGGGTTTGA
This sequence comes from Avena eriantha, assembly GCA_910589775.1. NCBI lineage: Eukaryota > Viridiplantae > Streptophyta > Magnoliopsida > Poales > Poaceae > Avena > Avena eriantha. Next base: position 471,234,624 of record OU342745.1, read on the forward strand.
AGGTTTTAATCCCACTATTTTTGAGCTTGATAAAAATTACGTGTTTATAGATCATGAAAAGCATGCCTTATGTGACAGTTATATTGTTGAGTTTATTCATGAGGCTACTGAAAATTATTATGAGAGAGTAAAATACGATTGTAAGAGTTTTCATGGTACTGAAACACCTCTCTAGTTGCTGAAAGATTTGAAGTTACTCTCATTTTATCTTCCTATGCCTATCACTTTGTTCTTTGTGAATTTATTTGTGTATAAGATTCCTATGCATAGGAAGTGGGTTAGACTTAAATGTGTTTTGAATTTTCTTCTTGGCGGTCTCTTTTACTTCAATTCATATTTCTTATGTGAGCATCATCGAAATTATTATGCCTAGCTCAAAGGCATTAAAGAAAAGCACTTATTGGGAGATAACCCAAATTTCTTTAGGAATCTTTTGTTGAGTATTGGAAGTTATTGCTTCAGTAATAACCTCTACTTATAATTTTTTGTGGTTTTTGTGCCAAGAGTAACCTCAAATGATAGAGAAGTAAGATTTGGGAAAGTTGCTGTCCCGAAACAGATTTTTGTGCTTCTCTGTAAACATTCATGAAAAATCTCTGTATATCGGTTTGAGATGTAATTTTTTGTGCTTATGCCCCAGGTTGTTATCTAACTTTCATTAGTTCAACACTTTTAGATTTGAGCAACACAAGGTCTTCGAAAAAATTGGTTTTTACCTGCTGGTCTGTTTTGACAGATTTCTGCCATTATTTGCATTTGCTTCTTAAATCTGTTTCTGTTTGAGTTCTTGCCAAAATTCTTGAACTTTTAAAAGGAAGTGCTACAGTATCTTGTTTTAATGGAAGTTTTACTTGTGTTGGAACTGAACCAAAATACTTATTATCTTGAGTACACTAATGTTGCTAATGAAGATTGTGTGAAGTTTTGTATGAAGGAAATTTTAAAGTGTAGGGAAGAATAATGTGATAAGATGAAGTATGGACAAAAGCTCAAGCTTGGGATGCCACCCGTGTCACCCCAAGAAATATTCAAGAAGTACAAGCATCAAATCTTAGGGATGCCCAAGGCATCCCCTTCTTCATCAATAAAAAATTCAGGTTTCTTCCAAACACTTCATTTTTATTGTTTCATGCACAATTGTGTTGTTCTTGGAGCATCTTTGTTTTGTTTTTAGTTTTCGTTTGCTTGAATAAGTTGGTTGGACCCCCTCATTCATACATTAGTTTTCAAATAGGTTGATTTGGATTGGAAAAGAGTAGGAAAGTTCAAGCTTAAGTGGTATAAAAGGAGCTTGTTTTGACTGTGACTTAGGCTTTATCATGTCATGCTTGATATTGTTTTGGCTTTATGCTTAGTGATTATTGCTGTAGAATGACATGTTATACACAATTGAGAATGCTTAATGTTCCTTGAAATAATCATGCGTTGTTTTAGCATATCAAAGCATAATATTGTGGTATTCTCCTTTGATGCTTTATTTGGGTTGACTTGGCGCATGCTCACGGCATGTTAAGACTACACCAAGTCACCATTGCCTCTATGATCATTTAGTTTTCGACTTGTAATATCACTTTATGCTTTAATTAATAATGTTTTGTCACTTTGCATGATTATGGCCATTATTGCTCTCTTAGTTGGTCGCTCCTAGTCTTTTGCTAGCCTCCATACCAAGTATGAGTTCCACTCATGCATCCGACTCCAAATAAAACCAAGTTATTCCAAAGAATCCACCATACCTACCTATTAGCATTTGCTATTCCAAGTATATTCATGTTTTTATCTACCTTCTGAATTAAACTTGTTATGTGAAAATTAGTGATTAAAGCTCTCACGAACTTGTGGCACACTTTACTTTTCTTGCACTTAATAAACTTGAACCATTGTGCCCATCTACGTTGCGTATATGCTTGTGTTTTGTAAGTTGTGGATTAGTGATGGCCCAAATATATCGAGCTCGTTGGGGAACCCCGGGAGGAAGGTATGATGAGCACAGCAACAAGTTTTCCCTCAGTAAGAAACCAAGGTTATCAATCCAGTAGGAGCAAGGAAACACCCCAAAGGTGTAGCTAGCTAAACGTTCCAGGGCGCACTACTGGTGCCAGCAGCAACGTGGAGACCTGCACAACACAACCACAGAACTTTGCCCCCAACTTGCGATGAGGTTGTCAATCTCACCGGTTTTGCTGAAAACAAAGGATTAAACGTATCGAATGGAAGGAAGTAATAGTTTGCAGAAAGTAAACACAAAGCAGTAAACAGTTTGTAGATTGTATGTAAAAGAAAGGACCAGGGTCCATAGTTCACTAGAGGTGTCTCCCCTTAAGATAGATAACATGTTGGGTGAACAAATTACAGCAGGGCAATTGACAAACACCGAGAAAGCAATACATGCATATACTAATCATCTTGACTCCTTTGGAACTTGATTGGGCATTACAACATTATACATAGACCGCCATCCAACTGCATCTATGACTAATAATCCACCTTTAGGTTATCATCCGAACCCCCTCCAGTATTAAGTTGCAAGCAACAGATTATTGCTTTACGAATTGCGTGTAAAGTAAACAATACGATTGTTCTATGAACAAAGGATTGTTGTTTTCTCCCTAGTAGGAACAGCACATCTAGTACCTTAGAGATTTCTGTCACTTCCCCAGATTACCAGAGGCATGAACCCACTATCGAGCATAAATACTAACTCTTGGAGTTGCTAGCATCTACTTGGCCAAGATAGCTACTAACAACAGAAAGCATGCAAGATCACAAATAACAAAGACATGATAGAATCAATAATCAATCTGAAATAGCATCTCAATATCCATCAGATCCCCGCAAACACAACATGCAGAATTACAAATAGATGATCTTGATCATGAACGGAGATCACAAGACCTAAACATGAAAGCACGAAGGAGGAGAACCATCCATCTAGCTACTACATGGACCCGTAGTCCAAAGAAGAACTACTCACGCATCACACCGGAGGCTTGCATGATGATGAAGAAGGCCTCCAGGGTGAACTTCCCTCTCCGATAGGGTGCCGGGAAGAGCTTTAGATCCCTCCCGATCTAGGGATAGAGATGACGGCGGCTACAGACTCTTTCGTGGATTTTTGATCGGGTACTTAGGGTTTTGGTATCGGAGGCAATATATAGGCGGAAGGAGAGGCCAAGGGGGTGCTGGGTCGGCCAGACCACCCCCTGGCGCGGGCCAGGCCTGGCCGTGCGGCTAGGTGGTGTGGCCGGCCCCCAGCCCTTCTACGTCTCGTATTCTGGCTCTAGATGTCTTCCGAAAAAATAGGCACTTTGGCTTTTGTCCCGTCCAATTCCGAGAATATTCATTTCTGACTTTCCTGGAACCAAAAACGGCAGAAAACAGGCAGCTGGCACTGTGGCTCTTGTTAATAGGTTAGTCCAATAAATCATATGGAAAGTACTCCAAAGTGTGGACAAAACACAAGAAAGTAGATAAAACCAAGCATGGAACATCAAAAATTATAGATACATTTGCAATGTATCAACATCCCCAAGCTTAACTCCTGCTCCTCCTCGAGTAGGTAAGTGATAAAAGAAAGAATAATTTTTGAGGTGACATGCACCATCATAAACTTGATAAAAGTATTTGTAAAACATTCAAAGCTAGGATTATAGTACTTTAATCATAACATGAAAGACAAAGTTCTAGCAATAAGACAAAGAAACTATGATGCAACATGAAAAGGCACAAACAAAAGATTCATGAATAACAATGCTTTGCAAGACGTTTGTTTGTTTCACATAAAAGAAAACATAGCATAATAGCATTCAGCTTGTCCCTCATAGAGTAGCAAATATGAATGCATAGGACACCTTCAAAGTTCATAAGAGTGACTAGATACAAATAGTTTAAAATAAGCAATATCAAGTTATACATCAATCAACTAGTCTTGGGACAATGCACATAGAACTAAAAATGGCCACTATGCTCTCAAAGTAGGTGCATAAAGGTAGAAGGTGGAGACTCAATATAATGGTGGAAGAAAGGCCTTCGTAGAAGGAAGTAGAGATTCAAGTTTCATAAAGAGCTTCCAAAAATTATGGTACTTATAGCTTTCAGCTCTCATTGCCCCTATCATAAGCATCTTGAAGTGATTAAGGTTAAAGTGAACAAAATATGGTGTACATGCTTGACGAAGTATAAGTTAGAAATCGCATGTCCCTTGAATACGAGGGCCGCTCCTCATGCTACTCAAGTTTAGTCACCGGTAAGTTCTTATCATCGTAAGTACATGTGTATCATAGAGAACCACCAACGGGGTACCCCTTGCCCGATGATACGGAAGAATCCCCATATCAAAATGACAAGGCAAGCAGACAACGAGCATCTCAGCAATCTTCTTATTGACCAAGGGAATATGGTGCTTTTTTCTCTCTTTCCTCTTTTTATAATCTCTTTTTTTCTTTTCTCTTTTTTCTCAATATAGGACTCTTTTTTTATAAGAAGAATGCTTCATAGACAGCTCATTATGGTTACGCTGTAGGTTTCCACCATGTCAGCATGGATTAGACCAGCGGCCCGGGCGTTTCTCTAACACATATACATAACTCCATGGACTTACAAGCTCCCCTTTCATTTCACACCGACGACATCCATAGACAAAAGAGCATGATATCAACTAGGTACAAAGTACTTGTGCAATGTTGAAAGTGTTCCCCATGACAGCATGGTTCTGCTAATTCCCAACAAATAAGTGCAAGCATATACAACATAGACGACACAATGGTTCAAGTTTATTAAGAGCAAGAAAAGTAAAGTGTGCCATCAAGTTCGTGACAGCTATAATCACTAGTTTTCTCATAACAAGTTTAATTCGGAAGGTAAACAAAAGCATGAATATACTTGGAATAGCATAAGCTAGTAGGTAGGTATGGTGGACTCTTTGGAATAACTTGGTTTAGGGAGTTGGATGCATGAGTGGAACTCATACTTGGTTGTGGAGGCTAGCAAAAGACTGGGAGCGACAAACTAAGAGAGCAATAATGGCCATAATCATGCAGAGCGACAAAACATCATTGATCAAAGCATAAAGTGATACTACGAGTTGAAAAATAAAGGATCATAAAGGCTTATGGTGACTTGAGATAGTCATAACATGGTGTGAGCATGCGCCAAGTCAACCCAAATAAAGCATCAAAGGAGAATACCACTATATTATGCTTTAATACGCTAAAACAACGCATGATTCATCCAAGGCACATTAAGAAATCTCAATTGTTTATAACAAGTCATTCTACAGCAAATAATACTAAGCATAAAGCCAAAACAATATCAAGCATGGCATGACAAAGCATAGGCCACAGTCAAAAACAAGCTCTCTTTACCACTTAAGCATGAACTTTCCTACTCTTTTCCAAACCAAACCAAAACTATTTCAAAACCAAAGTATGAAAGAGGGGGTCCAACCAATTTATTCAGCAAACTAAGAAAACCAAGCAAACAAAAACAAAAACAAAAAAAGAAGACGCTCCAAGAACAACACAAGTGTGCATGAAACAATAAAAATGAAGCATTTGGGAGAAACCTGGGATTTTTATTGATGGAGAGGGGGATGCCTTGGGCATCCCCAAGCTTTGACGCTTGTACTTCTTGGATATTTCTTGGGGTGACATGCGTGGCATCCCCAAGATTGAGCTTTAGTCCATCTTTCATCTCATTACTCATTCCTTCCATACACCTAAAAAATTTCCTTTATACAAAACTTCACACAATCTTTATTAGCAACATTAGTGCACTCAAGATAATAAGTCTTTAGGTTCAGTTCTAACACCAAATAAACTTCCATTAGAACACTAGATACTAAAGCACTTCCCTCAAAAAGCTCAATTCCCCAAAAGAACTCAAAAAGGAACCAACAAGAAGCAAATGCAGAAAATGGCAGAAATCTGTCAAAACAGACCAGCAGGTAAAGACGAATTTTTTCGAAGACCTTATGTTGCTCAAATCAAAAAGTGTTGAACTAACGAAAGTTAGATAACAACCTGGGGCAGAAGCACAAAACTCACGCCTCAACAGGACATTCAGAGATTTTACACGAATTTTTACAGTGAAGTACAGAAATCTGTTTTGGGACAGCAACTTTCCCAATCATTACTTCTCTCTCATTAGAGGTTACTCTTGGCACAAAAAGCAAATAAAAAGGATAAGGAGCGGTTATTACTGAATTAATAACTTCCAAGACTCATCTAAAACTTTTGGGTTATCTCCCAATAAGTACCTTTCTTTAACGCCTTTAAGTTAGGCATAAGAAGCAAGAAAAAATCAAGTGTTCTTAAATGAAGAAGCATTAAGATTAATACCAGAAATATATTCAACAAGGCAAGGTATATCATCTAAATAGGTTCTAGAGGATCCTCTCTCAATGCTCTTAGGTTCACTATTTTCATCAAAAGGGTTTTCAGGAACAATCCAATCAAGATTCTTTTCTATAGCTTCATGTATTGCTACCAGTTTAAAGGGTATTGGTATCTTAGTTTCCTTCCCATTAGGTTCAGTTTTGTTCATATTTTCTCGTGCACCAACAACATCTACACATGAGCCTAGCATATTGAAATGTTCAAAGACTTTTCTAGCTTCCTTGGCAACATCATAGAATTCCTTAAACAAAGTTTCTAGAATAAAATCCCTCTTTTCAGGGTCCTGAATATCTTTAAGCTTAAGAAACATTACTTGCATTAAGGGGTTGAGTCTAACAAACCTAGCTTCCAACATGTGGACTAAAGAAGCTACAGCAATCTCATAGCTTGGAGCAAGCTCTGCAAGGGATCTATCCTCAATATCTTCATGCTTACTAACATGATTAAAGAATTCTTCAATATTATCTTTCCCAATTATAGAACCAGTACCAATTGAAAGATCTTTCAGGGTGAACTAAGGGATCAACATGGTGTGCTAAGGAAGGGGTAACAACTATAGAAAGACTTAATTTTTTTGTGTTTTTGATAAAGAAAGCAAAATTGTAAAACTATTTTTTGTGTGTTTTTGATAAAGAAACAAGCAAACAAAACAAAAAGAAACTAAGCAAAACAAAAATAACAAAGTAAAGAGATTGGTTATGAGGGACTCCCCTTGTGAAGATGTCCTTGACTCCCCGGCAACGGCGCCAGAAAAAGTTGTTGATGGCCCAAATATATCGAGCTCGTTGGGGAACCCCAAGAGGAAGGTATGATAAGCACAGCAGCAAGTTTTCCCTTAGTAAGAAACCAAGGTTATCAATCTAGTAGGAGCAAGGAAACACCCCAAAGGTGTAGCTAGCTGAACGTTGGCAGGGCGCACTACCGGTGCCAGCAACAACGTGGAGACCTGCACAACACAACCACAGAACTTTGCCCCCAACTTGCGATGAGGTTGTTAATCTCACCGGTTTTGCTGAAAACAAAGGATTAAACGTATCGAATGGAAGGAAGTAATAGTTTGCAGAAAGTAAACACAAAGGAGTAAACAGTTTGTAGATTGTATGTAAAAGGAAGGACCGGGGTCCATAGTTCCCTAGAGGTGGCTCTCCTTAAGATAGATAACATGTTGGGTTTACAAATTACAGCGGGGCAATTGACAAACACCAAGAAAGCAATACATGCATATACTAATCATCTTGACTCCTTTGGAACTTGATTGGGCATTACAACATTATACATAGACCGCCATCCAACTACATCTATGACTAATAATCCACCTTCAGGTTATCATCCGAACCCCCTCCAATATTAAGTTGCAAGCAACATATTATTGCTTTACGAATTGCGTGTAAAGTAAACAAAGGATTGTTGTTTTCTCCCTAGTAGCAACAGCACATCTAGTACCTTAGAGATTTCTATCACTTCCCCAGATTACCAGAGGCATGAACCCACTATCGAGCATAAATACTAACTCTTGGAGTTGCTAGCATCTAATTGACCAAGATAGCTACTAACAACGGAAAGCATGCAAGATCACAAATAACAAAGACATGATAGAATCAATAATCGATCTGAAATAGCATCTCAATATCCATCGGATCCCCGCAAACACAACATGCAGAATTACAAATAGATGATCTTGATCATGAACGGAGCTCACAAGATCTAAACATGAAAGCACAAAGGAGGAGAACCAGCCATCTAGCTACTACATGGACCCGTAGTCCAAAGATGAACTACTCACGCATCACACCGAAGGCTTGCATGATGATGAAGAAGGCCTCCAGGGTGAACTTCCATCTCTGGCAGGGTGCCGGGAAGAGCTTCAGATCCCTCCCGATCTAGGGATGTAGATGACGGCGGCTACAGACTCTTTCGTGGATTTTTGATCGGGTACTTAGGGTTTTGGTATCGGGGGCAATATATAGGCAGAAGGAGAGGCCGAGGGTGTGCTGGGGTCGGCCAAACCACCCCCTGGCGCGGGCCAGGCCTGGCCGCGTGGCCAGGTGGTGTGGCCGGCCTTTCCCCATCTCGTATTCTGGCTCCAGATGTCTTCCGAAAAATAGGCACTTTGGCTTTTGTCCCGTCCAATTCCAAGAATATTCATTTTCTGACTTTCCTGGAACCAAAAACAGCAGAAAACAGGTAACTGGCACTGTGGCTCTTGTTAATAGGTTAGTCCGAGAAATCATATGAAAAGTACTCCAAAGTGTGGACAAAACACAAGAAAGTAGATAAAACGAAGCATGGAACATCAAAAATTATAGATACATTTGCAATGTATCAATTAGCAGAACCATGCTGTCATGGGGAACGCTTTCAACATTGCACTTTATTTAGTTGATATCATGTTCTTTTGCTTATGGATCCCGGTGGTGTGAAATGAAAGGGGAGCTTGTAAGGCTCATGGAGTTCGTATATGTGTTAGAGAAACTCCTGGGCGGCTGGTCTAATCCATGCCTAATCATGGTGGAAACCTACAGCGTAACCATAGTGAGTAATCTATGAAGCATCCTCTATAAAAAAGAAGCCTATGCAAATAGGAAAGAAAAAAAGAAGAAGAAAATATACCTATGCAAATAGGAAATAAAAGGATGTTGAGATGCTCGTTGTCTGCTTGCCTTGTCATTTTGATATGGGGATTCTTCCGTATCATCGGGCAAGGGGTACCCCGTTGGCGGTTCTCTATGATACACATGTAGTTACAATGAAAAGAACTTGCTTGTGACTAAACTTGAGTAGCATGAGGAACGGTACTCGTAAGTAAGGGGCATAAGATTTTCAGCTTATAACTTGTCAAGCATATCCTCATATTTGTTCACTTTAACCTTAATCACCTAAAGATGCTTATGATAGGGGAAATGAGAGCTGAAATCTAATAAGTACCATAATTTTTGGAAGCTCTTTATGAGACTTGAATCCCTGCTTCCTTCTATGAAGGCCTTTCTTTTACTTTTATGTTGAGTCTCCATCTTCTATTTTATGCACCTATTGAGAGAGCATAGTGGCCATTTTTAGTTTAATGTGCATTGTCCCAAAACTTATTGATTTATTCATAACTTTGATATTGCTTGTTCTTAAACTATTTGTATCTAGTCACCCTTATGAACTTTGAAGGTGGCCTATGCATTTATGTTTTGCTACACTATGAGGGGCAAACTGAATACCATTCTTATTATGCTTTCTATATGTGAAACAAACAAACGTCTTGCAAAGCATTGTTATTCATGAATATTTTGTTTGTACCTTTTCATGTTATAACATAGTTGCTATATCTTATTGTTAGAACTATATCTTTCATGCTATGTTAGAGTACTATGATCCTAGCTATCAATGTTCTACAAATACTTTGATCAAGATTATGATAGTGCATGTCACCTCAAAAATTATTCTTTTGTATCATTTACCTACTCGAGGACGAGTAGGAGTTAAGCTTGGGGATGTTGATACATTGCAAACGTATCTATAATTTTTGATGTTCCATGCTTGTTTTATGTCTACTTTCTTATGTTTTGTCCACACTTTGGAGTATTTTACACATTTTATGGAACTAACCGATTAACAAGATTCCAAAGTGCCAGTTGCCTGTTTTCTGTTGTTTTTGGTTTCAGAAAAGCTACTAAGGAAATATTCTCGGAATTGGATCGGACAAAAGCCCAAGTCAATATTTCACCAGAAGGAATACGGAGTCCGGAGGGGAGACGAAGAGGGGAACCAGGGCAGCCACACCTAGTGGTGGCGTGGCCAGCCCTAGCCGTGCCACCAGGGGGTGTGGGCCCCCTAGCACTCCACCAACCTTGCTCCTTCGCCTATATATTGCCTCCAGGACGAAAACCCTAGGTACCCAATCAAAATTCCACAAAAGAGTCTGTAGCCGCCGCCATCTCCATCCCTAGATCTGGAGGGATCTGAAGCTCTTCCCGACACCCTGTCGGAGGGGAGAGATCACCCTGGAGGCCTTCTTCATCACCATGCCTGCCTCCGGTGTGATGCGTGAGTAGTTCATCCCTAGACTACGGGTCCATGTAGTAGCTAGATGGTTGGTTCTTCTCCTTTGTGCTACCATGTCTAGACCTTTTGAGCTCCGTTCATGATCAAGATCATCTATTTGTAATCTTACATGTTGTGTTTGTGGGGATCCGATGGATATTGAGATGCTATTTCAGATTGATTATTGATTCTATCATGTCTATGTTATTTATGATCTTGCATGCTTTCCGTTGTTAGTAGCTATCTTGGCCAAGTAGATGCTAGCAACTCCAAGAGGGAATATTTATGCTCGATAGTGGGTTCATGCCTCTAGGAATATGGGGAAGTGAAAGAAATCTCTGAGGTACTAGATATGATGTTGCTACTAGGGAGAAAACAGCAATCCTTTGTTCATAGAACAATCGTATTGTTTACTTTACACACTTTGCTTAATGCAATTATTTGTTGCTTGCAACTTAATACTGGAGGGGGTTCAGATAATAACCTGAAGGTGGATTATTAGTCATAGATGCAGTTGGATTACGGTCTATGTATAATGTTGTAATGCCCAATCAAATCTCATAGGAGTCAAGATGATTAGTATATGCATGCATGCTTTCTTAGTGTCTGTCAAGTGCCCCGCTGTAATTTGTTCATCCAACATGTCATCTATCTTAAGGAGAATCACCTCTAGTGAACTATGGACCCCGGTCCATTCTTTACCATCAATCTACAATCTATTACTATTTTTTGTTTACTTTCTGCAAGCAATTACTATCTTCCACACAATACGTTTAATCCTTTGTTTTCAGCAAAATCGGTGAGATTGACAACCTCACTGTAAGTTGGGGGCAAAGTTCTATGGTTGTGTTGTGCAGGATTCCAAGTTAGAAACAACACCTTGGAGGTGTTTCCTTGCTCCTACTGGTTCGATGACGTTGGTTTCATAACTGAGGGAAAACTTGATGTTGTGCTCATCATACCTTCCTCTTGGGGTTACCCAACGATCTCGAATATATTTTGAGCCACCACGAAGCAGCACTTGAGCAAGCAACTACAACTCACAAGTTCAACAGTCTATAAAACAATCAGGCAATAGGAGTTGTCCAAGGCAATATAGGCTGCATGGAATATAACTGGTGCGAAAACTAAAGCATCGTAACACGGATAGCAATAGATCAACAGGAGGAAGTAAAGACTGTAAATGCAAAATAGGTAGAAAGGGGGAGAATGCTTGCTTAGGAAACATAGTCGAAGATTCACTATACAAAGAACTTGTCGACACTCGCATCAACTCAACGTCTTAATCCGTGAAGAAGCAAAGCACTAAAAGGAACAGCGATGCAACAATTACAACTAATGCAGAAGAACCAGCATGATCATGATATGATGCAAGACATGGCAAGTTAATGATAAAAACCCTTTTGAAAAGATTTTATTTGCATAGCACATAGATGATACAACATTAGTGAGCCATTATTAACAAGAAATAATTATTTCCCAATTTTATTCGTCATTTTTCCTTGCAAAAACAGTTCTGATTTTACAAGTCATCTATGATGCATGATGCAATTTGAAGTATGGAATGCATAGTTGGAAAGGGCTCGTCCCGCTGATCGACCTAGACATATCATTTGACGAATTCGGAATTACGGTTTAAAAGATATGAAATTATTAAGGAAAGGCCATTTAATAGCATTTAAATAATTTTAGAAATTTTAATTTTCTCAAAAATTAATTTAGACAACATATTCATATTCCTGGCATTTTTCTGATCAAGAATCATATATCATTTGTATTATTTCGAAATATTTATTAAAAGTTGAGATTTAATAATTATTAAAGCATTTATTAATACTCATAAAACATTTATTATTTTGCAATATTTAAAAAAGGGGACAATTTCATGTTTATAATTCAAAAAAAACAAGTTTCATGTTGTGACTTTTGTCAAATTCGAATTTATTTGAAAGTTTTGACTTTAGTTGACATTTGACTTAGGTTTGATTGAATTTTAAAAGTCTAGGGGATTAAACATGATTAACACACAAAACCCAAGGACCCGCGTTGCAAGAACACCAGATCTGGATCTAGGAAGGTTTTCTCACTGTGGGGGAGTCCTAGCCCATGTGGCTGGCAGGTGGGGACATGATGAGGTGACGGCCACGTGTGTAGGGCTGGTCAACACGGACGGAGTTGGTTGACCACGGCCGGACGATGGCACTCGCCGGGTGAGGAGGGCATGCACGGGAAGAAGAGGGCACCAAGGGGAGCATCTCTCCACAGGGGACCAGGATTGGGCGGCGCGGAGACCACGGGGTGACTAGAGCGTCACCGATGTGGGAGTGTTGCGGCGATAGGGCACGGGTCAGTGGTGATTAAGCGAACCAGGGGAAGGGAAGATGGTGTCGAGGCTCGGGAGAGGGTTGGGCTCACCATGAAGTCAAAGAGGTGGTCGACAAGGACTGGGAGTCATGGCGGTGACCGGAATTGGCGGTTGAAGGGCGGTGGTCCGAGAGGGGGAATTGGACGAGGTCGACGAATTCGGAAGTGCTTGGGCAAGCCGATGGTGTTGGGTGCTTCACGAGCTCGAGGCACATGTGCTAGTGCCCTCGGCATTGACGGGGACAACTTGTAGCGGTGGGGCCATGGTGATGCTGCAAGGTGAGCGAGGCGGCATCGCAGGGAAAGAGAGGAGAATATCATTTTGCAGCCCGAAAGTTGGGGTGTCCAGGCAACGCGGTACCCAAGTTCCCTAAAATCAGCCGGGATGACTACAGTTGGTGTGCCAAATACTCAAAGGGTCTTTTCAGCACGAATTCAACTTTACGTTTCAATACAAAAAATCAGGCGAACGGCCGTCAAGTTGGGCCCCCCTGTCAGTTCTCGCCGTTATGTCGCTCCTGTCGCTCCAATCACTTAGGTGTCAATTAGGTTTGCAGTGTTGGCACATGAATCCATTACGCGTCTTCTTCTTCCCCGGAGCAGCAATCTGTGGGGCGTCGCAGCCATGGCGCGGAGCTGGGACATGGACGAACCTGCTCGGCCCAGCTCTCCTCCCTGTAGGCTTGCAACGTTGGCACATGCATCCATTACGCGTCTTCTTCCCCGGAGCGGCAATCTGTGGTCGCGGCCATGGTGCAGAGCTGGGACGTGACGAAGCTGCTCGGCCCTGCTCTCCTCCCCATCCCAAGTAGGAGCTCTCCCTCACCGTGGACGCACCCATGGCACGGTGCGGGGACGAGAATTGGTTCTTGGTGAGATCTATCACCTTGTCGACCATGCTCGGTTCTGTTTTCCTCCTCTAGAATCCGAGCTCGCCATCACCGTGGTTGCACCCGCACCAATTCTGCCACCTCTGCCGAGGTCTCTGTGGTAGCTAAAGTTCTAGGGCTCTCCAAGTTCTGCCATGTTGGGCTTGTAAGTGTTGTTGTATGTTAAACTAGCAAATCTCTTTTGTTCAAATCTCTTGGGCGGTACCAACTTCATTGTGTTTAATTATGAAAGACAAAATATAAATGATTTCTCTCAATTTCTCGCATAGAAAAATGCACAGCTAATTTCATATTCTCGCAGGAACTGGCCCCACTTGTTGAACCAGTAGCACTGCCACGATCTCAACGTAACCACGGTGAGTTCTCGAACCGAAATTTGCAGTTACCACGTTTCTTCTGCAGTCATTCCTCTTCCTCAGTCATTCCTCTGCAGTTTTTCCTAGGCGCTTCTTCTTCCTCTATTCTGGAACCGTCGATTCATCTTCTTCTTCCTCTCGCAGGCAGTTCCTTGCAGGCATTTCCTTTCACCCATTTCCTTGCAGGCATGGACGATGGGAAACGCACAACAGAGACCCACTTGGTCCCTGCCCATGGCACCACGACTTTGACAGTGGTGTACACAAATGATGAAGCGACTGTGGAGACAACTCTCGCCAGGTTTGAGCAATTGCTTGAGAAAGAGAAGCACAAGTTTGTGGGGCTAGACTTGGAGTACACCCATGAAAATAAGCGAAAAAATCCTCCACAAGAGATCGTTGTTGTGCAAATCTCCATACATGAGGAGGTCCTCGTTTACCACTTCTGCAGGTATGTGAAATTTAAATTTGAGATCACCACTTATGCATCCCTTGTTCCCTTACATCCCTAGAACCATCTAAGTGCAGGAGTAAACCAACTGAGATGCATTGTCCGGCTCTGGTCGAGTTCTTGTGTAGGAAAGGGATAACTTTCACTAGCGTGGATATCACAAATGACACAATTATGCTTTCTTGTGCGTTGATAAAAATCCCAAATGGGCACCACATCGACATCCAAAATATGTACAAGATCAAACCATACCCAGCGAAGGATGGCATGGGTGATCTGGCAGTGGAAATCATCGATAAATCCTATGAAAAACTGAAGAAATTGAAGCGACTCGATCACGACTACTGGGAGTGGAAGCCGATGAGCCAGGTGCGCCTCGAGTATGCAGCCAGAGACGCCTACATCGTGTACGAGTTGTACAGTAAGATCATTACCATGACAGATGGGATGGTTAAGGCGGGGTTTTCATGAGAGAGCTATGCCCTGGTTGCAAGCTAGCCCAGGAGAAGAAGCGCGAGGAGGACAGAAAGCGATTTCAGGACGAGCAGGGATCTTGGGACGGTGGCGACATCAAGCGGTTGAAGGGGAAGCAAGTCAAGGACGACAACAAGTGGTGGTGATACATTATGTGTTTGAACTAGATTTTAGTTTCTAGTTTATTATGTGTTTGATACATTTAGTTACTTCAATACAAATTTCGACCAATTTAACTTGTTGATGTATTTCTTGACAAATATAATATAATCGAGCACTAGAAATATTTTGTAGTGTGCATGAGCATGATCAGTAAATATAATTGAACACTAGAAACTTTAAGGCGCTTCATATAAAGGAGTAGATTAATATAGAAGGTTCACCAGAGACACCACGGATATATTGTCTTATATGCCACACACAGGTAATAATTAACTAGAACAAAATAAAAGCAAGGGCTGTAGCAGGAGGCCGGGACACGGAGACACCTAGCAGGGCAGGGGTTTATCAACAGGAGGCAGTGACAACCTAGTCGATGGGATACAGGCCAGTCCTGATATACTCCCGGAGGAATTTGCCGTAGGCTGCGTGCCGCACCAAGGTAATCAGCCTATGGATTTTGCCTCCGCCTCTGCCAACGCCCTCCGCATGTCGGATCATGCTGTTGAGGTCCACGTTGATTCCTCTGCCACTGAATGGGCAAAATAGTCTCCCCCTACGGTGGAAACGGATTAGCCCACACCGAACCGCCTCAGCACGTAGCGGCTCTTGTTGTCCCTAGATACCTTGTTATCGTCCACTTCATCATCATCATCCTGTTGATTTTTAAGAACATAACTTAGAACTCATACATATGATTGAATTGTATTACAACTCAAGAATTGACAACATGTATATGTAAAACAATATATCCGTGGATATCAAAGATAAAGCATCTCAACAATACTTTGATCGGTTCATATATCATTTCATCTCAACACAATGACAAATAATTGCATCAGAGTGAATGTAGGATAAATCTAGGGGTCTCATAAGTTTCTTCAGGGATGGAGTAGGTGAACCAAGTAACAATTGCACAACCTGTAATGTTGTTATACATCGCCCAGGTTCACTAACTCATCCCTGAAAAAATCTTACACCAATGTGTCTGCCTCTCTTTTGGGACAAATTTGAATCATTGGCCACAATAAGAAATTGAAATGTAATCGTACAAAACATTATTCAGGGATATACATAGTCAGGTACAAAAACAAGCCTAAATATTGTAATTATAAATAAAAACAGTTAATCTTTAGGTACATGTTAAAAATACTTATGATCAAAACCATTCATATACATATGCATCATACCAATCATTAAAAGATCAGAAACAATTCAAGGATCATATATGTAGTTCCATATGAGAATAAATCTAGGGCCTCATAATTTGTTTCAGAGATGGAGTTGGCGAACCAAAGTACCAACATCACAACCTATATTGTTTGTGTGCATTGTTACCTCAGGTTCACCAACCCATCCCTAAAACAAGACACTATCATATGTGTCTCCCCTTGAACTCTTTTGGGGCAAATTTCAATCATCGGCCTCAGTGAGAAACTAAAATGTAATTCTTATACACTGACTGCATGGAATAGATAATTCGAATATCATAGTTCTATGAATGTAGAATAAAGGTTAAGGCCTCATAAGTTTCTACAGGGACGGCGTAAGTGAACCAAGTAACAATTGCATAGCCTATATTGTTCTTGTACATCGCCCCAGGTTCACTAACTCGTCCCTGAAAAAATCTGACACCAATGTGTCTGCCTCTCTTTTGGGGCAAATTTGAATCATTGGCCACAATAAGAAATTGAAATGTAATCGTACAAAACATTATTCAGGGATATACATAGTCAGGTACAAAAACAACCCTAAATATTGTAATTATAAAGAAAAAACCAAACAATTAATCTTCAGGTACATGTTAAAAATACTTATGATCAAAACCATCCATATACATATGCATCATACCAATCATTAAAAGATCAAAAACAATTCAAGGATCATATATGTAGTTCCATATGAGAATAAATCAAGGGCCTCATAATTTGTTTCAGAGATGGAGTTGGAGAACCAAAGTACCAATAACACAACCTATATAGTTTGTGTGCATTGCTGCCTCAGGTTGACCAACCCATCCCTAAAACACGACACCATCATACGTGTCTTCCCTTGAACTCTTTTGGGGAAAATTTCAATCATCGGCTTCGATGACAAACTAAAATGTAATTCTTATATACTATGAATGCATGGAATAGATAATTTGAATATCATAGTTCTATGAATGTAGAATAAAGATTGCGGCCTCATAAGTTTATTCAGGGATGGCGTGAGCGAACCAAGTAACAATTGCACAGCTTATATTGTTCTTGTACATGGTCCCAGGTTTGCTCACTCATCCCTGAAAAAATCTGACACCAATGTGTCTGCCTCTCTTTGGGATAAATTTGAATCATTGGCCAGCATAAGAAATTGAAATGTAATCGTACAAAACAATATTCAGGGATATACAAATGCATCATACAACGCATTCATAGATCATAAACAATACAAAGATTATATATTTAGGTTCCATATGAGAGAAAAATTAGGGCCTCATTTTTTCAGCGATGGAGTCGGAGAACCAAAATACCAACATCACAACCTATATTGTTTATGTGCATTGCTGCCTCAGGTTCACTAACCATCCCTAAGAAAATGACACCATCAGATGCCCTTGCACTATTTTGGGGCAAAATTGAATCATTGGGCTTAGTAAGGAATAGAAATGTAATGTTATAGGCCTGCTGTGTATCGAAATCAACACTCAACTAGCAAACTCAACTAGATGGCAGATGAGAAGATTGGGGTTTTGTGACTAGACGGATTGGGGTTTTGTGACTAGATGGCAGATGCATCAATCAATCGATCGAATCATATATATACTACCCTACTTCAAGAGCAAAAGAATCTGTACACGATTGAGCAAATCCTATGTACGAACAGTGAAAACTGCGGCTACGACTAGAGAAGCTAGCAATGTAGTACCTCGGACTCCTCATCAGGGACCTCCTCCTTGAACTCATCATTCTTCACGATTGCGTCGAAGATTTCTTATACGGTGATGGGGTCGTCGATGTATATCACTGGATTGCCTCCGCCTGCCGCCTGCCCCCCATCTAGATCTGCCGCTGGCACCACGACATTGTCGGCCACAATGTTGTCGGCCACCTGCTGCTCGGCGGTGACGGCTACTACCTGCTGCTCGGTAGCGATGGCTACCACCTGCTGCTCGGCGGCGACGAGCGGCGTTCGTGCCCGGAGAATACGCCTCTGCCTGCTTGGCGACGACCGAGCCATCTATTGTTGCGTCTTCAACTGGCTTCACCTCCGGCTCGTCTCCACGCGTACGCTTCATGGCAGACCAAGGGAAGGAGGTAGTGGAAACGAGGGAGCTTCGGCACGCGCGGCAGGTGTAGATTGGGGTCTTGGGACTAGACAGACTGGGGGAAATGACACGAGCTCATGGAAGAAGAAGGTCGAGGAGGGTTATAAACACCGGACTGTTCGTAGTCCTTGAGTGGACACGTGTGGTTGGCGGGGGGCTACTACGATCTCCACCCTTTTTTCGGTTCCATTTTTTGAAACAGCCAAGATCTCCACTTTAGAGCTGCATTGAAAACACGCTCATGGCAGACCTCGATTCCACTACATGGAAGTGGTGCGGAACCAATTTATAGCAACGTTAGATCTACTCGAGGGGGGCCCTTGACTCATGGAAGTTACTAGCGGTAGGGCCCAGTTGCAAGTGAGGTTGAGAGCGCTGCGTAAAAATGGGATATGTCTTATTAAAATCAAGTGGCAATAAATTGCAGCGTCCCGTTGACAACCGTGCAATCGATGACCCTGTTGCCCTATGCATGTGTTGTAGTAGCAGTAGTAGGATATTCATCCTTGATTAAACTTGACATGACCGCTCGAAGAATTTTTCCATGGACGGCATCATGTTCCTTCCTGTAGAAGTCTCGCTGAGGGAGACGTCCGTGCTGTCTCACGCTGTACTGTGAAGGGCACGACGTGTGCAACGATCATTGTTGGATCGCACAGAATCAACAGTTGGTGCGCACGATTCGCGCGACAACTCTGACAACCAATCAGGAGTAGAAGACAGGGTGAGCACAGTTTTGGGCTTCTACGAAAGATAGAGAGAGGGGAGGCAAAACTAAGTAGTACCACATAAAACCAAGGGCAAAACTGAGTAGTATAAAAATGGAAGGTGTCTTGTAGAATGAAATACATCGTGGAATACATCAAATTATGCCAAGATAGATCCACTAGAGTTCATTGCATGTCTGTTACTTCCATAAACCACGCATGGATCCACCGGTGTCATTGCATGTCTATTCTTTTCATGAACCACGCCCAGTGTCATTGCATGTTAGTTCTTTTCATGAACCACATAAGGATCCACCAGTGTCATTGCATGTCTGTTCTTTTCACAAACCACATGCAGTGTCATTGCATGTCTGTTCTTTTCATGAAGCACACCCTGTGTCATTGCATGTGTGTTCCTCTAGAAAACCACATAAGGATCCACCGGTGTCACTGCATGTCTGTTCTTTTCATGAACCACATAAGGATCCACCAGTGTCATTGGATGTGTGTTCTTTTCATGAACCACACCCAGTGGCATTGCATGTCTGTTCTTTTCATGAACCACACCCAGTGTCATTGCATGTGTGTTCTTCTAAACAAACCACATAAGTCATTGCATGTATGTTCTTTTCATGAACCACACCCAGTGGCATTGCATGTCAGTTCTTTTCAAGAACCACATAAGGATCCACCCGTGTCATTGCATGTATGTTCTTTTCACAAACCTCATGCAGTGTCATTGCATGTCTACTCTTTTCATGAACCACACCCGGCGTCATGGCATGTGTGTATCTCTAGACAAACCACATAAGGATCCACCAGTGTCACTGCATGTCTGTTCTTTTCATGAACCACATAAGGATCCACCAGTGTCAATAGATGTGTGTTCTTTTCATGAACCACACCCAGTGTCATTGCATGTCAGTTCTTTTCATGAACCACATAAGGATCCACTAGTGTCATTGCATGTCTGTTCTTCTCACAAACCACATAAGGATCCACCAGTGTCATTGCATGTCTGTTCTTTTCATGAACCACACCCAGTGTCATTGAATGTGTGTTCCTTTAGACAAACCACATAAGTAATTGCATGTCTGTTCTTTCATGAACCACACTTGGTGTCATTGCATGTGTGTTCCTCTAGACAAACAACATAAGGATCCACCGGTGTCACTGCATGTCTGTTCTTTTCATGAACCACATAAGGATCCACCATTGTCATTAGATGTGTGTTCTTCTCATGAACCACACATGGATCCACCAGTGTCATTGCATGTCTGTTCTTTTCATGATTCACAGCTAGAGTCATTACATGTCTATTCTTCTCACAAACCCCATAAGGATCCACCAGTGACATTGCATGTCTGTTCTTTTCATGAACCACACCCAGTGTCATTGCATGTTAGTTCTTTTCATGAACCACATAAGGATCCACCAGTGTCATTGCATGTCTGTTCTTTTCACAAACCACATGCAGTGTCATTGCATGTCTACTCTTTTCATGAACTACACACCCGGTGTCATTGCATGTGTGTTCCTCTCGACAAACCACATAAGGATCCAACGGTGTCACTGCATGTCTGTTCTTTTCATGAACCACACAAGGATCCACAAGTGTCATGGGATGTGTGTTCTTTTCATGAACCACACCCAGTGTCATTGCTTGTCAGTTGTTTTCATGAATCACATAAGGATCCACCAGTGTCATTCCATGTCTGTTCTTATCACAAACCACATAAGGATCCACCAGTGTCATTGCATGTCTGTTCTTTTCATGAACCACACCCAGTGTCATTGCATGTTTGTTCTTCTAAACAAACCACATGAGTCATTGCATGTCTGTTCTTTTCATGAACAACACCTGGTGTCATTGCATGTGTGTTCCTCTAGACAAACCACATAAGGATCCACCGGTGTCACTGCATGTCTGTTTTTTTCATGAACCACATAAGGATCCACCTGTGTCATTGGATGTGTGTTCTTCTCATGAACCACACCCATTGTCATTGCATGTCAGTTCTTTTCATGACCACATAAGGATCGACCAGTGTCATTGTATGTCTGTTCTTCTCAAAAACCACATAAGGATCCACTAGTGTCATTGCATGTCTGTTCTTTTCATGAACCACACCCAGTGTCATTGCATGTGTGTTCCTCTAGACAAACCACATAAGTCATTGCATGTCTGTTCTTTTCATAAACCACACCCGGTGTCATTGCATGTGTGTTCCTCTAGACAAACCACATAAGGATCCACTGGTGTCACTCCATGTTTGTTCTTTTCATGAACCACATAAGGATCCACCAGTGTCATTGGATGTGTGTTCTTTTCATGAACCACACCCAGTGTCATTGCATGTCAGTTCTTTTCATGAAGCACATAAGGATTTACCTGTGTCATTGCATGTCTGTTCTTCTCGCAAACAACATAAGGATCCACCAGTGTCATTGCATGTCTGTTCTTTTCATGAACCACACCAAGTGTCATTGCATGTGTGTTATTCTAAACAAACCACATAAGTCATTGCATGTCTGTTCTTTTCATGATCCACACCCGGTGTCATTGCATGTGTGTTCCTCTAGACAAACCACATAGGATCCATCGGTGTCACTAAATGTCTGTTCTGTTCATGAACCACATAAGGATCCACCAGTGTCATTGGATGTGTGTTCTTCTCATGAACCACACCTAGTGTCATTGCATGTCGGTTCTTTTCATGAACCCCACATGGATCCACCAGTGTCATTGCATGACTGTTCTTCTCATAAAGCACATAAGGATCCACCAGTGTCATTGCATGTTTGTTCTTTTCATGAATCACAGCTAGAGTCATTGCATGTGTGTTCCTCTAGACAAACCACATAAGTCATTGCATGGTTGTTCTTTTCATGAACCACACCCGGTGTCATTGCATGTGTGTTCCTCTAGACAAACCACATAAGGATCCACCGGTGTCACTTCATGTATGTTCTTTCATGAACCAAATAAGGATCCACCCAGTGTCATTGGATGTGTGTTCTTCTCATGAACCACACCCAGTGTCATTGCATGTCAGTTTTTTTATGAACCACATAAGGATCCACCAGTGTTATTGCATGTCTGTTCTTCTCACAAACCACATAAGGATCCACCAGTGTCATTGCATGTATGTTCTTTTCATGAACCACACCCAGTGTCATGGCATGTGTGTTCCTCTAGACAAACCACATAAGGATCCACCGGTGTCACTACATGTGTGTTCTTTTCATGAACCACATAAGGATCCACCGGTGTCATTGGATGTGTGTTCTTTCATGAACCACACCCAGTGTCATTACATGTCAGTTCTTTTCATGAACCACATAAGGATCCACCAGTGTTATTCCATGTCTGTTCTTCTCACAAACCACATAAGGATCCACTGGTGTCATTGCATGTCTGTTCTTTTCATGAACCACACCCAGTGTCATTGCATGTGTGTTCTCTAGACAAACCACATAAGTCATTGCATGTCTGTTCTTTTCATGAACCGCACCCGGTGTCATTGCATGTGTGTTCCTCTAGACAAACCACATAAGGATCCACCGATGTCATTGCATGTCTATTCTTTTCATGAACCACATAAGGATCCACCAGTGTCCATTGGATGTGTGTTCTTCTCATGAACCACACATGGATCCGTCGGTGTCATTGCATGTCTTTCTTTTCATGAATCACAGCTAGAGTC